>JAZAVI010000028.1:1157500-1633175 GCA_036326025.1 Chrosomus eos
CACGCACACGCACAACGCACACCACACACACACACACGCACACACACGCACGCACACACACGCACGCACGCCACACACACACACACACACACGCACACACACACAAACACGCACGCACACATACACACACAGACACACACACACACACACAGACACACACACACACACACACACACGCACAAACGCACGCACGCACACATGCACCAGTACTAATCAGATACAGACTTTATTCTGACTCCTTCAACATTTCTCACATTATCACAGTTTATTCGATATAGTTTAGAAAATGGTAATAAAATATGAGCAGAACTCATGAGTTATCAGATCATTTGATATTTCACAGGTTTTGTTCATCCTTCTGTTAGACTCTCACAATTAGATAATACCAGTTTAGCTCAACCAGTTACCCAGCAATGTGTCATGTTGTTCAGTCTGTGTGTAAAAAGAGCATTAGTTTTTAAAGAAAACACACTTCAGCAAAACATTATCAGATCAAAGTATCCCAATCATTTTTGCTCCCAAATTTGTATCAATTTTACTGGTAGTCAGTTTATGAAGAATTAATGTGTATAATATGTCACAGTTTACTTTATTTTACTCTCCTCACTTACATAAATGAACTATAGTGTCCTGCACACACTAGTAAAACAATATAAAAATGATATCTGGTGTCTGAATAATTTTTGGTTTGACTGTACATAAACAGTTAAAGATTAATGCTGTTTATGTCAGGTTGATGTTTAACTGTGTAGATCAAATGGACATCTTTGTTGTTTTTACATATTGACATGTTCATTACAAAAAAGAACTACGCGACATAATACCGGCTGGATATATACATTTCAAATTAAACAACAGTAAGAAGCAACAAGTAGAAGTACAGACAGTGCGCTGTAATTCGACTCTCTCTCAATAATAAACAGATGGTTGTGTACCTGTGCAGAAGCAGAAGCTGAAGCTGGATCTGCGCTCATCACTGGAGGGTCTGCGCGTCCGCAGGAGAGAACAACAACTCACCGAGAACTGCTTTATACCGGGGGGCGCGCGCGGGCGCGGGGGCGAGCGCGGACAACAGCATCCCGATCAATAAAGGTAAATAACAGATCATACTAGTTCATTTAGTGAAGCGCGTTCCCTTCTTCTTCTTATAACTACAGAAACACGACCCAGTCGGTTAGTTGATCTCTTCACCCGATCTCCACCTAAAGGCCAGAAGTAGAAGACATTTCTCTCAGGCTACTCAACTTTTTTAAAATTACATTTGCATAACATACAAATAACATCACAATATAATCACGTTCACAATCATAATAGCTCAACGGAAACAAAAAAGAGAGAGAAAACATTACTGGGGAATAATTAAGGGAATTAACAAGAGAAAAGTATTCAGAAATTCTATACGTCCGTTTTGCCTTTTTGTTTCTTGCATATTTTAGGGTCTCAATCTAATGCATTAGTTCAGTTTTAAATTATATGCCGGTAGGTTTATTGTTTGCCTATTTGTGTTTGTGTTTAGTGGCGTTTTCCATACAGCATTATTAAATGAATCACCAAATTTTGTTCGAAACTCTTATTTTTATAAAATAAACATTATCTTAACCAGATAGCTGAATATTTAATGTTGTCTGATATTAGATATTCGGTAACACTTTATTTGAAGGGGTGTGCATAAGACTGACATGACACTGTCATAAACATGACATAACACCTGTCATGAACATGAAGGAGTCTTTATGAATGTTTATGACTGTTGTCATTAAGTGTCATTCGGTAAATCATGACACTTTTAATGCAAAGTTGACATTGTTTAAAATGTCTTTGTTATGACAACTTGACATTACCCAAGACAAAAATGTCTTGATTATGACAACTTGACATTAACAAAGACAGAAATGTCTTTGTTATGACAAGTTGACATTAACCAAGAAATCATAACCTGTCAACCTGTCACAACTTTGGCCGTCATGACACCATTATAACTGTGTCATGAATATTACCTGTCCTCAAGTAAAGTGGAACACATTGTACTAGTTTTAAAGATGTCATTAAGGGTTATTACACTGCGAAATGCTTTAAGTTTGATAATTAGACCTGTTATGACATATTTGTGACAGGTTGACAGGTTTTGATTTCTTGGTTAATGTCAAGTTGTCATAACAAAGACATTTATGTCTTTGTTAATGTCAAGTTGTCATAATCAAGACATTTTTGTCTTGGGTAATGTCAAGTTGTCATAACAAAGACATTTTTTGTCTTTGTTAATGTCAAGTTGTCATAACAAAGACATTTTTGTCTTTGTTAATGTCAAGTTGTCATAACAAAGACATTTTAAACAATGTCAACTTTGCATTAAAAGTGTCATAATTTACCGAATGACACTTAATGACAACAGTCATAAACATTCATAAAGACTCCTTCATGTTCATGACAGGTGTTATGTCATGTTTATGACAGTGTCATGTCAGTCTTATGCACACCCCTTCAAATAAAGTGTTACCAGATAGTCTATATCAATCCAATAAAAACTGCGTAAATACATGATCATAGAATAAATGTTTCATGGATTCTTCCTCTAAGTGACAAAAGACAGATGTATACTCCATTTCTCCAAATCTTTACTCAGGCTACTCAACTTTGAGATCTTAACAATGACTTTATGCCATTGTTATCATGTCAGCATGTCACCTTATGACACTGCACGGCTGGAACGCACTCAATATTTTAATTAGTTTGTAACTAATTAATTTAATTAGTTTGTTATTTGAGAGGGAGGGGTGGTGATGGCGCAGTGGATAAGACACATGCCTTTGGTGTGAGAGACCCGGGTTCGAATCCACTGCGAGACACCAATGTGTCCCTGTGCAAGACACTTAACCCCTAATTACTCCAGAGTGCGACCTCTGACATATAGCAATTGTAAGTCGCTTTGGATAAAAGCGTCAGCTAAATGAATAAATGTAAATGTAAATGTAACTGATTTGTTAATGTGACGTGGGGTGAAATCAGAAACAAATAATGTTTCTTAAAGATATAAACGAAACAAAGTAACAGACTGAGAGCGGCACGAGGCCGGTGGCGTGAGCAATGATGAGCGACTCCTGCACGACGCACTGGTCTTTTATTATGTGTGGCAGCAGTCGACCGTGAGGGACTGTGGTCTTTACTTTCGTTTTTGTATTTGTTTTATTTTGTTATTAAATTCTTTGATTGTTCGCCGGTTCCCGCCTCCTTCCCACAACATCTAACCACGATACACAGACACTAGAGAACTCCATGAACAGATAAACAAAACAGAACTGAGCACACCAACATAACAGCCTGGGAAAGACAAGACCTGACAATGAGAAAATGAGGAAACAATGGTTTATATACGCACAGTGTAATAGACTAACAAGACACACCTGGGCACAATCAAGGAACTAATCATCAAGAAAACTACAAAGAACTACAATATGTGGCACAGGAAACAGAAATAGAACAGGGCAGAATGTAACCCAAAAGTCAAAATAACAAAACACAAGATACACAAAACTGGGAATACATTACAGAGGCGAATTAGGGAGTGGATTCCAGATGCTCCATAATAATAATAATAATAAAAAAGCAAGAATCCAGGAGGGTGGAGGAGCGGCGGCGGACCAGGAAGAGGGATGGACACTGAGGCAGGACGGACCGGGGTAGAGTAGGGAGCCAGCAGAGTAGAGAGCCAGGGCAGAGCCAGCAGAGTAGAGAGCCAGCAGAGTAGAGAGCCAGGGCAGAGCCAGCAGAGTAGAGAGCCAGCAGAGTAGAGAGCCAGGGCAGAGCCAGCAGAGTAGAGAGCCAGGACAGAGCCAGCAGAGTAGAGAGCCAGGGCAGAGCCAGCAGAGTAGAGAGCCAGCAGAGTAGAGAGCCAGGGCAGAGCCAGCAGAGTAGAGAGCCAGGGCAGAGCCAGCAGAGTAGAGAGCCAGGGCAGAGCCAGCAGAGTAGAGAGCCAGGGCAGAGCCAGCAGAGTAGAGAGCCAGGGCAGAGCCAGCAGAGTAGAGAGCCAGGGCAGAGCCAGCAGAGTAGAGAGCCAGGGCAGAGCCAGCAGAGTAGAGAGCCAGAGCGGAGCCAGCAGAGTAGAGAGCCAGAGCAGAGCCAGCAGAGTAGAAAGCCAGGGCAGAGCCAGCAGAGTAGAGAGCCAAGGCGGAGCCAGCAGAGTAGACAGCCAGAGCAGAGCCAGCAGAGTAGAGAGCCAGAGCGGAGCCAGCAGAGTAGAGAGCCAGAGCAGAGCCAGCAGAGTAGAGAGCCAGAGCAGAGCCAGCAGAGTAGAAAGCCAGGGCAGAGCCAGCAGAGTAGAGAACCAAGGCGGAGCCAGCAGAGTAGAGAGCCAGAGCAGAGCCAGCAGAGTAGAGAGCCAGGGCAGAGTCAGCAGAGTAGAGAGCCAGGGCAGAGCCAGCAGAGTAGAGAGCCAGGGCAGAGCCAGCAGAGTAGAGAGCCAGGGCAGAGCCAGCAGAGTAGAGAGCCAGGGCAGAGCCAGCAGAGTAGAGAGCCAAGGCGGAGCCAGCAGAGTAGAGAGCCAGAGCAGAGCCAGCAGAGTAGAGAGCCAGGGCAGAATCAGCAGAGTAGAGAGCCAGGGCAGAGCCAGCAGAGTAGAGAGCCAGGGCAGAGCCAGCAGAGTAGAGAGCCAGGGCGGAGCCAGCAGAGTAGAGAGCCAGAGCAGAGCAGCAGAATAGAGAGCCAGGGCAGAGTCAGCAGAGTAGAGAGCCAAGGCAGAGTCAGCAGAGTAGAGAGCCAGCAGAGTAGAGAGCCAGGGCAGAGCCAGCAGAGTAGAGAGCCAGGGCGAAGCCAGCAGAGTAGAGAGCCAGGGCGGAGCCAGCAGAGTAGAGAGCCAGAGCAGAGCCAGCAGAGTAGAGAGCCAGAGCAGAGCCAGCAGAGTAGAGAGCCAGGGCGGAGCCAGCAGAGTAGAGAGCCAGAGCAGAGCCAGCAGAGTAGAGAGCCAGGGCAGAGTCAGCAGAGTAGAGAGCCAGCAGAGTAGAGAGCCAGAGCAGAGTCAGCAGAGTAGAGAGCCAAGGAAGAGTCAGCAGAGTAGAGAGCCAGCAGAGTAGAGAGCCAGAGCAGAGCCAGCAGAGTAGAGAGCCAGAGCAGAGCCAGCAGAGTAGAGAGCCAGGGCAGAGCCAGCAGAGTAGAGAGCCAGAGCAGAGCCAGCAGAGTAGAGAGCCAGGGCAGAGCCAGCAGAGTAGAGAGCCAGGGCAGAGCCAGCAGAGTAGAGAGCCTGAGCAGAGTGGAGAGCCAGGGCAGAGCCAGCAGAGTAGAGAGCCAGATCAGAGCCAGCAGAGTAGAGAGCCAGGGCGGAGCCAGCAGAGTAGAGAGCCAGGGCAGAGCCAACAGAGTAGAGAGCCAGGGCAGAGCCAGCAGAGTAGAGAGCCAGTGCAGAGCCAGCAGAGTAGAGAGCCAGGGCAGAGCCAGCAGAGTAGAGAGCCAGAGCAGAGCCAGCAGAGTAGAGAGCCAGGGCGGAGCCAGCAGAGTAGAGAGCCAGAGCAGAGCCAGCAGAGTAGAGAGCCAGAGCAGAGCCAGCAGAGTAGAGAGCCAGGGCGGAGCCAGCAGAGTAGAGAGCCAGAGCAGAGCCAGCAGAGTAGAGAGCCAGGGCAGAGCCAGCAGAGTAGAGAGCCAGGGCAGAGCCAGCAGAGTAGAGAGCCAGGGCAGAGCCAGCAGAGTAGAGAGCCAGGGCAGAGCCAGCAGAGTAGAGAGCCAGGGCAGAGCCAGCAGAGTAGAGAGCCAGGGCAGAGTCAGCAGAGTAGAGAGCCAGGGCAGAGCCAGCAGCGTAGAGAGATGAGGAGGAGGAGCAGAAGGTGCAGGAGATCAAGATGACAGAGCTGAAGACCACGATGGAGCCAGCAGAGCTGATAGAGAGTGACCAGAGAGTTCAAGTAGTGACAGGGTTTCTAAGCTTTGAACAACGCATCTAAGTCCAGTGGTCCCAATTTTGGTGTTCCTGAAGGTCCTTCATCTGTCATCAGTGTTTCTGGTGATGGCAACTGTTAACTTGTGCGTTTTGAGGCTGCACACACTTCAGCAGCTCCCTCTGAGGTGGTGGTTTCCGTTAAAGCTCCTCCTGTTCGCTGACTTTTTTATCTTCAGATTCCGTTTTGTCGGAGATCAAACATGATTTTTTTTAGATGATTTTTTAACACATACAGTTTTCTTCTATCACGCATCTCCAAGCAATGAGGAATTTGTGTGATTTTGTGATTTTGTGATTCTGGTGTGATTCTCAGTTGTTAAGTGCATGACGCCTAGTGTTTCATCTGCAATCATTCACAAAGTCATCAAGTGTATGAAGCCCAGTGTTTGAAAAACCACTTCCAACCTGGTTCTATATGTTGTCATCAAAATGTTTTTCAATGTGTTACCTTTGAATATATATATACACACACACTCTGATAAGCCAAACATTATGACCAAGTGCCTAATATGCTGTTATATATTGCCAAAACAGCGCAGATGACCCCTGAAGGTGTCCTGTGTTTTTTCGCCCCAAGACATTAGCAGCCGATCCTTCAAGTCCTGTAGGATGCGAGGTAGAGCCAACTTGGATTGAACATGTTAGTCTAGCATATCCCACAGATGCTCAACTGGGGAATTTGAAGCCCAGGGCAATGATCTTTTTCCTGAAACTCTTCCTGAACAATGTGTGCAATGTGGCAGGGTCCATTATCCTGCTGAAAGAGCCCCTTCCACCAGTGAAGACCACTCTCAT
Organism: Chrosomus eos; assembly: GCA_036326025.1. NCBI lineage: Eukaryota > Metazoa > Chordata > Actinopteri > Cypriniformes > Leuciscidae > Chrosomus > Chrosomus eos. The sequence goes on from JAZAVI010000028.1 coordinate 1,164,219, forward strand.
GAATTCAAGTCACCTTCATTTATAAAGCACTTTTTAACAGTATGGATTGTTTCAAAGCAGCTTTACATTGATAATAGAAATTACCGTAACAGATTGTTTAGGATTTACCACAGTTCTAGGATAAAGTTGCTGCCTTCGACACTGTGAATCATCAGATCCTTCTGTCCACCCTCTCATCACTGGGCATCACTGGAACTCCTCTCCACTGGTTTGAGTCCTATCTCACAGGTAGGTCCTTCAGGGTCGCATGGAGAGGCAGGTATCCAAAGCACATCAACTGACCACAGGGGTTCCCCAGGGTTCAGTGCTTGGACCCCTCCTCTTCTCCATTTACACCACATCACTTGGACCCATCATACAGGCACATGGTTTCTCTTACCATTGCTATGCTGATGACACTCAGCTCTACCTCTCATTTCAACCAGATGATCTCACAGTAGCGGCACGGATCTCAAACTGTCTTGCGGACATCTCGGCATGGATGAAGGAACATCACCTGCAGCTCAACCTGACAAAGACTGAGCTTCTCATTCTCCCTGCCAATGCGTCTCTACAACATGACTCCACTATCCAGCTAGATTCTTCCTCAATCACCCCATCATGGTCGGAAAATCTTGGAGAAATCTTGGAGTAATCTTTGATTACCAGCTGACCTTCACAGACCACATTACAAAGACAGCTCGATCATGCAGGTTTGCAATGCACAACATCAGGAAAATCAGGCCTTTCCTAACTGAGCATGCAACACAACTTCTCGTCCAGGCCCTGGTTATTTCTAGGCTTGATTACTGCAATGCTCTTCTGGCTGGACTTCCATCATGTGCAACTAAACCTCTACAAATGATCCAGAATGCTGCTGCTCGTCTTGTCTTCAATTAGCCAAAAGAGCCCACGGCACTCCTCTGTTCATCTCTCTGCACTGGCTACCACTCGCTGCTCGCATCAAGTTCAAGGCATTGACGCTTGCGAGTCAATGCCTTGAACTTGACCACAGGTTCAGCTCCCTCCTACTTTCACTCACTCCTACGAGTCTACATCCCTACCAGAAGCCTACGATCAATCAATGAGCGACGGCTCGTGGTACCTTCACAAAGAGCCACAAAATCACTCTCCAGAACATTCTGATTCACGGTTCCATGCTGGTGGAATGATCTGCCCACCCTCATTCGAAATGCAGAATCCCTGACAGCATTCAAAAGACAACTGAAAACTCATCTCTTCCGGGAGCACTTAACATAAAAAAAAAAAAAAAAATCTTTAATCCTTACTTGTATGGTTTATGCTACTCTGAGTAATGTTTGAACTTTATATTTTGAGCACTTCTTGCGTTGTTATTGCCTTTTCACGATGACCCGTTTGGTTTAGTCCTCAGATGTAAGTCGCTTTGGATAAAAGCGTCTGCTAAATGACTAAATGTAAATGTAAAGTTATTGTCCAGCTAAAGTTAGTTTTGATTGATTCACTTGCATTGTGAAGATCATTAGTTATTACAGGGTTGCCAATTTTGAGTTTTGCTTGGAGTGAGATTTGTTGGCGGGGGTTGGGGGGGTTTAGGAGTTCAGAGGCCCCTGGACACAATGTCTTGTAGGCCCTCCTTAGGCAGGCCAAATGTATAGTTTGTCCAATTTTAATTTGGCATTAGGCTAACAATTAGGCTAAAAATGTTTTTGGAGTAAAGTTCATAAATTATTGTTCTTTCCCATAGGATTTTTAAAAACTATGTTGTGTTGACCTCTGTCCCGCTAGGGGGGTTCGGGGGCATGCTCCCCCGCAAGAAAATTTTGTACATTTTAAGGTTAAATGCATCAATCTGGTGCACTTTGAGAGCTCAAATTTAAGAGCTTTAACCGGCTTCAGCCCATGAACTGTGCACATTGAACAAAGGAAAAGCATTGACTTGTACCTTGACATTAAAGAGGGATCAAATATCTTTTTAGTTATGATATAGAGTCTCAGTCTGTTTTAGGATGCCAAACGATTATTATAATAATGTAATAATGATTTATATAATTATTCCTATTACGTAAAATCCATATAGCCTATAAATGTACTGTATAAATGAAAATGAATATTTCAAAAGTATATTTTACTTACACTATTGTATAGGAAAATTACAATACTTTTGTCCTAATTTCTTCACTTGCAAGAAATAAAGCTTTTATTTTGGAGAAAACACCTGATTACCATGCTGATCGCGTGAGCTGAGCAAAGTGTGGACTTTTCTTTAAATCACGCAGCACAAACAGAATGCCTATATAGGCTACTTAATTACAGTCTTGTGCTGTTTTATAAAGGCACAAAGCCATATCACGGTTTCGGTGTTGGGAAAAGGGAGAAGAGAGAGTTCGGCAAAAGGCGGATTCGAACTCGGGTCGAACGCGTCAAAAGCTGCTTTCAAGCACCTCACGCCCTCGCCCTACGCCACTCAATGTAGGCTATGCTCTCAACTCACGTTCAAAGTCAGCAGCGCACAGCACAGAAGAATGTCCAATTTAGCGTGAGATTTCTTTGGTGAGCGTGAGAGCGTGAGATTGAGGCTGAATGCGTGAGTGTCACGCCAGATGCGTGAGAGCTGGCAACCCTGGTTATTAACTTAGGGGCTGCTAACACGACACCATTCTAACAGAAAACTCTTAATGCGATCCAACCGCTCATTTGCACAAAACAGTGTATAATGTTTCGAGAACACACTCCCTGAAATAGGTTTGAAGGTGCGAACGATTATCCGTTATCTCTGCGCAAACCTCAAAACGCAAACCGTATGCGTGTTTGAATATATATGTGCGGAGGCGTGTAGTCCTTCTTCACAAACCAACCCTCAACAAACTACTTGTCTGGCCTTAAATATTTATGATACAGAATTTTTTGTCGCGTCTGCGTAGCCACTCGAACCGGAATTATCCCGACAACGTTTTATCTGTACAGAGGTAATGGGAAGGAGGCCTTCACAGGGAGAGACTAGTGACACTTCAGGCCTGCATTGTCGTTGTGTCCAGGCGCAGGTCCTGTGTGTGTGTGTGTGTGTGTGTGTGTGTGTGTGTGTGTGTGTGTGTCCAGGCGCAGGTCCTTCGTCAGATCTGGATACGGCCTGGATCCGGCGGACTGCGGTAAACCTCGGGATAAATAGAGAGACTAATATTAGAGTAGACGCCCTCCTTCTTATGATGTAACGAGAACGTCAGGATTTATGGCAAGTGTTCTAATCTATGCAGCCTAACATTGAATTATAGAAGTCTATAATGTGTTATGTGTATGCTAGGCCAAAGAGATGTGTTTTAAGTCTAGATTTGAACCACAAATGAAGGGGTGCACCTGCTCTTCACCAAAGTTTAGGTAGGTGGCACGTGTCAGATTGATGTCCACATGAATGTCCGGACCCAGGGATTCCCAGAAGAACATTGCCCAGAGCATCACACTCCCTCCACCGGCTTGTCGTCGTCCCACAGTGCATCCTGGTGCTTTCACTTCCCAGGTAAATGCTGCACACGTACACAGCCGTCCATCTGATGTAAAAGAAAACGGGACTCACTGGACCAGACGACCTTCTTCTACTGCTCCGAGGTCCAGTTCCAACACTGACGTGCCCAGTTTTGGTGCTCTCCACGGTGTACAGGGGTCATCATAGGCACTCTGAAGAGTCAAGAGACAATTATTTTTCATTTGCATAACAGTAACATTAACAGTACCATACATAAATTGAGTAAACATGACCATACACAAATTTAAACACAAAGTGGAGTGCACTCTGATTGGTCTGCATCTACACATACACAGTGTGTTGTGACACAGTCCTCCTGTGACCATCAGTAAGATACTGTGAGACTTGTGCTGCAGTAGAGCTTCTGCTGGCTCGGACCAGACGGGACAGCCTTCATTGCCCTCGGCCCTCGATGAGCACAACCCCCTGTCGCCAGGTTGTGTTCCTCGGTATACCTAAGATGGCGCCGCGGATGGCTGCCTCGGTGCGGAGCTCTCCAGTCATTGTGTTGTTTTTGTTTGTTTGTCCTGTTTTTAGTCATTATTTTCCTATCAGTTTCACCAAAGACGAACTACTGGACATTAGGAAACACACACCAGATAACTTTTCTACAGTTTTTGATAATTCAGACGTTTTGCTGGACATTCTCGTTGGAGGGGCAACGGTGTTGTTTAAACGCGCGCTGAAACGCAAACGAGGGAAGCGAGCTGGCGCGCTGGTTAAACTCCGCGAGCGCGGCCTGCGCACTGCACTCCCCAGTATTCATCTTGCGAATCTCCGATCCCTTCCTAACAAAATGGACGAACTTCTCCTCCTCACCCGCATTAACAAGGATTTTTTAAACTCTGCTGCTCTGTGCTTCACTGAAACCTGGCTGAGTGAAGCCATACCGGACAACGCAATACATCTGCCGGGCTTCCAGCTGTTCCGAGCGGATCACATTACGGAGGAAACGGGGAAAACGAGAGGTGGTGGATTGTGTTTCTACATTAACGAGAGTTGGTGTTCAGATGTAACAACACTGAAGAAGATGTGCTCTCCTAATTTAGAGGCGATCTTCATAAACTGTAAACCCTAACCCTTTCTACTCGCTACGGGAGTTTTCCTCTTTCATTCTCGTGAATGTTTACATCCCTCCAGACGCGTGCACTACAACAGCTGGCTGAACAAATAGCTGAAACGGAACAAAGGTACCCAGACTCTCTTTTAACCATTCTTGGGGATTTTAACAAAGCAAATCTTTCCTGTGAACTTCCAAAATACAGACAGCACGTTACATGTCCCACAAGAGACAGTAATATACTTGACCACTGTTACACCACAATAAAGAATGCGTATCACTCCGTTCCATGAGCAGCTTTGGGGCTATCTGATCACTGTTTGGTTCATCTTATACCGACCTACAGGCAGAAACTGAAATCAGCTAAACCTGTAATAAGGACTGTAAAAAGATGGACTAATGAAGCAGAGCAGAGTCTACAGGCCTGCTTTGATTGCACTGATTGGACTGTTTTTGAAGCTGCTACCACCGATCTGGATGAGCTCACAGATACTGTAACATCATATATCAGTTTCTGTGAGGATACATGCATTCCTACCAGGACATTCTTATCATTCACCAATGATAAACCATGGTTTACTGGGAAACTAAAACACCTTCATCATGCTAAAGAGGATGCTCACAGAAGTGGGGATAAAATCTTGTACAACCAGGCCAGGAACAGACTGACAAAGGAGATCAGAGTTGCTAAAAGAGCCTACTCTGAAAAGCTGAAAAACCAGTTCTCATCCAATGACCCATCATCAGTCTGGAATGGCCTGAAGAACATCACCAACTACAAGTCACCATCCCCCCGATCTGTGGACAATCCACACCTGGCTGATGATTTAAACTCATTCTACTGCAGATTTGAAAAGCCCTCATTCACACCACACACCCGCTCTGACCTGCACTTCACACATCCACCATCACCTCCTACACCCCCTCCTCTCCCCCCTCCTGCCATCCAACCTGAGCTTAAGGTCTGTGTGGAGGACGTGAGCCGAGTCTTCAAAAAACAGAAGACTAGGAAAGCCTCAGGCCCAGACGGCATCTCATCTGCTTGTCTAAAAGCCTGCGCTGACCAACTGGCCCCGGTCTTCACGCAGATCTTCAACAGATCATTGGAGCAATGTGAAGTGCCCTGCTGCTTCAACGCTCCACTATCATGCCGGTCCCCAAAAAACCCAAAATCACTGGACTTAATGACTACAGACCTGTCGCTCTCACTGTCTGTGGTCATGAAGTCGTTCTAAAGACTGGTGTTGGCCCACCTGAAGGACATCACAGGACCCCTGGTGGATCCCTTTCAGTTTGCTTACAGAGCAAACAGGTCTGTGGATGATGCAGTCAACATGGGACTGCATTATATTCTGCAACATCTCGACAGACCTGGGACTTATGCAAGGATCCTCTTTGTGGACTTCAGTTCGGCCTTCAATACCATCATGCCTGATCTTCTCACAGCCAAACTGACCCAGCTCTCCATTCCATCCTCGATCTGTCAGTGGATCTCCAGCTTTCTGACGAATCGGCAGCAGCGAGTGAGACTGGGGAAACACACATCCAGGACTCTCACAGTCAGCACTGGCGCCCCCCAAGGGTGCGTTCTCTCCCCACTGCTCTTCTCCCTGTACACTAACGACTGCACTTCTAAAGACCCCACTGTCAAGCTCCTGAAATTTGCAGACGGCACCACTGTCATCGGTCTCATCCAAAACGGTGACGAGTCTGCTTACAGACAGGAGCTTGAACAGCTGGCTGTCTGGTGCAGTTATAACAACCTTGAGCTGAACACGCTCAAAACAGTGGAGATGATCGTGGACTTCAGGAGGAACAGCCCAGCACTCCCCCCACTTACCATCATGAACAGCACTGTGGAAGCAGTGGAGTCATTCAGGTTCCTGGGCACTATCATCTCTCAGGACCTGAAGTGGGACAATCACATTGACTCCATTGTGAAAAAGGCCCAGCAGAGACTGTACTTCCTTCGCCTGCTGAGGAAGTTCAATCTGCCACAGGAGCTGCTGATCCAGTTCTACTCAGCCATCATTGAGTCTGTCCTATGCACATCCATCACTGTCTGGTTATGTTCAGCTACCAAATCAGACATCATGAGACTACAGCGGACAGTCCAAACTGCAGAGAGGATCATTGGTGCCCCCCTGCCAACCCTCCAGGACCTCTACTTTTCCAGAGTGAAGAAGAGAGCATGTAAAATCATCACAGACTCCACTCATCCTGGACACCACCTGTTTGAACCGTTACCGTCAAGACGGAGACTCAGATCACTGGCCACAAGAACATCTCGGCACAGGAACAGTTTCTTCCCACAGGCCATTTCCCTTCTGAACAGTTAACATATCTCCCAAGGCATATGCCTGTAAGTGCAATACTCCCTGTCACGGGGTTTTGGATGAATGACAGGAAGCAAATGCAAGTAACACAGTTTATTATGGGATTCCAGAATCGACAGTGCAAGCAGATGGTAACGGTGACGCAGGGACAAGATGGTCAGGATCCGTGAAATGGTGCGGTGAAGAGACGATGGTGAGACGAACGTAGAACTCGAATCCAGACGAAGAAACAGGAACACAAGGCAGGAACTGGACACCGGAACACCAACACGAACCACTGCATGAAAAGTGGGATTTTCGTCCCCGTAAACGGCCGGGAATCTCCCTAATTTTCGTCAGTTAATGACAATTTACAGCCTGCGAACGTCGCGTTCGCCTGTGCCAAATACTGACGGAAACGGACCAATGACGTAAGTGGAGAGCTCGCGGAGGTGCTAATGTCAATATCAATTCACCTGAAAAATAGTCACATTGTCCAAAAACAGATCTAATCAAATAAATCTTACCCTCTTTTTTCTCGCTCGGCTCGGAGCTGAACTCTTCACAGCTTCTGCCTGCGATGCAAGATCTGGTTGTTTGTAAGTTACTTGAATCTCCTGCGTCGCGTAACAGGCAGCTGGAAAACAATTAAATGAGAGTGATATGAATAAAAACAAAAAAACACCACAAGTCACAGTAAAATGAAACAATGGAGAAAATAGTAAAAGTTACTTTCACACAATGTCGTCATTATCAGCATCATCTGGACTTGCATAGCTCCGAGCAAATATGAGGTCACGGCTTCGTTATGAGGTGAGGTTAGTCTGAGAAAACAACACAGTTAAGATCAGTATCTATTAACGGATATATTTCCTTATACAAGAGAATGAAAGTTTATTTATTTTTTATCTTACCATTGCTCCGGTTCGTAACGTTAGCGCCTACAATTTGTCTCAGAAATGTGAAGACGGCGTACTGCTTCCTGTAAATTACAAGACCAAAAAAAAAAATACACTTTTATAAAGCAACTTACACTTGTTCTTTTGCAAGGCTACTTTTAACGTTAGCTTGTGCTACTTAAAAAAAGCTTAGCTTAGATAGCAGTCTTACCGCAATCTCAGGATTGTGAACCCTTCTTCTCTTCCTAGAGTTAGTTTCTTCCACGGAGTTTTTCGACTCCAAAGCAACCTATCCTCTATGGACGGCAACCTGCAATTTACTAAAGTAAACGGCAAATTTACACCGGCAGCAAACTGAGTATGTTAAGTTGACGAGACAGCACGCTCACAAAACAGTTTCAGCTGCGTTAATTTCATCAAATGGAAAGCACTAATTGAAATGAGGGTGTTTTCAGAGCACTCCTGTTTCACAGGTAACAGTCTGTCTTCAGAACACCCCTTGTTTTCCCTTCTTTTGGATTAGCCCAACCCACATAGAGACAGATTGAAGAAAGTAGGTTTCTAGAAGGTTTGCTGAATATTATTTATTTAATTGTAGAGCGTTTAAGAATAGTCAGTCCTCTTCTACCACGTCAACAAAGAAATCGGCAGTGTGGCAGCATTTAAAAAAAAGTTAATAGTCTTCGTGCCACAGCCGGTATGAGCTCCTATGTTCGGCTTCACTGATAGTGTCTGTCAGTTACAATACATATGACAAAACAATTGTCTATTATGTTCCATATTCCTCAACAGTTCTTGTGACGATATCACTAGTTGACAACAGTAGGCTACTGCTACTATTTTCGGAAATCGCTATGATATTGCACTGGTGCACGTACTGATGTTCGGACGCTGTCCGAGCCGACAGACTCGATCATTTCAGTGCAAAACGTTAGGTCAAAAAAATTATTTAACCCTTCGGAGTCTTGGGCTATTTTGGCCCTTTTTGAGTACTTTTTTAATTTTGCGACATAAACAAATGTTTACCATACCAAATTTTGGTATCATTTTTTTCAGCACAACATCACATATGACCAGATAATTAGTTTTTCACTTTGATGCTGTATCAACATACTGGACCCAAAACCACACGAAAAACATAAAATTCGAATAGAAAAATTATAGCTTTTCTTCTGCAAAAAAACACAAACACGCTCAATGAAGCATTTTAAAAGGTTTAAAATCTAAACACAAGTTGTAAATGTCAAAATATACAATAATAAATAAAATGGTAAAATTCAGATATAATCAAGCTATATACAAAAAATAAATGGCAAAAATAGCAAAAAACTATGGTGTAGCCATATGCTTTTTTTTTTCATTTTAGCTTTGCCACTTTAAAAAAAAAATTGTGCACACAAATATACAGAGAGCTATATTTAAGGCCTTGCATTCCTCGAGTATGAGGGTTCCCAAATAGTGCAAATACAACATAAAAAAAGGTAAAATTGAGATAAAATGAAACTATATACAGCAAAAAGCAGGTGTGGCAATAGGCGTTTTTTCTTTTCTTTTTTGCTTAGAAACTACAAAACACTTCATGTACAATTACACAGCTAGCTGGGCTTTCATTCCTTGAGTAAGAGGGGTTCCTCAATAGTGCAAAATATACCACACAAATGGTAAAATGAACACAAAATCAAACCATACATTCAACTATTTACAACAAATATCAGGTGTTTATCTGTTTTTTTTTTTTTTATCTGTGCCACTCCTCAAAACAGCTTATCTAATCTACTCCTAAACTATCTACACTACTCATAAACTACCTAAACTACTCCTAAACTATCTACACTACTCCTAAATTACTCTCAAAATCTACTCAAACTAGCAATAATTTCTCTCTCTCTATATATAACGTATATATGTCTCTCTTTGTCTACTCTGTAAATCTCCTGCCTTTCAATTTCGCGTCTTTGCTCAGTTGGCTCGATCCTCCTCCGTTCCGTAAAATGTGCAGCCTGAAGAGCAGAGTCAGCAGATTAACACATTTTTCTCCGTTTTGTTTTATGACAAAAACCGACAAATTTATTAGAATAAATGCATCGTCTGTCACATCCCATCTTGCGTTCTTTTACGAACGCGTCAATAGGCTATACACATACATTTTTAATATAAAGTTTAAATGATCATATCTCCGTTTTTACTTGTTTTACACAAAACAAAAAGTAAAATAGAACAGCCTATTTTTTATGTTAATTTATAATTAATTTAGGCGCACAACAAGGTGCACAGCTAATTCATTTAACGTTTTTGTTTTTCCTAACTTCATTTTTAGTAGATTTTTAGTCAGGACTTCAGTCGACCAAGATATTCTTTGATTGATTACAGCCCTAATACTTTCATTAAATATATAAATTTCAAGCTAAAATTTAAGAGTCTATAATTAGGCTTAAACTGAGGCTGATCTATTTACACCAGAGATTTTCTTAGAATGAAGTTAATACCTTTTAGAAAAATGTCACCTGGTGTAAAACTCCCCCTGCTACCCTCATTTGCATTTGTATAGCTCACAGCATTTTCATTTACATGTTAAAGCCTCCTCTAGAATTAGGGGGAGGGGGGTCATGGGGGGACAACTGCCAAGCAAGGCCCACGTCAATTTCCGACAATTCACGGCAGTTTTCAGTGTTGCCTGTAAATTGCCGTGTACTGTCGTAAACCTGAACTTTCACGACAATCTACAGTGACGCTTACTGACGAAAATCCCCCTTTTCATGCAGTGAACCACATGAAACAACGATCTGACAAGGACGAGAGAACAACGGTGAGTATATATAGTGTGGTGATGATCAACTGCAGCTGGTGGTGTGATGATGATCAGCTGGAGCGGATCAAGTGATGTCATACAGACACACCCCTCACACACGTGCATTCATACAACAACATAAACACGAGACTAGAAGGAAACAGAGAAAACGTCTACCGTGACAGTACCCCTCCTCCTAAGAACGCCTCCTGGCGTTCTCAGACTCCCTTACCTGTCGATTGTAATCATCGATAAGAGAGTGATCCAGAATGTCTCTAGCAGGAACCCAACTTCTCTCCTCCGGACCGTAACCTTCCCAATCCACCAAGTACTGGAATCCGCGTCCCCTCCGTCTAGAATCCAGTATACGATTGACCGAATAGGATGGTTCCCCATCTACGAGTCGCGGCGGTGGGGGAACCGGGACTGGCGGATTAATGCGAGCATAAAACACGGGCTTGACTTTGGATACATGGAACACGGGATGAATTCTCCTGTACGCAGGAGGAAGTTTGAGGCGGATTGCCACCGGACTAACGATCTTGGTGACAGCAAACGGGCCAATAAATTTGGGAGCAAGTTTATTCGAGACGGATCGGAGAGGAATTGGTAGAAAGCCACACTTTGGAACCGACGACGTATGCGGGAGGTCTCCGCCGGTGGCGATCGGCTTTGACCTTGGTGCGTGCTCCCACTTGGAGTAGAGTCTCGCGGGCTCTAGTCCAAGTGCGATGACACCTCTGGATGAAGGCGTGGGCGGAGGGGACCGCGACTTCGGACTCCAGACTAGGAAAAATTGGTGGCTGGTAACCTACACTACACTCAAACGGAGATAGGCCCGTAGATGACACTGGTAACGTATTGTGGGCGTACTCCACCATTGACAGTTGCTGACTCCAAGAGGAAGGATTCTTGGAAACCAAACATCGCAACGTTCTTTCCAAATCCTGGTTGGCTCTCTCAGTTTGACCATTGCTCTGGGGATGAAACCCAGAGGACAGACTAACAGTCGCCCCCAGTAATCTACAAAATTCTCGCCAAAATTTGGACACAAATTGGGGACCCCTGTCGGAAACCACGTCTATCGGGAGGCCATGTAACCGAAAGACGTGATCTACGATCGTTGCCGCTGTCTCCTTAGCTGAAGGCAATTTGGGTAAGGGAATGAAATGTGCTGCCTTCGAGAATCGGTCCACCACAGTTAAAACCACTGTGTTACCCTGAGAGGGTGGGAGGGCGGTAATGAAATCTAGAGCGATATGGGACCAGGGTCTCGAAGGCACCGGCAGCGGCTGAAGTAACCCGTCTGGAGGTTGATTGGAAGACTTACTAATGGCACAAACTGAGCAAGCCAAAACAAAATCGTGAATGTCGCGAGCCATACGTGGCCACCAAAATCGTTGCTTGACTGAAAACCCAGTGCGATTAACTCCTGGATGACAAGCTACGTTGGAACTGTGACCCCACTGGATAACGTCAGACCGTAATCCCTCCGGCACAAACAAACGGTTCGGTGGGCATCCGGGCGGAGGCGTTACCCCTTCTAAGGCTCTCTTGACCTTCGCTTCGATCTCCCATGTGAGTGTTGAAACAAATATGGTTTCGGGTAAAATACACTCGGGAGTAGACGGGCGTTCGGAAAAATCAAATATGCGAGACAATGAGTCGGGTTTGATGTTCTTGGAACCCGGACGGTAAGAGAGGGTAAAATCAAAACGACCGAAAAAAAGTGCCCACCGAGCCTGCCTGGAGTTCAATCTTTTAGCAGTTCTGATGTATTCGAGATTCTTATGATCAGTCCAGACAATAAAAGGTACCCCCGACCCTTCTAACCAGTGACGCCACTCCTCCAACGCCAACTTGACAGCCAACAACTCTCTGTTACCAATGTCATAATTACGTTCGGCTGGGGATAATCGATGTGAAAAAAACGCGCAAGGGTGTACCTTGTCGTCCAAGGGTGAACGCTGGGATAACACCGCTCCTACTCCCACCTCTGACGCGTCGACCTCCACCACGAACTGACGTGATGAATCAGGGGCTATGAGAATAGGAGCTGAAACAAAGCGGCTCTTCAGTTTGGAGAACACAGCCTCGGCTGAGTCAGACCACCTGAACGCAGTTCGGGGGGAGGTCAAGGCAGTCAGAGGCGCGACTAGCTGGCTGAAATTGCGAATGAAACGCCGGTAAAAATTGGCGAACCCCAGAAACCTCAACAGGGCCTTGCGTGAATCTGGGCTTGGCCAATCAACCACAGCCTTGATCTTCTCAGGGTCCATCCGCATTCCCTCGGACGACACGATGTACCCTAGAAAAGGAACAGACTGTGCATGAAAATCGCATTTCTCCGCCTTGACAAAAAGCCCATTCTCTAGCAACCTCTGAAGCACTCGTCGGACGTGTTGCACATGTTCCTGGAGAGACGAAGAAAAAATCAATATGTCATCCAGGTAGACATATATGAACTGATCGATCATATCTCGCAACACGTCATTGACCAGTGCCTGGAAAACTGCTGGGGAGTTGGACAGCCCGAACGGCATAACCAAATATTCAAAGTGCCCCCTGGGGGTGTTAAAAGCAGTTTTCCATTCATCTCCCTCCCTAATGCGAACCAAATGATAAGCGTTACGTAAGTCCAATTTTGTGAAGATAGATGCTCCCTGCAAACTCTCGAAGGCTGAAGACATCAACGGCAAAGGATAAGTATTCTTTACCGTGATGTTATTCAACCCTCGGTAATCAATGCAAGGTCGCAACGATCCATCTTTCTTCCCCACAAAAAAGAACCCCGCCCCCGCTGGAGAAGAGGACGGGCGAATGAACTTGGTTGCTAGAGAATCAGAAATATATTTCTCCATAGCCTCTCTTTCAGGAATCGAAAGTGAATATAACCTGCCTTTAGGCGGAGACTTACCTGGCAGTAAATCTATAGCACAGTCATAGGGACGATGCGGAGGGAGAGAAGCAGCACGAGACTTACTGAACACTTCCTTCAGGTCCAGATACTCCATGGGCACATTAGACAAATCCCCTGCCTCCTCCTGCAACACAGAAACAGGTACAGACGAACAAGCAGACACAAGACAAGACTTATGACATCCCTTGTTCCACTCCAGCACAGCTCTATTAATCCAGTCCACACGAGGGTTGTGTTTGATCAGCCAGGGATGTCCGAGAACAACAGGTGCCAGGGGTGAGTCCAAAATAAGAAAAGAAATTGTCTCAGTGTGGTTGCCAGAGGTAATAAGTGTGATGTCTTCAGTGGTGTGGGAAATGGTGGGAAGCTCTTGACCATTTAGTGCGTGAACTGAAATCCGGTGAGTGAGGGGTCGGAGAGGAATCTGAGATGTAAGTGCGAAATTATAGTCCATAAAATTACCTTCCGCCCCGGAGTCCAACAGTGCAAGACAATCGTGCTGGTGGACTGACCATCTTAGTCTAACCGGGAGGAGCGTGGAGGTAGATGTAGTCGATGAGGTCTTCCTGGCGGAGATCCCACCCGATAGTAGCCTCAAGTTTACTATCGGGCTTGGCCTTTTACCGGGCAGTTGTAAGCATAATGTCCCGCTCCTCCACAATACAGGCAAAGGCCCTGGGACCTCCGCCTCTCCCTCTCCTCCCGGGAAAGCCGAGCTCGACCCACCTGCATGGGCTCGGGATCGAAGACGGGGCTGACCACGTCCCTGCCGCTGGATCTGGGAACGTCGACTCCTCCGAAGGTACGGGTGGACGGAACTCGTCGCTCGATCCTAGATAGCCGAGCGTCCACCCGCAGAGCAAGATCAATCAGCCCGTTCAGAGTGGTAGGAAGATCCAGGGCGTAGATTTCTCTCTGGACGTGGTCAGCCAGCCCATGCAGGAACATATCCCACTGCGCCTCCTCGTTCCAGCCGCACTCCGCCGCCAAAGTCCGGAACTCTATAGAAAAGTCTGAGACCGATCTCTCTCCCTGACGTAGTTCCGTCAATGTTCTGGCTGCTTCCCTTCCCGAGACAGCCCGGTCAAAAACCTTCTTCATCTCGGCGGCGAGGGTCTGGAACGAGGCGCAGCATGGATTCCGATTCTCCCACACCGCCGTTCCCCAGAGTGCTGCCTTTCCTGTAAGCAAAGTTAGTACAAAGGCCACTTTCGCCTGTTCAGTCTCGAACGTGCGTGGTTGCAGAGCAAAATGCATCGTGCAGCGGGTCAAGAATGCTCTACAAAAGGCTGGTTCCCCGGAATAATGCTCAGGTACCGGCAGGCGGGGCTCCGACATCGCGGGTCTCTCTGGAAGTGGTGGGGGAACGGTCGGTGTGGGTGGCGCAGTGGGAATCTGAAGCCGTTGGATATGCTGGGTGAGCTCGGACACCTGCGTCACCAAGGCTTGCACTGCGCGACCTGTATCGCTGATCTCCTTCTGCTGGGCATCCATTCTCCTGGTGCTATGATGAATAAACTCATCCATGGGTCTCTGCGGTGAACTCGCTGCTTCCATCCTTGGGTCAGATCGTTCTGTCACGGGGTTTTGGATGAATGACAGGAAGCAAATGCAAGTAACACAGTTTATTATGGGATTCCAGAATCGACAGTGCAAGCAGATGGTAACGGTGACGCAGGGACAAGATGGTCAGGATCCGTGAAATGGTGCGGTGAAGAGACGATGGTGAGACGAACGTAGAACTCGAATCCAGACGAAGAAACAGGAACACAAGGCAGGAACTGGACACCGGAACACCAACACGAACCACATGAAACAACGATCTGACAAGGACGAGAGAACAACGGTGAGTATATATAGTGTGGTGATGATCAACTGCAGCTGGTGGTGTGATGATGATCAGCTGGAGCGGATCAAGTGATGTCATACAGACACACCCCTCACACACGTGCATTCATACAACAACATAAACACGAGACTAGAAGGAAACAGAGAAAACGTCTACCGTGACACTCCCCCCAAGTGCAATACTTCCACTGTTTAGTGCAATATCTCCTAAACTCAGGTGATTTTATTTATACTTATTCATACTATTCAAATACTGTAAATATGTTCATAATCCGTAAATGTTTATTCTGACTAAACCCAACTGTGGCCGTATATTTTATATTTATAGTATTTTCATATTTTTTATAATTTTATTTTTAGATTTTGTATTACTGTTTCTTGTTGTATTTGTATCTGTATATGTGCACTGGAAGCTTCAGTACCAAAGAAAATTCCTTGTGTGTGCAAGCACACTTGGCAATAAAGCTCTTTCTGATTCTGATTCTGAACTCTCACCACTGCCTGAGAGAAACACAAGCCTTGAGTTTCAGAGTCGACTTGCCGTAACAATTCAGCTCAGATCGTTATTCTGCCCATTTCTTCTGCATCCAAACACACTGATTGTTTGCTCTTCTTCTTTTTTTCTTTTCATCTGAATATTAACATTTGTGAGATTTAGTCAGTTAAAACAGTTTAACAGGTTAATTGATCTCAATCAATATATTGATAGATGATGTTGTATTATGTTGAACATCAAAGTTTTTGAGAGATTTCTAGAGTAAAAATATACAGTTTTAATTGTTTAGTAAAAAGGTAAAATTAGGCCCCAGATTTGACACAGAAGTGCCCTGACGAGTGATGTGACTGATACTGGTGTTATTTTTATATATTTAATACTTATTATTAACATTCAATAAATCCATGAATTACATATATATTTCAGAAATCTTCACCTTTCATTAAAACCTATAGACTAAGTGAATGAAAATCACTTTGAATAAAAATTTAATTCATTGACATTTATTATTCATTAATATGCTAAAACTAATTGAGAGTTGGCATGATTTAAATATGTTTATATTTATATTCCTGTGTATAAATATACTGTAAATACATGCATATATGTTTACCAGATGTGTCGAGGTTTGATTGCACATGATGGAAGTCGAGACAGAAGAGCATTGAACACATTCAAAAAGCATCAACAATATAAGACATATTAGATACTAAAGAACTGAATTAAATGTAAATCAGTCCAAATTGCATCAAAGGTAGTTCAGTGTCCTTCTTCAAAGAAATATATCATTCTACCACAGGTAATGGGTGTAAGAGAAATAATAAAACAATAAAACAAACAACAACCCTATAAATAACCGACTCAAAGCTAGGGTTCACAACATCATTGTGAAGAGGTAAAGTGTGTTCAGGTGATCATCAAAATATCACATAATTTTTAAACATTTGAACATGTTTGCTAATAATAATAGAACAAAAAAGTTATTGTTTGGTTACATACAGTATAATCAATGTACTTCAATGCTATTATTTCAGGATGTCAGCCTTTCGTACGGTGAAGCTGCAAAGCTGACAGAAAGTGATATACCTCTTATAGCCTGACTTCATCAGAGAGACGCTGTCCACCGGAGACACAGAGGCTGACCATGAAGAGGACCTGTGTGAAGCCTATCTCTTCTGTCCTGGACAGTCCTCCCTATCTCACAGCACTCAACCTGTGTGCCAAATCCACACCAGCAGGTGGCGCTCAGTTCTCAAAGATGATTTAACCAGCATCACAAACGCTGTAAGCAAGCCTCATAATGCTTGTGGGGAAGGAGACCTTTTTATTTATTTGAATGTATGTCAATAGAGGAGAGACTTATGCTGAATAACCTGTTGTCGTGAGAAATGATCATATCTGGAATGACCATAGCTTAATCTACAGATAAACTTCAACATGTTTATATATATAATAACTGTTTTATTAATCTCATCCCAAAACGTCTTTCAAATCCCTTCACGGATATTTTTGTTTAGTACCTGTATATAACCTGTATATAATTTTATCTTATTTTCCACATTTATATCTCTTTACACAATTAACATTCTGTATTGTCTATTTTAATAGGCCTATTTAAATACCATATGTTTTGTATATGTTTTGTAAATACCGATTCTAGGACTCTCTTAGGTGGCAATTAATGAATCAATTGAACATGTTGGACTATATTATTTATTTATTATTACTATATTATTTCATTTTGGCAAGTCATTAAAAGGCTATATTAGTAAGTATAATTATAAAGATGTAATTCGAGGTGTTTCGTTGAGGAATGATAATAATAGATAACACGAAATGTTAATTAAGTAAAAAGATTCCTGAAATGAAAGGGAAAATAAAGCAATTCTAAATAAAAAGAATAGAATAATATAACCATTATTATTACTAATTTATTTTCTTATTCTTTCAACATATACTGATAAATTATTCAAACTTAATTTTTAATGCTGTCTATGTCATGAGTAGGAGAGAGGAGCTGATTGAGTGAGATAATGAATGGGAATGAGTGTGTGTAAATGGATGTAATAAAGAGTGTGACCAGAAGAGGGCGGAAGAGTGTAAGAGAAGGGTAACGGGATTATGACAGTCTATAAGGTTTGGGAATCGAGACAGACTCATGATTCAATTCGATTCACAAGTTCTCAATTCAATTCCATTCGCAATCTTCGATTCAATTCAATTCAATGAATTCAATGATTAAATGTTCACTGGCCCCAACACAAAAAACTAATAAATGAATAAAATAGTTGACCCATGTTCTGTAAATAAGGTAAGGTTATGACACCAAACATTTCAGATACCAGTGAAATTTAACAATTCTCGATTCCACTTTTGATTCCACAGCTAAAACTACTAACTAATACATTTCAAAGATACATAATTTATTTCGTATATGGAAGCAAATCAAATCGTGGACATTTTACCCACAAAACATTACCCCTTTCTTTACCAATTGCTAAAAATCCATCCTTTGCCCCTTCTAATTTAGATCTGACGTTTTCTGACTGGAGGAAACTAGGATTATGTTGTATTCGTGACCTGTATACTGAGGGTAAATCTGCTTCCTTTGCACAACTACAGACAAAGTTCAAACTACATAGCAATCATTTCTTTAGATACCTACAGGTCAGAGACTACATCCGAAAATTAATGCAAGGTTTCGAGACACAACCACAATCTATGCTAGATGAATGTTTCACTATACCCCCATATAAAGATAAATTTATCTCTATTATATATATAACAAACTACAAACAATGTCTTCCCCCTCATCCTACAAATATAAAGATAGTTGGGAGAAGGACATGGGTATCCATATTCCTGATGCCATCTGGGAAGAATCTCTGGAACACATACACTCCTGCTCCAATAATACGAGACATTGTCTTAAAAAAGTTCAAAATTATACATAGGCTTCATTTTTCAAAAGTAAAGATCCACAGCATTTTCCCAAAAGCTTTATCAAGCTGTGATAAATGTCAGTCGCTCAATGCAACACTTTTTCATGTTTTTTTTCTTGTCCTAAAGTTGCCACTTACTGGTCTGATGTATTTAATGTACTGTCAAGACTACATTGTCACCCGAACCACTGTTGATTATCCTTGGCACATCACAGATTTTTAGAAAATTGACTTCAGCCCAGCGGCGGTTCATTTCCTACTCTCTTATTACTGCAAAAACGTTACTCGTCATGGAAAGGGCCAGCGATAACCACAGACAAAATGTGGCTTCGGGAGCTGTCCAATACTTTACATTTGTAAAAAAAAAAATTTTTTAAGGATAATCTTTTAGGTTTTTATAAGATTTGGCAACCCTTTATAGACTTCTTACAATCAGTATCTGTATAAATACTTATTTCCTTTCATTTTATTTGTATAAATTCTTATTGTACTTCCTGCTACAAAAATGGCAGCTTTAGCGTTAAGTTCTGCCAGGAAGACTCAATTGCTACGTCACTTATTACCTTCTCATCTATCCAATCGTGTCTAATACTTGCGGTATAAAAGACAGGTACTTACACATGTCTGAGTTCGCAGATGCTGATGCTTCCATTCCCCTCCATCCTCCCCACCACCACCAGGACGGCCCCTTCCCTCCATCCCCACCACCACCAGGACGGCCCCTTCCCTCCATCCCCACCACCACCAGGATGGTCCCTTCCCCTCCATCCTCCCCAACCACCACTAGGACGGCCCCTTCCCTCCATCCTCCCCACCACCAGGACGGCCCCTTCCCCTCCATCCTCCCCACCACCACCAAGATTGTCCCTTCCCCTTCATCCTCCCCACCACCACTAGGACGGCCCCTTCCCTCCATCCTCCCCACCACCACTAGGACGGCCCCTTCCCTCCATCCCTACCACCACCAGGATGGTCCCTTCCCCTCCATCCTCCCCACCACCACCAGGACGGCCCCTTCCCTCCATCCCAACCACCACCAGGATGGTCCCTTCCCCTCCATCCTCCCCACCACCACCAAGATTGTCCCTTCCCCTTCATCCTCCCACCACCACTAGGACGGCCCCTTCCCTCCATCCTCCCCACCTCCACTAGGACGGCCCCTTCCCTCCATCCCTACCACCACCAGGATGGTCCCTTCCCCTTCATCCTCCCAAACACCACCAAGATTGTCCCTTCCCCTTCATCCTCCCCACCACCACCAGGATGGTCTCTTCCCTCCATCTTCCCCACCACCACCAGGATGGTCCCTTCCCCTTCATCCTCCCCACCACCACCAGGATGGTCCCTTCCACTCCATCCTCTCCACCACCACCAGGATGGTCCCTTCCCCTTCATCCTCCCCACCACCACCAGGATGGTCCCTTCCCCTCCATCCTCCCCCCCACCACCAGGATGGTCTCTTCCCCTCCATCCTCCCCACCACCACCACCAGGATGGTCCCTTCCCCTCCATCCTCCCCACCACCACCAGGATGGTCCCTTCCCCTCCATCCTCCCCAACCACCACCAAGATGGTCCCTTCCCCTCCATCCTCCCCACCACCATCAGGACGGTCCCTTCCCCTCCATCCTCCCCACCACCACCAGGATGGTCCATTCCCCTCCATCCTCCCCTCCACCACCAGGATGGTCCCTTCCTACACCTCCAGGGGGTCGGCTACGTCCCTACCTTCGTCTTCAGGCACGAAATGCAGAATCTGGACCCTCGGATTGCGAGCTATGGACGGGGCCTACGCCAAAGAACTTTATTGCTTGCTGGGCTATCAATAAATGTATTTATTGTTAAACTATTTATTCTCCCGAGTCTTTCTGATAGAACTGTATTCTACTTCCTTTTCTACTTTGTTTGTTTGTTTTTGTTTTGGTTATATGTACAATTATATAAAAATATTTGAGCCCTTCTTGTATTATTGATTGAAAACTGTATAAGATATATTTGCTCAATAAAAAGACAAATTCCAAATCACAGTCTTTGCTGTCCCAACTTAATTGATATAAGTACCAATGTAGATCATTATATAGAAACTGTGTCTATTCCTCGTTTAGTAAGGCCAAACAATAAATCTACTGTAGGATCTAGGAAAAATCTTATTGTAATTAAACCAGAAAATCTAAATATCAGTGAACAAAAACAATTTCTTTGGGATTAATTGAGGGTACTGTGTTAATTTCTGGGCCGAGACAGCAACTGTAAACGGATATAAACTCGAAGAGATTCAGGACCAGACCAGGACAAAACGGTCAAGTCTGTGGAGCCGACAAGAGCGCGCAAGTGGATTATTTCTGAATATCCAGTTCTCCTGTTGTTTCAGCTTAGTATTTTCACAAGGTAGGACTATTTTCGATTCTGTGGTTATTTTAATTTTCTACTTTCTCACAAATCTGTATTTTAACTAGACGCGTTGCTACTTTTTATAACAGCCGCGCGTTCAATAATATTGCAGTCTAAATTGCTTAGCACTTAAGTGAGTCACTGGACAACGGCCAGTTTCGATTTGAGACATTTTCGGATTATTTGAGGGTACTGTGTTAATTGCTGGGCCGAGACAGCAACTGTAAACGGATATAAACTCGAAGAGATTCAGGACCAGACCAGGACAAACGGTCAAGTCTGTGGAGCCGACAACAGCGCGCAAGTGGATTATTTCTGAATATCCAGTTCTCCTGTTGTTTCAGCTTAGTATTTATCACAAGGTAGGACTATTTTCGATTCTGTGGTTATTTTAATTTTCTACTTTCTCACAAATCTGTATTTTAACTAGACGCGTTGCTACTTTTTATACAGCCGCGCGTTCAATAATATTGCAGTCTAAATTGCTTAGCACTTAAGTGAGTCACTGGACAACGGCCAGTTTCGATTTGAGACATTTTCGGATTATTTGAGGGTACTGTGTTAATTGCTGGGCCGAGACAGCAACTGTAAACGGATATAAACTCGAAGAGATTCAGGACCAGACCAGGACAAACGGTCAAGTCTGTGGAGCCGACAAGAGCGCGCAAGTGGATTATTTCTGAATATCCAGTTCTCCTGTTGTTTCAGCTTAGTATTTATCACAAGGTAGGACTATTTTCGATTCTGTGGTTATTTTAATTTTCTACTTTCTCACAAATCTGTATTTTAACTAGACGCGTTGCTACTTTTTATAACAGCCGCACGTTCAATAATATTGCAGTCTAAATTGCTTAGCACTTAAGTGAGTCACTGGACAACGGCCAGTTTCGATTTGAGACATTTTCGGATTATTTGAGGGTACTGTGTTAATTGCTGGGCCGAGACAGCTGTCCTCACTCAGTTATTGAGCATATATATGTAGTGTGCGCGCTGTCGCGGAAGAGTCAGCGGAAGCGTTTCAGCCTCCTCGTGTGAAGACCGACTCGGGTAAAGACCATCGACTCTCCCTGTGCGACTCCACCGAGCAACGACATCAGCAAAGCACTTAAGTATTTACATCTCCCTTTCCTTCCTAATTTTATCCTATTTCCCTTAAACAACATGTGCTTTCAATACATTCCAGTTGTCTCTCGACAACGCTCACTCATCACGCACAGAAGGCAGCGCAATACTGCTAATCTGCGTCCTATTCTCTTATCCTCACACTCACCTCTCACTCTTTCTATGGGTCTATGGAACTGCCAATCAGCAGTCAATAAAGCTGACTTCATTCCTGCCTTTGCATCTCATTCTACTCTAAATATCTTGGGCTTGACTGAGACCTGGATCCGTCCAGAAGACTCAGCAACCCCTGCTGCTCTCTCTAACAACTACTCTTTCTCTCACACCCCTCGCCAGTCGGGGAGGGGTGGGGGCACTGGTCTTCTCATTTCTAACAATTGGAAATACTCAACTCTCTCTTCTCTATGCAATAACAACTCATTTGAATATCATGCTATTACACTTACAATTCCCATTAAGATCCATATTGTAGTTATTTATCGCCCCCCAGGTCAACTGGGAAGCTTTGTAGAAGAGCTAGATGTGCTGCTGTCCTCTTTCCCTGAGGATGGCACTCCACTGGTAGTCTTTGGTGATTTCAACATTCATCTAGAGAAGCCGTATGCTATAGACTTCATCTCTCTCCTAGCCTCATTCGATCTCAGACGGCTCATCACCACAGGTACTCACAAGTCAGGTAACCAACTGGACCTGGTTTACACACGCAACTGCATCACAGACAACATTTCGGTGAAACCTCTCCATGTCTCAGATCACTTCCTCATTACTTTCAATCTAAAACTCACTACCCATGCTCCAGCAACCTCCCCACCATTTACTTTCAGACGAAGCCTCCGCTCACTCTCTCCCTCCCATCTTTCCTCTGCTGTGTCATCTTCTCTTCCCTCACCCTCAAAATTCTCATCTCTGGACGTGAATACCGCAACGGATACTTTTTGCTCCAGTTTAACTTCTTCTTTAGACACTATCTGCCCTCTCTCCTCCAGGCCAGCACGCACCACTCCCTCTAACCCCTGGTTATCTGAGGTTCTTCGTGAACACCGGACCAAACTCAGAGCAGCGGAGAGAAAGTGGCGCAAATCTGAAGATACATCTGACCTGAGTATGTATCGATCTCTGCTCTCTGCTTTTTCTGTTGATGTTCACACTGCAAAATCTTCATACCTCCACAACAAGATTAACACCCCCTCTAACACACGAGCACTGTTCAAGACATTCAACTCTCTCCTCTGTCCACCACCACCCCCAACCACCTCCTCACTAACTGCTGATGATTTTGCTAACTTCTTCACTAACAAAACAACAACTATCAGCAGTCAGTTCTCTAATCCACACACGCAGGAACCTAGACCAACCACTCCCACAGCCAATAACCTTCTCTTCTCCTTCTCTCCACTAACCGAGGAAGAGGTATCTAAACTTCTCCTCTCCAGTCATCCTACCACCTGCCCTCTAGATCCCATCCCCTCACACCTTCTACAAGCCATCTCTCCCACACTTCTACCAGCTCTCACACACATTATCAACTCATCCCTACACACTGGCATTTTCCTCACAGCATTTAAGCAGGTTCGGGTAACTCCACTGCTTAAAAAACCAACATTAAACACATCACTCTTAGAGAATTACAGACCTATCTCTCTCCTACCATTCATTGCGAAAACACTTGAACGAGTTGCTTTCAACCAAGTATCATCCTTCCTGTCTCTGAACAACCAGCTGGATGTCAACCAATCCGGCTTCAAGAAGGGGCATTCAACCGAGACCGCATTACTGTCAGTCACAGAAGCCCTGCGGATCGCAAAAGCTGCCTCCAAATCATCAGTTCTCATTCTGCTGGACCTGTCTGCTGCCTTCGACACTGTGAATCATAAGATCCTTCTGTCCTCTCTCTCATCACTGGGCATCACTGGAACCGCCCTCCACTGGTTTGAGTCCTATCTCACAGGTAGGTCCTTCAGGGTCACATGGAGAGGCAAGGTATCCAAAGCACATCAACTGACTACAGGGGTTCCCCAGGGTTCAGTGCTTGGACCCCTCCTCTTCTCCATTTACACCACATCACTGGGACCCATCATACAGGCACATGGTTTCTCTTACCATTGCTATGCTGATGACACCCAGCTCTACCTCTCATTTCAACCAGATGATCCCACAGTAGCTGCTCGAATCACAAACTGCCTGGCTGACATCTCGGCATGGATGAAGGAACATCACCTGCAGCTCAACCTGACAAAGACTGAGCTTCTCGTCCTCCCTGCCAATCCGTCTCTACAACACGACTTCACTATCCCGCTAGACTCTTCCTCAATCACCCCATCAAGATCGGTCAGAAATCTTGGAGTAATCTTTGATGACCAGCTGACCTTCTCAGACCACATTACAAAGACAGCTCGATCATGCAGGTTTGCAATGCACAACATCAGGAAGATCAGGCCTTTCCTAACTGAGCATGCAACACAGCTTCTCGTCCAGGCCCTGGTCATTTCTAGGCTTGATTACTGCAATGCTCTCCTGGCTGGACTTCCATCGTGTGCAACTAAACCTCTACAAATGATCCAGAATGCTGCAGCTCGTCTTGTCTTCAACGAGCCCAAAAGGGCCCACGTCACTCCTCTGTTCATCTCTCTGCACTGGCTACCACTCGCTGCTCGCATCAAGTTCAAGGCGTTGACGCTTGCTTACAGATCGACCACAGGTTCAGCTCCCTCCTACTTTCACTCGCTACTACGAGTCTACATCCCTACCAGAATCCTACGATCAATCAATGAGCGACGGCTCGTGGTACCTTCACAAAGAGCCACAAAATCGCTCTCCAGAACTTTCTCATTCACGGTTCCATGCTGGTAGAATGATCTGCCCACCGACATCCGGAATGCAGAATCCCTGACAGCATTCAAAAGACAACTGAAAACTCATCTCTTCCGTGAGCACTTAACATAAAACACAAAAAAAAAAAAAAATTCCTCACTTGTCTGGTTTATGCTACTCTGAGCAATGTTTGAACTTGGTATTTTGAGCACTTCTTGGGTTGCTATTGTCTCTTCACGATGACTCGTTTGGCTTAGTCCTCAGATGTAAGTCGCTTTGGATAAAAGCGTCTGCTAAATGCCTAAATGTAAATGTAAATGTAAATTTCTAAAGATAGGTCTTCTAAACATTAGATCGCTCACACCTAAGGCGGTTATTGTAAATGAAATGGTCACAGATAATAGTTTCGATGTACTTTGCCTTACTGAAACCTGGCTTAAACCAAATGATTATTTCGGTCTAAATGAGTCTACTCCGCCAGGATACTGTTATAAGCATGAGCCCCGTCTGAACGGTCGTGGCGGCGGAGTTGCAACAATCTATAGAGATATTCTCAATGTTACTCAGAAAACTCGTCATAGGTTTTATTCGTTTGAAGTACTTGTGCTAAATGTTACGCTCTTAGATGTAAGAAAGAAATCCCTCTTATCTCTAGCCTTGGCTACCGTATATAGACCTCCAGGGCCTTACGCTGATTTCCTAAAAGAGTTTGCAGACTTTCTCTCAGATCTATTGGTCAATGTCGATAAAGCAATAATTGTTGGAGATTTTAACATACACGTAGATAACACAAATGACGCGTTAGGGGCTGCATTTACAGATTTATTAAACTCCTTCGGGGTCAAGCAAAACGTCAGTGGTGCCACTCATCGTCTAAATCATACACTAGATCTAATTAATATGGAACCAATCCAACTGATATAAATATTATACCGCAAAGTGACGATCTCACTGATCATTACATGGTAACTTGCATAATACGTACTGCTGAAATTTGTCATGTCGCACCATGTTATCGACCAGGCAGAACAATCCTTCCAAACACTATAGAAAGATTCTCAAATAGCTTACCTGATCTATCTCAGCTGCTCAGTGAACCTAAACAAACAGATGAACTAGAAGAAATGACTAGCAGTTTGAGCACCATTTTCTCTAGTACACTAGATATTGTTGCACCAATTAGATTAAAAAAGGTTAGGGAGAAAACTAAAGCACCGTGGTACAACAGTGCTACGCATGCTATCAAGAGAGAAACTCTTAACTTAGAGCGTAAATGGAAACAAACTAACTTAGAGGTCTTTAGAATCGCGTGGAAAGACAGTATGTCACGTTATAAAAAGGCTCTAAAAACAGCCAGGGCTGAGCATCTCCGTAAACTAATAGAAAATAACCAAAATAATCCAAGGTTCTTATTTAACACAGTGGCTAGACTAACAAATAAACAGACATCACCAGAGCAAAATATTCCGTTACAATATAGTAGTAATGATTTTATGAATTACTTCATTGAGAAAATAGAAAGCATCAGAAACACAATTGTAAATGTACAATCTTTTATGCTGTCTTATGATTCAGCCTCAATTATGGCCCCTCTAGAACAACTAAACCGCTTTACAACTATAGGACAGGAAGAAATAAATAAACTTATCATTGCATCTAAACCAGCAACATGTTTATTAGATCCAATACCCACTAAACTACTGAAAGAAGTGTTACCTGTAGTGGAAGAGCCTCTTCTCAACATTATTAACTCATCTTTATCTTTAGGTCATGTTCCAAAAATATTCAAGCTGGCAGTTATAAAACCTCTCATTAAGAAACCGCAATTAGATCCAAATAACTTAGCAAATTACAGACCCATTTCAAATCTTCCATTTATGTCTAAAATACTAGAAAAAGTTGTGTCCGCTCACGTGTGCTCTTTCTTGCAAGAAAATGATATCTATGAAAAATTCCAGTCGGGATTTAGACCGCATCATCGCACAAAAACTGCACTAGTTAAAATTACAAATGATTTACTTTTAGCTTCTGACCAAGGCTGTATCTCAATACTAGTTCTACTTGATCTTAGCGCTGCGTTTGACACTATAGATCATAAAATACTCTTAGATCGACTACAAAACTACACTGGTGTTCAGGGACAGGCATTAAGCTGGTTTAGATCGTACTTATCAGACTGTTACCATTTTGTCTGTTTAAATGGGGAAAAATCGAAGATAACATCAGTAGACTATGGAGTGCCGCAAGGATCTGTCCTAGGCCCTCTGCTATTCTCAATATATATGCTGCCACTTGGTAATATTATAAGAAAACATGGAATTAATTTTCACTGTTATGCTGATGACACTCAATTATATATCTCATCACGACCAGATGAAAACACTTACTTATCTAACTTGACAGAGTGTCTAAAAGATATAAAATGCTGGATGACGTGTAATTTCCTGCTATTAAATTCAGATAAAACGGGGGTATTACTTATTGGTCCAAAAAACTACCCACAAAATCCCTTACAATACAACTTTAATTTAGAAGTATGTCCTGTTACTTTATCCACTACAGTAAAAGGCCTGGGTGTTATACTAGACCGCAACTTGACTTTTGAAAATCATATTTCATATGTTACAAGAACAGCCTTTTTCCACCTTAGAAACATTGCTAAGCTACGTGACATGCTATCTGTTTCTGATGCAGAAAAGTTAGTTCATGCATTCATGACCTCGAGACTAGATTACTGTAATGCTTTATTAGCTGGTTGTCCTGCATCCTCAATAAAAAAGCTACAGTTAGTGCAAAATGCAGCCGCTAGAGTTCTTACTAGATCAAGAAAATATGATCATATAACTCCAATTTTATCATCACTTCATTGGTTACCTATTAAGTTCCGTATCAATTACAAAGTATTACTACTGACCTATAAAGCCCTAAATGGTTTAGCTCCTGTGTATTTAACAGACCTTCTATCGCCATACAATCCATCACGCTCTTTAAGATCACTAAATTCGAGGCTTCTGGTCATTCCTAGGATATCGAAGTCCACTAAAGGAGGGAGGGCGTTCTCACATGTAGCTCCTAAACTCTGGAATAGCCTTCCTGATATTGTTCGAGACTCAGACTCGCTGTCCCAGTTTAAAACTAGATTAAAGACGCATCTCTTTAACCAAGCATTCACTTAATGCTTACCTTTTATACTACTTCTGAATCAGCTGTGATGAGACGACTCAACGCCTGTGAAGAGATGACTCAACGCCGGCGATATGTTATGCCCTAAATTAATACATGATTAACTAACTAAGTTAACTAACTGTATTTTCTATGTACATTTCCAAAATGCACTTTCTGTAAAGCTGCTTTGAGACAATGTGTATTGTGAAAAGCGCTATACAAATAAATTTGAATTGAATTGAATTGAATTAAAAAACGTAAAAAAAAAATAAAAAAAAAATCAAAGATTAAAGACAAGTAAACTTTCAGTAATAAAATAAGAACAAATAATTCAACTACAAGCAATAGCACAACTAAATAAATACAATAGAACACATTTGCAAATTAAATAAGGTCTAATAGTAGTTTTGGGACTGGCTCATTGTCCTGCTGGAAGATCCACTCATGGCCAGTTACCCGTCCTCGTCAGTCAGTGGTACCAACATTTTTATTGTTGCCATGTTGTGATTATATGTGATTATATATGTTGTGATTATATGTCTGATCGTGGTTGTGGAAAATGTCCAACCTCAAGACTAAACTAAAGTCTGCAGTTCTCCAGCTGTGATCCAGATGAAACGGGTGACAGGGTTTGAAGGCTTTGAAACATGGACTACATCCAGTAAGGAAGACTGAGGGAAGGGCATACCCGAGGCTGATCTCCAGAGGGGTGGCGAACGGGTCTGACTGAGTCTGGGACTGAGACACCATCCAAGGAATGGACAGGGAGGTCGGAGAGTAGGGATGTTTGGCCCAATATGTCATTTTCGACGCAAGTAATTTTTCTGAGGAGGAAAAGTCCTCCAGGGTCCTGAGACCTGAGATGGTGGATCCTCCCCGGTGCCAGACCTGCTCTGAGAGGGTGGATGTCTGAGCCAGCACTGCAGCCAACAATCCCCCTGGAGCTCCCTGTTTAATATGCTTCACAACTTAAACTTCCAGGCAACGGACGTTATTCAAGTCATGCCCAGGAAGGTGCACACTGCCTGGGATATAATAGAATTAGGGATGCACCGATATGAACATTTTGGCCGATACCGATAACCGATAATTCTTTACATTTGAAAGCCGATAACCGATATATTGGCCGATAAATCTAAATTACATTTTTTATATACTTTGATAGCCTGTATACATAAACAAAAGGCTCACAATTAAAAGCCTTGTCTCAAACACTTTTAACATAAATCAAACATATACTACAGTATTGTCACAAAGCCGGAAGACACAGATGGGTAAGTTCAGTGTGTTTAATGAAACAGGCAATGACAGGGCTAGCAGGTGAGTAACTGGAAGCAGAGATTTGTAGATCAGGCTGAACGGGTGTTAACCAGAGTCTCTTATCTTATGCAGAAGGATCAGAACCGGAGACAGGCAGAAGACAGACGTCGGAGGAACGGGACCTTGGACCGGGATGATGACAGGAGGACTGGATGAGGACTTCGGACGGGTAGGTATCAAGTGAGCAGAATGCAAGAGTCTGTTTGTCGTGTGTGTCGACGAGACCAGACAATGAATGAATGAACTGATGGTAAGTGTGGGGAGATGATGCGGATGCTGGCAGGTGGTGGTGACAGGTGAGGCAGTGAATTCAGAATTCCGGTGAAGCAGATCGAGTGGGCGGAGTGAAGATTCAAATTTCATCTTTTAATATTATTTAATTATTAAATATTATGTATTCGTATTATTATTCTTTATTAATATTCATAATCAGTTGTATTATCTTATGGAGTTTAAAAGCATGAGTTTGAATGCATGAGAGAACTATAGATAGCATGGATCCATGAGTTGGATCATATGTCAGACAGAGGGAAGCTATATTTTGCTATGGGGTATGTACAATGTAGCATGTTCCACTGATGCAAGTGTATCACAGATGTAAACAACAAGGATAGTTCTTAATATGGAGAGTGTATGTACCACGTGTATGTATGACATATAAGTTCCATTTTTAACATACAGTAAGCAACATGTTTTGTTACCTTACAAGGAAGCTGTAAAACTCTCTGTGATATATAAAAGTTCAATCTTCCTGTACTACCTCAGAGAAACACGCACATGCATAGACCTGGCATGAATACAACATCTTGAAGTTTCTCTCCTGACATATAAGAATAAAAATCTTTCTTGGCAAGATAACTGGTGTCCGGTCCCGTAAATCAAATAATAACGGGGAAACAAAAGAGGCTTTAATTCCAAGTCTACATTTGGCGTCACGAACAACAGGATCGCATCTTCAGGCATTTGTCTCAGTCATTCAGGTAAGACTTTAAATTTATTCTAAAAATAATTCTGAGTCTGCCTGATGATTAGACATTGACTGAAACTGCTTAAAAGAACTTTGTTATTTAAAGTACCAGTTGTTTTGCCAATGAATATATGTGTCAGAAAAAGGAAAATAATTTTAATAATTAGAATTTGATGTGGCTTATTTGAGTTGCTCTGGTCAGTAAACCTCTGAATATTGAATGATGCTGGGGAAGTATTTTTCATTTTTGAAGAAACTTTAGAAAGTGGATCTTTTTTAGAAAAAGACCATCTTTAGTCAAATTTTGGAAATAGCTGTAAGGCGATTTAGCAATAAGCTTGTATGGTGGTTGGAATGTGGCGAGACTGCGATAAGGGCAGATTTATCTCTAAAATATATCCAATACACGGAAAATCGTCTCAGAAGAAGACGAAGATAGTGTGACAAGCAGTGATTTATAGCGGTTTACAGTGGCGGGTCTGTGCAGTATAAAAGTATACAAAGAGAACCCTAAAACGTAAATACGCAGAGGATTGAACCCTTAGAAGAAGGGTATCAATGGAATAAAAAGCTAGAATTGCATGCATTCTGATTTTGACAATAAAGCTGTTCAATGTTTGGAGGAAAAGACTGATCTGAGAGCAACTTTAAAATATACATATATTTATATGTATATATGTATATATATATATAAAATTGATCTGAGTTAAGACAAACAAACAAAAAAAGAAAACAGAAATTATTAGAGTTGATTTTTGTTCCCCCAAACCCTTCTTTGTTCTTGAGGAATTAGAACAGGTGGAGAGGGGGAGAAAAGCAGAGGGAAAGAAGCGGAGGGCCTCCCCCGGAATTTACCACACACACACACACACACACACACACACACACACACACACACACACACACACACACACACACACACACACACACACACACACACACACACACACACACACACACACACACACACACACACACAGAAGGGCCTCCCCTGGAATTCACACACACACTCCCTCACAAAAATAGCCCTGCTGTTTGAGCACACAGACAGAGTGACAAATAATTTGCAATGGCTGGAAATGCATTTAATAGCAGAACAATATCTGCTTGGTACCTAGAAAGAAAACAGAAAAAGCAAGCTAAGTTTTTGAAAAAAGGACTGGACATTAACGCATCTATGGATGTGCAGTTAAGCTGGCTTGAGTCCCAAAAAGACTCTATCAAGTCAAAAGTATTTCCAATCCTCGCCGCACATTGGATTTTGAAACAAGGTGGAATTTGTTGCGGTATCAATGGGTGCCCAGTCCCACTTGTTGAAGCAATGAAGCCTCAAATTGAAGCATATAACAAATTGAACACAATTATGTCTATTAAATGTTCAGATGGAGAAAATGCAACCAATGATGATTCATTTGATCCAGATTGGACAAATATAATAACTGAAGCTGAAAAGAAATATTCACAAGCACCAGTAAAATCTGCAACAATTGTAACGCCTCCTCCTTACAACCCAATGTATCCAATTTTGCCTGAACAATATACAAATTCATCTAAACCTCTGACACAGCCTCAAGCTTCGAGATCAAATGGAGGTCCAGTTGACAAAATGTATATTGCATCTGTACAAGCAGCTCCGGTAATAATAAGATCTAAAACAGTTCAGCCAAACAGAGACATGCTGCGATGTACACCAGCTCGGAATTATGATTCTGACTGGGATGATGAGACAAGAGATGACGACATGATCACAATTGACAAGATCGGTCCTGAATTTTCTTCACCTTTAATTAAAAGGGAAGGATCTGAAATGATGACAGAAGAGAGACCATTCACACCAGGAGAACGTCAAGCCATTCTCTCAGCCTTGCCTCCTCTGAAGAGACAAGATCCAAACACAGAGTTTTGGCGAGAATTAGACTCATTGATTGAAGCACATCAAATGACATTAAGAGACATACACACCATTGTGAAAGCTAAAATCCCAAGAGACAGATGGGAACGCTTGCCAGCTTCGATAACAACCGCCCAATGGATAGATTTGTGGGTTGATGGCCAGGGACGACCCCTGGGTCTTTGGCAAGCAGTAGATGTGTTCCGAAAAGAAATCCAGGAAATCTTGGGCAGTGGTAAAATTCCTTTCACATTAGTGACATTGATTAAACAAAAGGATGATGAATCTCCAGATGAATATGCTCTACGTAAGTGGAATGCTTATGAGAGATGGGCTCTCTGTGCCAAGAAACAACCTGACAGAGATGATGTACAGTTCACTGACACACTTGTGGATGGACTTAGCACAAAATACCAACAAGCCTTATCACTTGGAGTCAACCCAGGTGAGACATTTGACCAAATTATGCAATGGGCTGGACGCTTAGAGATGGCTATGAGATCAAATAAAGAAGAAGGAAACAAGCCATATCGAAGAGGAGTGGCAACAGCTCAATACAACAAGGACACAAAGAATAGGGTGATTTTCTGCAGCAACTGTGGAAAGCGTGGACACTCCAAACCAGATTGTTGGGCTAAAGGAGGTGGAGCAGAAGGTCAAGGTCCATCATTCAGACAGGTCAGTGCAAAAACCATGATGAAACCTCTCAAGGGAAGACGTGGACTGAAGCACAAGTCCGTCAGCTCATTGAGGGAATTATGCGTCCGCAATAGGAATCAGCGGCCCCCTGTATTAGTAAGAAAAGAGACAATCGCCTTTTCGTCAATGCATTAATAGGGGGCCACCCATGTGACATCCTGGTTGACACAGGAGCAGCCATTTCAATAACAGATCTGAACCTACCTACAACAGATGAAACTATGGAAGTTGAAGGAGTTGGAGGAGGTATCACAAAATTTCGCAAAAGTATTCAAGTTCCACTGCAAATACATGAAGATGAAGTCTTATGGACATCTTTCTGGGTCGGGCCGAATTCACAAGGAACCCTTATTGGCATGGACATTCTTCCATTGTTAAACATGATCATATTCACTGACAGTCGTCAAATCGCTACAACTGCTGGGATAATACCACACGAAGATCGCACATGTAATCTAAGGTCTGTCGGTACAGCAAAACCAATTATCAGAAACTGGAAAAAAGACGGTGTGGGGGGTCTTCTGTGCAGTTTATATTCAGATGTTTGGGCTAAACACAAATTGGATTGTGGTAAAGCCAACATTGATCCCATTGTTATTGAGGGACCGATACATGCCCCTCATAAACAATACCCCATCCGACCTGAAGCAAGACGAGCCGTGGAGGAGATAGTGGCAGACTTGGAAGCGGAAGGAATTATCAGACAAACTTCATCTACCACTAATAGTCCTGTCTGGCCTGTCAAGAAATCTGATAACTCATGGCGACTAACCATTGATTACACGAGACTTAACAGTGTAACACCAAAACCGCATCCTATTGTGGCCAATCCTGCCACCATTCTGAATGATATTCCAGGGAATGCTAAAATTTTTACGGTACTGGATGTACTGTCGGCTTTCTGGTCTATACCTATAGACAAAAGATCTCAAGAGAAATTAGCCTTCACAGTGGGCGCAAAACAGTATGTTTGGAACAGACTCCCACAAGGTCTTAATCTTTCTCCTGTTGTATTTCATAGAGCTTTGGACCAGTTCTTAACGGAGCAAAAAGCTGAAATTGAGAAATCAGGAAGTGTCTGCCTCCAATATGTTGATGATTTGCTAATTGCAAGCCCAGATGAAAAAAGCCATGTATTTGCTCTGAATGTTGTCCTACAAGCCCTCAGAAAAGGGGGATTCAAAGTTAACCCCGACAAAGCACAGCTGGCCAAATCCAAGGTTATCTATTTGGGCCAAGAAATATCTGTGGAGGGAAGGAGAATGACAACAGAGCGTGTAGAGGCATTACGACAACTTCCAAAACCTCTAACCGTTACAGGAATGCGGAAAGTGATGGGACTGTTCAACTATTGTCGTCAGTATATACCTGATTTTGCTAGCATCACCAGCCCCCTCATCGACCTGTACAAGGGAGGAAGGCCTGGAGTGGAACAGATAAACTGGACACCGGAAGCTGAGGAAGCGTTTACTTCTATGAAAGAGAAACTGACTTCAGCCCCTGCTCTGGGACTCCCTGATGGACGGCTGGATTTCCATTTGTGGACCACGGTAGGAGATGAGACATATTCAGCAGTACTGTGTCAAAAACCAGGTGATCGATACAGACCAGTTGGATACTTTTCCACAAAGATTCCTGTCACTATGATTGGGCAACCACGATGTATACAAGCCCTCGATGGTGCTACATGGGCAGTGGATGCTGTTGAGAATCTGATAGGAGCACAAACTATCATATTGCACACTCCACATAGTATAGTGACACTGTTGAACAACACAAACATCAAAACCATAACTGATGCAAGAAGAGCAAAATGGGAAGCAACTTTGTTGAACAAGGATTTAAGAGTGGAAATCGTCAGGGACACGTCTCTTAACCCTGCAACAATGATGCTGGAACCACATGAGGGAATACCACATGAGTGTGAAAAACAAGTAGAAGAAGATAGTCTTGGTCCAGTTAATCCAATCCCTCTTGAAAACCCAGACAAAGAGTTATGGGTTGATGGATCCAGTTATTATGTTAATGGAAAACGACATACTGGATGGGCTGTAGTAAAAGGAGATGGAACTGTTGTAAAGAAAGGATCCCTTTCTGGGAAATTTTCAGCACAAGTAGCTGAACTTATAGCACTTACAGAAGCCTTTGAACTATCAGAAGGAGATCGAGTCAACATCTATACAGATAGTCGTTATGCTTTTGGTGTGGTCCATGACTACCTTGCTCTGTGGAAAAGACGTGGACTTATCACTAGCAGTGGGAGCGAAATACAACATGCTTCCATAATTCGTCGTTTGATTACAGCATGTTACTTACCCCGAGAAGCAGCCGTGATCAAAGTAAAATCACATCAATCTGACAAGTCCAAAGAAAGTCTAGGAAACACGGCAGCAGATGCAGCAGCTAGAGAAGCAGCTCTACTTCCTCTTACTCCTGTTACCTTGGTAAAGGAAAACAGCAAGGATAATCCTGAGCTCCATCTTCTGTCATATCAGTTGGAGACAGATGAAGAGAAAGAACAATGGATAAAAGCGGGAGCAAAAGAGGATGATCAAGGTATCTGGAGAATTCCAACAGGACAAGTGGTGATGCCTATCGGAACAAGAAGAGAACTAATGCAGCTGTATCATGGAAAGGTACATGCTGGAGCAAAAGCAATGAAATCTCAAATCAGTGAGACTTGGTGGTGGCCGAGAATGATGAAAGACATTGATGATTACTGTAGGAGATGCTTGATATGCCTCAAAGCAAATGTGGGAAAATCTGTAAAGGTGCGAATGTCACATGCACCCAGACCAACAGGTCCATGGACACACCTCCAAATCGATTTCACAGGACCTTTATCACCCAGTGGAGGGTATCAATACATACTTGTAATCATGGACAGATTTACTAGGTGGGTGGAAGCATTCCCTACAAAAACTTGCACTGCTGAAGCGGCAGCACGAGTAATGGTGGAAGAAGTTTTTCCTCGCTGGGGTCTTCCATATGAACTTGATTCTGACAATGGAACTCACTTCACTGGAAAACTAATGAAAGAAGCAATGAAATTGATGGGGATTAAACAAAAATTCCATATTCCGTACCATCCAGAAAGTTCGGGACTGGTAGAACGGATGAACCGATCGTTAAAAACCGCTCTTACCAAAGCCATTCTGCAAACTGGCCAAGGTTGGCATAAGTTGTTACCTGCTATTCTGTGGAACTTAAGAGCAACTCCAAACAGAGTTACAGGACTAACCCCTTTTGAACTAATGACTGGAAGAGCAATGGTTCTACCTCCTGATGCTCCGCCACCTGCGGGAACAGGAGGAGACTCTACTTTGTTCCAAGAAAAGTTACGACGCTATCTCGCAATGCTGGACAAAGCTACTAAAGACAATAATAAGAAAGTGCGAGAAGCTCAACAGCAATGGGATGAAAAACACACCACTACTGACATTCCACACATTCCCGAGTTAGGCAGTTTTGTTATGATCAAACGAATTGCTAGGAAAGGTTTAGAGCCTAGATGGGAGGGTCCATATGAGATACTCTTAACAACTGATACAAGTGTTTGCCTTAAAGGGAAGGGTGTAGGGACAGATAGATGGTATCATTGGTCACAAGTTAAACCTTGCTTAGTGAATGAACAAGATGATAATGATGGCTTATGGCCTGAGATTGAGCAATGTTCATCCATTAGTTTTAAAGATTGGGAACAAAGAAGTGATGTTAATTATTTCTCTGCTTCCATTTCAGGAATCAATTCCATTGACATTGATTAGAGATGGTTGCAAGTTATTCTCGATACCCCACGACGATGGTACTCTTATTTTTAATTTTACTTGGCATTTATCAAGAAAGCCAAGCCTTATGGACTCCTCGAGTTCAAGAAATCACTCGGAATGCAACTCTGAAATCTGGCCAACATTTTACTCTACCCTTTATATCCAAATGGGGATTATGGGATTGGGTGCCACGCAATGATAAAGACCTTGCTAAGTATCGTAAGAACGTCTTTGGAGGATGTAACTTTTACCACCAATGTTACAAAAGCAGAGTAATTTGGCCGGTAAAAGACGGGGGGTATACTGGTAGTGCTCAAAGACGAGAAATTTGTTCAAAAGAACAATGTGAAGTTATAGGGTTAAACCTCATAACGTCTACTAATGTGGAAATTAATTTAGTTCTGAATCGTACCCACATGCTTACAATATGGGATTCATTGACCCAAGGGTGTATTTATCCCATAGTGTTGCCATGTGAAGGGTTTCTAAGGGATGCTTCCTCAAGAACAACAAGATTTAAGGGAAATTATTTACGAGTATGGCATTCAGAAGATGAGAATGAATATTGTGAGACCGAACTAGAAACTGGGGAAATCGGAAGGTGTTTTTATCTTTCTGCGGAAAAGTCAAACAAAGCTCAAACATGCCCAAATACAACTATTGCACCAGCTCATGGTATTTTGCTGGCAAAAGAAACCAAAACCTTGATAAATGAAGCCCATATGGTGCGACAACGAATTAATTATAACTTGAAATCTCTTCTTACAGTTTTTGATCAGTCTTATTGTGGTAATTTTACACAAATAAGAAGTTGGTTGGACAAAGAAATTAAATATTATACCTCTAAAAATCCTCTGAGTAGTAAAAATCGTAAATCTCGAAGTATATGGGGAGACATAGCGGGGGTATTTGGTTCTGTCAATTCAATTAGTAATACTGCTCAAATAAATCAACTAAGCGAGTATACTCAGTGGGTGGGAACAATGACTGGAAAAGGACTCACTGAGGCTCTTCAGGGTTCTCTACATATTATAGCAGCGGGTCAGCATCTTAATGATGCTGCAAAGGAATTGGCAGATGCATTAACAAAATCATCTAATTTTGAGACACATCGTGCAGCGTGCTTATTTTTAGCTCAGAATCTAAAGGATCAAATGGTAGAAGATATTCAAGTTATTCGAATGGGACAAATTCCTGAGCGAATAGCAGAATCTTTGTTAGTGGTTTTCGGTAATCAACTAAATTTGACTTCTGCTAAACATATTCCATTAGTTAAAATCGCTATTAATGAAAATTCGTTGTCAGGTTCTGGAATGTTACCTTTAATTATGATATGGCCTCAATATGGGAAGCGCAATATTATGGCAGTTAGGCAATTCCAATCAATGGGTGTTAGACAAGGAAATTCAGTAATTAGATTAGGAAGAAATGGATATTGGGCTGACGGCGATACACCAATGATTTCTACCACAGACTGTTGTGTTGAGGAACATGAGTGGGTAATTTGCTCATGCTCTACAATGTTTAGTCTATCTCTTAATGGCTCTGCTGTTTGGGAAGTAGTTCCTTTAGATCAAGCCACAGGTGCATGGCAGGTGTCAGAAGCACAGTGGTGTATATTACATGATGGAATAAGTGAAAATATGATATACGGAGGAAAGTTATGTCCAATTCCTCCTGATCCATTTTGCCTTGAGATTCTCTATCCTCTTCACTTGGGTGGAATTCATATTCCACATGTGCAATTGTTGCAGGTAGAACCACAATGGTGGAATAATGATCTAGTAGAAGAACGGAATTATGAACTCTTTGAGATGGTTAGAATAGTTAAAAAGAGTATAAAAGCAGCTCAAGATGAGGGAATTCAAGCAATGGGTCATGTTATTGTAGCAAATGGAGTAGCTAAATTGATGTCTGAGAGGAAACTACCACAAATCCTAGGGAATTTATCATGGTCAGATTGGATAGTTTTAACTATGGTAGGAGTTTTTGTGTTCATGCTAATAATCCAAGTCCTTATATGTGTTACTAGAAGGAAAAGTACCAAACCTGTCAAATTGATTATTTCTAACCAAATGGATAGAACTAAGAATGGGACATACAGCGTGAAATGAGAGATTTTGTACAAAACACTACCTCACAAACAATGAACATCCGCTTACTGATTTTCAACCCCAAGGGATAGGATCCTTTAACATCAACGTTTATTTTAATTTCTTGTTTTAGCACGGAACTGAAGGATTTAATTAATTAATGAGTTAATTAATTAATGAGTTCAGGCACGGGCAGAAGACTTATTAGTTTTTCTTTTCTTAGATGATTGGGGTTCATTTTAAATACATACACATAGATATTAAAATACACATAGTATACGGGGACATAACATGGGTTGGGTTTTGTTCTTTGTTTTTGTTTTTGTTTTTTCCTTTTCTGTTTCCATTCTTCTGTTCTTTCTGTCTATTTTCTTGGTCTGCTATTTCTTCTCCTCACTATCGCTTCTATAGGTTGGCCACCTGGGAATGATGGTGTGGAACTGACGGCCGTAGTTCCAGTGGAGGGAAATGAAGATTCAAATTTCATCTTTTAATATTATTTAATTATTAAATATTATGTATTCGTATTATTATTCTTTATTAATATTCATAATCAGTTGTATTATCTTATGGAGTTTAAAAGCATGAGTTTGAATGCATGAGAGAACTATAGATAGCATGGATCCATGAGTTGGATCATATGTCAGACAGAGGGAAGCTATATTTTGCTATGGGGTATGTACAATGTAGCATGTTCCACTGATGCAAGTGTATCACAGATGTAAACAACAAGGATAGTTCTTAATATGGAGAGTGTATGTACCACGTGTATGTATGACATATAAGTTCCATTTTTAACATACAGTAAGCAACATGTTTTGTTACCTTACAAGGAAGCTGTAAAACTCTCTGTGATATATAAAAGTTCAATCTTCCTGTACTACCTCAGAGAAACACGCACATGCATAGACCTGGCATGAATACAACATCTTGAAGTTTCTCTCCTGACATATAAGAATAAAAATCTTTCTTGGCAAGATAACTGGTGTCCGGTCCCGTAAATCAAATAATAACGGGGAAACAAAAGAGGCTTTAATTCCAAGTCTACACGGAGTGAAGGTGTCTGGCGCTGAGTCAGGTGTTGATGTATCCGTGACAGTACCCCCCCCTCCACGGCCAGCTCCAGCTGGCGGAAAGGACCGACGACGGGGACGACCACGGCCTCTGGGTGCTGGGCGATTTGGATGGGCAGAGTGGAAGTCCTGAAGAAGAGCGGGATCCAGAATGTCCTCACGAGGAACCCAACACCTCTCCTCGGCACCAAAGCCCTCCCAATCGACGAGGTATTCCAGGTGGCCTCCCCGTCGTCGGGAGTCGAGGATCTCATGGACTTGATAGATGTTATCGTCCTCAGGGTCCGCGGGAGGAGGAGGCATGTCTTCAGCACCAGACCCTGGGGAAGAAGGAGTGAGAGGATTAGTGTAAGGCTTGAGCAGAGACACATGGAAGGACGGTGAAATACGGTAGTGAGCAGGGAGTGATAACCGGTAGGTGACTTCGTTGATCTGCCTCTGTATTGCCAACGGACCTATGTATCTGGGACTCAGCTTACGACAGGGCTGCCGGAGATGGATGTCCCGAGTCGAGAGCCATACCAATTGCCCGGGCTGGTATTGAGGTGTTGAGGAACGCCAGGCATCGGCTTGGTTCTTGTGTCTCCGGACAGCCCGCTGAAGATGGACATGTGCTGAGTCCCAGACCCTCTCGCTCGTCTGGAACCAGTGATGGACTGCTGGGACGCTAGAAGGTTCTCCCGACCAGGGGAATAATGGAGGTTGGAAACCGAGTATGCACTGGAACGGGGTGAGGCCGGTGGTGGATTGGCGGAGCGAATTCTGCGCATACTCGGCCCACGGCAGATAGCGACTCCAGCAGTCCTGGTGGTCATGGCAGTAGGACCGCAGGTATCTCCCGATTTCCTGGATCTTCCGCTCCGTCTGGCCATTGGACTGCGGATGGTATCCGGAAGTGAGGCTGACAGTAACCCCCAGGAGGTTGAAGAAGGCTCTCCAGACACGAGAAATGAACTGGGGTCCACGGTCAGATACAATATCTTCGGGGGTGCCGAAGTGACGGAACACTTGTTGGAATAGAGCCTCAGCAGTCTCAAAGGCGGTGGGTAATCCGGGGAGTGGAATGAGTTTACAGGCTTTTGGAAAACGGTCTACTACCACAAGGATGCAGGTATGGGAGTCTGAAACAGGCAGGTCGGTGATGAAGTCCACTCCTAGGTGAGACCAGGGTCGAGTGGGTATTGGCAGTGGCACGAGTTTCCCCTCCGGGAGTCGGCGGGGTACTTTGGACATGGCGCAGACGGAGCAGCTCTTGACATATCGGGAGATATCCTGGGTCATATCAGGCCACCAGTAGTGTTGTTGTACGAGCGAGAGGGTTTGGTGGCTGCCTGGATGTCCACAGCCCGGAGATGTGTGAACTGAGTCCATGAGGGACAGACGTAGTCGTGATGGTACATAAACCTGTCCCTCAGGACCTCCCGGCGGAGCAGGTTCAGTTTGGGTGGCTTCGGCGATGTGGTCGTCCAGGCTCCACTGAATGGGACTGACCACTATGGCTGGAGGGAGGATGGTCTCACAAACAGACGGACTGGAGTCCGGTTGGGACTGGGGGGACAGGGCGTCGGCTTTGATGTTTTTGTACCCAGGGCGGTAAGTGACGGTGAAATTGAAGCGAGTGAAGAAGAGCGCCCAGCGGGCTTGGCGAGGGTTGAGCCAGCGAGCTTCACGGAGATATTCCAGGTTACGGTGATCTGTGATGACTACAAAGGGGTGTTGTGCTCCCTCCAGCCAGTGTCTCCATTCCTCCAGGGCGAGTTTTATCGCTAATAGTTCCCGGTTGCCGATATCATAATTCTGCTCCGCCGGGGACAGTTTCTTGGAAAAGAAGGCACATGGATGGAGTTGAAGTGGGTTCCCCTGCCGCTGGGAAAGGACAGCTCCTACCCCAGAAGTGGAGGCGTCAACTTCCACAAGGAAGGGGAGATCTGGATCCGGAAGGACGAGGGTAGGAGCTGTACTGAAGGTCCTCTTCAGTTCTTCCAAGGCGTTGATGGCATCCGGTGTCCAGGACAGAGACTTGGCCCCATGTTTGAGTAGTGATGTGATGGGTGCGCTGATCTGACTGAAACCTTTGATGAAGCGGCGATAGAAATTAGCAAATCCCAGGAATCGTTGCAGCTCTTTACGGGTGGTGGGTTGAGGCCAGTTGATGACAGCGTCCACCTTCCTCTGGTCCATGGTAATACCGTGAGGAGTGATGACATAGCCCAGGAACTGTATGGTGGACTGATGGAACTCGCACTTCTCCAGCTTCAAATAGAGATGATGTTCTCTCAGGCGTTGGAGGACCAGTTGAACATGATGGACGTGCTCTGACAGGTTGGTCGAGTAGACGAGAATGTCATCAATATAAATGATGACGAACTGATTCAAGTATTCACGGAAGATTTCGTTCATGAAGCCTTGGAAGACAGCAGGTGATATAGACAGACCGAAGGGCATGACAAGATATTCGTAGTGTCCAGCTGGTGTTATGAACGCGGTTTTCCACTCGTCACCTTTACGGATCCTAATCAGATTGTATGCGCTCCGGAGGTCGAGCTTGGAAAACATATGGGCACCTCAAAGTTGTTCTAGAGCCGCCGGGACCAGAGGAAGGGGATAACGGAACTTAACTGTTGATTGATTGAGTGTCCGGTAATCGATACAGGGGCGCAAGCTTCCGTCCTTTTTCCCAACGAAGAAAAAACTAGTAGCGGCAGGGGAAGTCGAAGGACGAATGTAACCTTGCTGTAGCGCCTCCTTGATGTACTCCTCCATGGCCTTCTGTTCCGGGATGGACAACGGATAGATCTTACCGTGCGGAAGCACCGCTCCAGGCAGTAGGTCGATCGCACAGTCCCATGGCCGGTGAGGTGGTAAGG
Organism: Chrosomus eos; assembly: GCA_036326025.1. Classification (NCBI taxonomy): domain Eukaryota; kingdom Metazoa; phylum Chordata; class Actinopteri; order Cypriniformes; family Leuciscidae; genus Chrosomus; species Chrosomus eos. Next base: position 1,207,133 of record JAZAVI010000028.1, read on the forward strand.
TGGTAGCCAGTTGCTTATCGAAGACATCCTGGAACGCCCGATACGGAGGAGGGATTTCAGGTTGGAGGTGAGTGGTGGGGCTCTCCACCGAAGTGGAGGCTACGGGAACCTCTGATACTGGAGTGAGTGAAGGCGGTGAAGTTCTCTGTACGGGCTGTAGACAATGATGGAAACAGTTTTCTCCCCACTGCAGGATCTCCCCGGTAGACCACTGGATGTTGGGTGAATGGACCTCCAACCACGGGCGTCCCAGGATGATCTCAGCAGTAGACCCCTCCAGCACCAAGAACGAAATTTCCTCTTGATGAAGACTGCCGATCTGCATGAACATATCCGGACTACGATGTCCGACTCGCCCGGGGCCCAGAGGTTTTCCGAGGATGGAATGGATCTGGAGAGTGTGAGGAATGGCTCTTTGACGAGTTTGGAGACGTTGGAGAGTGGATAGGGAGATGAAATTTCCCGCAGAACCGGAGTCAATCAACGCTTGTACTGTAAGAGAATGTTCTCGGTAAGTGATGGTCACTGAAGTGTATTTCATTGAAGAGATGGGGAGTGGAAGACGAACTGTACTCACCGCCGGCCGTGGTGGACGAACTGGACAAGATAGGAGTTGATGACCGGCAGCCCCACAGTACAAGCAAAGCTGGTTCGTAATCCGTCGTTGGCGTTCAGCGGTAGACAGATGACTGGATCCGATCTCCATGGGTTCTGGTGCTGGAGGGCTAGAGCCTGATGTGGGGCGAGGAGGAGGAGGTGCAGGACAGTCGAGCTGACAGGCAGTGCGGCGTTGATCAATACGAATGGATCGTTGGATGATATTTTCTAGACCCACGACGTCATCATAGACGGATCAACGGATCTCTGAATTTAATCCATGTCGGTAGGCAGTAATCAACGCCGACTCATTCCATCCGACGGTGGCTGCTAGAGTACGAAATTGGAGAGCATATGATGAAACTGATGATTTCCCCTGTTTTAACCGGAACATTTGATCTTGGACTGAAATGGCATTGGAGGACTGAGAGAAAACTTCTAGGAAATGGGCTGAGAAGGCAGAAAAGGTTTGGGTTACTGGACCACGATCCGTCCATAGGGCGTGCGCCCAGCGAAGGGCTCGTCCGCTGAGCAGGGAGATGACAAACGCTACCTTGGATCGTTCAGTGGGAAATTTACCAGGATTCATCTCCATGTATAGCTCGCACTGTAACATAAATCCATTGCACTCCCCCTCCTCGCCTGAGAAGGGCGCTGGCTGGGCCATGGGACTTACAGAGGCAGACGAAGAAACAGGCATGGTGGAAGTAGCGGGGGGGGGGGGGGGGGGATGAAACAATCCGTGGAATGGTTGAGGCTGACGGTGGAGTAGCAGCGGAGGTCGTGGTAGGAGGTGGTTGCAGCATGTTGGTCTGGTCTTCTGTCACAAAGCCGGAAGACACAGATGGGTAAGTTCAGTGTGTTTAATGAAACAGGCAATGACAGGGCTAGCAGGTTAGTAACTGGAAGCAGAGATTTGTAGATCAGGCTGAACGGGTGTTAACCAGAGTCTCTTATCTTATGCAGAAGGATCAGAACCGGAGACAGGCAGAAGACAGACGTCGGAGGAACGGGACCTTGGACCGGGATGATGACGGGAGGACTGGATGAGGACTTCGGACAGGTAGGTATCAAGTGAGCAGAATGCAGTATAGCAGGAGTCTGTTTGTCGTGTGTGTCGACGAGACCAGACAATGAATGAATGAACTGAGGTGGCTTAAGTAGTGAGGGTAGATGAGTGCGGATTGCTGGCAGGTGGTGGTGACAGGTGAGGATGATCAGAATTCCGGTGAAGCAGATCGAGTGGGCGGAGTGAAGGTGTCTGGCGCTGAGTCAGGTGTTGGTGCATCCGTGACAAGTATAGCCTAGTTTGAACCAGTGTAAGATTCCTTAACTTTTAAAATTAATTTTACACTGGACAACTTCCTTTATTAAAAAATGGTAACACTTTATAATAAGGTTTACTTTTGTTAGCATTAGTTATCATGAATGAACCAACAATTTTATAAGACATTTTTAATAAAGTTTTGTCAATGCACTGTGAACTAACATGAACACACACATTTGAATAACAATTAAGGCTAATGTTCTCTGTTATTTAATGCATTAACAAATGAGACCTTATTGTAAAGTGTTATCAAAAAATATATTTCCTAACAAAAAATAAAATGCCTAAATATTGCAAACAAGTCATTAGGCTAACATTGGGCTGCATATAAAGAAACAAAATGCATGTGCCATGGATCAATAAAATGGAATCGCCTCAGCACGGACAATAAGGAAATTATTTTAATAATCAAACCATATCATTGATGAAAATAATACGAGAACAAAATAATGTTAGTTATTAATTATAACACAATGTTTTTGAAAAAAAATGTAACAATTTTAATATTACAGTAGCCTAATAGTAAACATCTTTAATAGCATTACTGTTTCAAATGACATTGCTGTGAGCTGAGCGCGCTGAAGCTGAAGAGAACGAACGTTAAACTGAATCGCTTTGCTATAAGGTAAATCAACTCGACGGTTGCTGAAGAATGCAAACCCAAAGAATTTACAAATTTATTACAATGATGAATATAATTATATGACAGTGCAAATCAAAGCTATTAATGTTTTGCATTGTTGTTTAATCTGCGCGCTGAAGCTGAAGAACGAGCACCGGGAAACTGAAGAATATTCTAGGTTGTTAAATCCACGAAACTGTACTCACCGCCGGCCGTGGTGGACGAACTGGACAAGATAGGAGTTGATGACCGGCAGCCCCACAGTACAAGCAAAGCTGGTTCGTAATCCGTCGTTGGCGTTCAGCGGTAGACAGATGACTGGATCCGATCTCCATGGGTTCTGGTGCTGGAGGGCTAGAGCCTGATGTGGGGCGAGGAGGAGGAGGTGCAGGACAGTCGAGCTGACAGGCAGTGCGGCGTTGATCAATACGAATGGATCGTTGGATGATATTTTCTAGACCCACAACGTCATCATAGACTGCAAGCTGTAAACGGATCTCTGAACGCATGATATGTGAGATTAATCAGATATTTATATTACATCAGCTTTATATTACGACTTATCTGCACAAAAAGACGAGAATGCACAATCGAACTTGTGCTGGTCATAATGTGTCTGATCCCTGTTCTGGACCCGCTATTCCCACAACAACGCGCTGAAACGGCCACTAAACCCAGAGAATTCACAACGTTTTATAACAATAGTGTTCTCATTATAATGGCATGTATGACAGTCCCAATTATAGTTATAAATGTGCATTGCTGTTTGAGCTGCGCACGCTAAAGATAAAGATGATCAAGCAGTGGTACAATGAAGCGCGCGTAGTTCAATAACCCAACCTAACACATCCTATATTAGATTAATCAGATATAGGATGATATATTACACAAAATTAACATATTACAACTTACAATGGCACAGAATGCTGAGAATGCTCAAGAGAACTTGACTGTGCTGGTCATGAAGGCTTGACTCCATAGACGCGCTCTTTCCACCACAACGCGCTCGTCGCGCTGAAACTCTGGCGAACAAGAATTCACAACATTCTTTTGCAGGCGTGTTCCTATTATAATGTTATGAAGCCTATGTGACAGATTTGTGCTGCACATGTTGCACTAAACAGAACTGTATCTTCATTTTCGAAGTGAATCCAATCATTCAGAACCATCATGGCGAACAGCGCGCATCTCTCAACTGAAGTAAATAATCTATTATTTATCGGCTTTGATATATCGGCCCAATTTTCTTATCGGATCGATAACGATAACATCAAAAAAGACCATTTATCGGCCGATTTTGATATGTGGTCGATATATCGTGCATCCCTGAATAGAATAGAATAGAATAGAATAGAATAGAATAGAATAAATCTCCTAACCTTATTGCAGTTTCAGAAAGTCAGCTGGTCAATTCCTGGAGGTTTCATACTTCCAGAGAGCTTCATTGTGGTCGAAATTGAACTCTCTGGCCCACCAGAGTGAGCCTAAGTGGGCCACACGATGGGCTAGTGAGGCCCTGGAGCTCTGCCATCTTAAGCCTTCAAAACCAAAGTCCAGATTTTCACCTGTTCGCCAAAACCCTGATGGCCCGTCTGCACTCCTCTGTCCACTGGAATCCTCCTCCTCCTCTTCCTCCCTCCTCCTCACACATACTCGTCCAGCTCTTGTCGATCTCCAGCTTACTGAAACAAGCCTTTTCTAATTCATAATTTAAGACATTTCAGTCACATCATTACTGTATTCTCTGCTCTTTCCTAGTGATGGACGATACAGGAATTTGGCCAGTGTTACACAGTGAAACAGGACATCATAGTTTACCACCTCACTGTAATAGTTATTATGTCACTATATAGTTCGATTTTTACTCATAAGAATTTCTAAAGGTGCGAATAAGTGACACGTTTTGCAAAAAAAACTATTTTCTCTTTTCTTTTCAAATATACTTAATTTAAAGGTCCCCTGACATGGGGTTATTTTATTATTTTATAATGTTTCCTGGGTTGCTCTTATAATGTTAGTATGTTTTTTAGATCAAAAATACTCATAATTTTGAAATAAAAGGCATTTTTCCTAGCCTGATTTTAGCCTCTGATTTGAACACTGTTTGAAGGGTCGTGTCTGCTGTGGGATTCAGTGTAACCGGCCACTGCTGTGATTGGCTGCTGTGGGATTCAGTTTAACCGGCCACTGCTGTGATTGGCTGCTGTTGTCACAAAGCCGGAAGACACAGAAGGGTAAGTTCAGTGAGTTTATTGAAAAGTCAATGACAGGAATAGCAGGTGAGTGACTGAAAGCAGAGTCTTTGTAGATCAGGCTGGATGGATGTTAACCAGAGTCTCTTATCTTGATGTAGATGGATCGGAACTGTGGACCGGCTGAAAACCGGCGTCGGAGGAGCGGGACCTGGACCGGGATGACGACAGGAGGACTGGATGCAGACAGGTAAGTTCAAAGAAGGCAGAATGCAGAATAGCAGGAGTCTGTTAGTCGTGTGAGTATAGACGAGACCAGACAATGAATGAATGAACTGAGGTGGCTTAAGTAGTGAGGGTAGATGAGTGCGGATTGCTGGCAGGTGGTGGTGACAAGTGAGGATGATCAGAATTCCGGTGAAGCAGATCGAGTGGGCGGAGTGAAGGTGTCTGGCGCTGAGTCAGGTGTGGGTGTATTCGTGACAGTACCCCCCCCCTCCACGGCCAGCTCCAGCTGGCAGAGAGGACCGACGACGGGGACGACCACGGCCTCTGGGTGCTGGGCGATTTGGATGGGCAGAGTGGAAGCCCTGAAGAAGAGTGGGATCCAGAATGTCCTCCCGAGGAACCCAACACCTCTCCTCGGCACCAAAGCCCTCCCAGTCGACGAGGTATTCCATGTGGCCTCCCCGTCGTCGAGAGTCGAGGATCTCATGGACTTGGTAGATGTTATCGTCCTCAGGGTCTGCGGGAGGAGGAGGCACGACTTCAGCACCAGACCCTGGGGAAGAAGGAGTGAGAGGATTAGTGTAAGGCTTGAGCAGAGACACATGGAAGGATGGTGAAATTCGGTAGTGAGCAGGGAGTGATAACCGGTAAGTGACTTCGTTGATCTGCCTCTGTATTGCGAACGGACCTATGTATCTGGGACTCAGCTTACGACAGGGCTGCCGGAGACGGATGTCCCGAGTCGAGAGCCATACCAATTGCCCGGGCTGATATTGAGGTGTTGATGATCGTCGGGCATCGGCTTGGTTCATGTGTCTCCGGACAGCCCGCTGAAGATGGACATGTGCTTAGTCCCAGACCCTCTCGCTCCTCTGGAACCAGTGATGGACTGCTGGGACGTTAGAAGGTTCTCCGGACCAGGGGAATAATGGAATAATGGAATAAATATGCACTGGAACGGGGTGAGGCCGGTGGTGGTTTGGCGGAGCGAATTCTGCGCATACTCGGCCCACGGCAGATAGCGACTCCAGCAGTCCTGGTGGTCATGGCAGTAAGACCGCAGATATCTCCCGATTTCCTGGATCTTCTGCTCAGTCTGGCCGTTGGACTGCGGGTGGTATCCGGACGTGAGGCTGACAGTGACTCCCAGGAGGTTGAAGAAGGCTCTCCAGACACGAGAGATGAACTGGGGTCCACGGTCAGATACAATATCTTCGGGGGTGCCGAAGTGACGGAACACTTGTTGGAATAGGGCCTCAGCAGTCTCAAAGGCGGTGGGTAATCCGGGGAGTGGAATGAGTTTACAGGCTTTTGAGAAACGGTCTACTACCACAAGGATGCAAGTATGGGAGTCTGAAACAGGCAGGTCGGTGATGAAGTCCACTCCTAGGTGAGACCAGGGTCGAGTGGGTATTGGCAGTGGCACGAGTTTCCCCTCTGGGAGTCGGCGGGGCACTTTGGACATGGCGCAGACTGAGCAGCTCTTGACATATCGGGAGACATCCTGGGCCATATTAGGCCACCAGTAGCGTTGTTGTATGAGCGAGAGGGTTTGGTGGCTGCCTGGATGTCCAGAGTCCGGGGAGGTATGAACTGAGTCCATGAGGGACAGACGTAGTCGTGATGGTACATAAATCTGTCCCTCAGGACCTCCCGGCGGAGCAGGTTCAGTTTGGGTGGCTTCGGCGATGTGGTCGTCCAAGCTCCATTGAATGGGACTGACCACTATGGCTGGAGGGAGGATGGTCTCAGAAACAGACGGACTGGAGTCCGGTTGGGACTGGCGGGACAGGGCATCGGCTTTGATATTTTTGTACCCAGGGCGGTAAGTGACGGTGAAATTGAAGCGAGTGAAGAAGAGCGCCCACCGGGCTTGGCGAGGGTTAAGCCGTCGAGCTTCACGGAGATATTCCAGGTTACGGTGATCTGTGATGACTACAAAGGGGTGTTGTGCTCCCTCCAGCCAGTGTCTCCATTCTTCCAAGGTTTGATCGCCAATAGTTCCCGGTTGCCGATATCATAAATCTGCTCCGCCGGGGACAGTTTCTTGGAGAAGAAGGCACATGGATGGAGTTGAAGTGGGTTCCCCTGCCGCTGGGAAAGGACAGCTCCTAGCCCAGAAGTGGAGGCGTCAACTTCCACAAAGAAGGGGAGATCTGGATCCGGAATGACGAGGGTAGGAGCCGTACTGAAGGTCCTCTTCAGTTCTTCCAAGGCGTTGATGGCATCCGATGTCCAGGACAGACACTTGGCCCCATGTTTGAGTAGTGATGTGATGGGTGCGCTGATCTGACTGAAACCTTTGATGAAGCGGCGATAGAAATTAGCAAATCCCAGGAATCGTTGCAGCTCTTAACGGGTGGTGGGTTGAGGCCAGTTGATGACAGCGTCCACCTTCCTCTGGTCCATGGTGATACCGTGAGGAGTGATGACATAGCCCAGGAACTGTATGGTGGATTGATGGAATTCACACTTTTCCAGCTTCAAATAGAGATGATGTTCTCTCAGGCGTTGGAGGACCAGTTGAACATGATGGATGTGCTCTGACAGGTTGGCTGAGTAGATGAGACTGTCATCTATATAAATGATGACAAACTGATTCAGGTAATCACGGAAGATTTCGTTCATGAAGCCTTGGAAGACAGCAGGTGATATAGACAGACCGAAGGGCATGACAAGGTATTCGTAGTGTCCAGCTGGTGTTATGAATGCGGTTTTCCACTCGTCACCTTTACGGATCCTAATCAGATTGTATGCGCTCCGTAGGTCGAGTTTGGAAAACATGTGGGCACCTCGAAGTTGTTATAGAGCCGCCGGGACCAGAGGAAGGGGATAACGGAACCTAACTGTGGATTGATTGAGTGTCCGGTAATCGATACAGGGGCGCAAGCCTCCGTCCTTTTTCCCAACGAAGAAAAAACTAGAAGCGGCAGGGGAAGTCGAAGGACGGATATAACCTTGCTGTAGTGCCTCCTTGATGTACTCCTCCATGGCCTTCTGTTCCGGGATGGACAACGGATAGATCTTACCGTGCGGAAGCACCCCTCCAGGCAGCAGGTCGATCGCACAGTCCCATGGCCGGTGAGGTGGTAAGGTGGTAGCCAGTTGTTTGTCGAAGACATCCTGGAACGCCCGATACGGAGGAGGGATATCAGGTTGGAGGTGGGTAGTGGGGCTCTCCACCGAAGTGGAGGCTACGGGAACCTCTGATACTGGAGTGAGTGAAGGTGGTGAGGTTTTCTGTACGGGCTGTAGACAATGATGGAAACAGTTCTCTCCCCACTGCAAGATCTCTCCGGTAGACCACTGGATGTTGGGTGAATGGACCTCCAACCACGGGCGTCCCAGGATGATTCCAGCAGTAGAGCCCTCCAGCACCAAGAATGAAATTTCCTCTTGATGAAGGCTGCCGATCTGCATGAACATATCCGGACTACGATGTCGGACTCGCCCGGGGCCCAGAGGTTTTCCGAGGATGGAATGGATCTGGAGAGTGTGAGGAATGGCTCTTTGACGGGTTTGGAGACGTTGGAGAGTGGATAGGGAGATGAAATTTCCCGCAGAACCGGAGTCAATCAACGCTTGTACTGTAAGAGAATGTTCTCGGTAAGTGATGGTCACTGAAGTGTATTTCATTGAAGAGATGGGGAGTGGAAGACGAACTGTACTCACCGCCGGCCGTGGTGGACGAACTGGACAAGATAGGAGTTGATGACCGGCAGCCCCACAGTACAAGCAAAGCTGGTTCGTAATCCGTCGTTGGCGTTCGGCGGTAGACAGATGACTGGATCCGATCTCCATGGGTTCTGGTGCTGGAGGGCTAGAGCCTGATGTGGGGCGAGGAGGAGGAGGTGCAGGACAGTCGAGCTGACAGGCAGTGCGGCGTTGATCAATACGAATGGATCGTTGGATGATATTTTCTAGACCCACGACGTCATCATAGACTGCAAGCTGTAAACGGATCTCTGCATTTAATCCATGTCGATAGGCAGTAATCAACGCCGACTCATTCCATCCAACGGTGGCTGCTAGAGTACGAAATTGGAGAGCATAAGATGAAACTGATGATTTTCCCTGTTTTAACCGGAACATTTGATCTTGAACTGAAATAGCATTGGAGGACTGAGAGAAAACTTCTAGGAAATGGGCTGAGAAGGCAGAAAAGGTTTCGGTTACTGGACCACGATCCGTCCATAGGGCGTGCGCCCAGCGAAGGGCTCGTCCGCTGAGCAGGGAGATGACAAACGCTACCTTGGATCGTTCGGTGGGAAATTTACCAGGATTCATCTCCATGTATAACTCGCACTGTAACATAAATCCATTGCACTCCCCCTCCTCGCCTGAGAAGGGCGCTGGCTGGGCCATGGGACTTACAGAGGCAGACGAAGAAGCAGACATGGTGGAAGTGGCGGGGGGGGATGAGACGATCCGTGGAATGGTTGAGGTTGACGGTGGAGTAGCAGCGGCGGTCGTGGTGGGCGTTGGTTGCAGCATGTTGGTCTGGTCTTCTGTCACAAAGCCGGAAGACACAGAAGGGTAAGTTCAGTGAGTTTATTGAAAAGGCAATGACAGGAATTGCAGGTGAGTGACTGAAAGCAGAGTCTTTGTAGATCAGGCTGGATGGATGTTAACCAGAGTCTCTTATCTTGATGTAGATGGATCGGAACTGTGGACCAGCTGAAAACCGGCGTCGGAGGAGCGGGACCCGAACCGGGATGACGACAGGAGGACTGGATGCAGACAGGTAAGTTCAAAGAAGGCAGAATGCAGAATAGCAGGAGTCTGTTAGTCGTGTGAGTATAGACGAGACCAGACAATGAATGAATGAACTGAGGTGGCTTAAGTAGTGAGGGTAGATGAGTGCGGATTGCTGGCAGTGGTGGTGACAGGTGAGGATGATCAGAATTCCGGTGAAGCAGATCGAGTGGGCGGAGTGAAGGTGTCTGGCGTCAGGTGTGGGTGTATTCGTGACAGCTGTGGGATTCAGTGTAACCGGCCACTGCTGTGATTGGCTGCTGTGGGATTCAGTGTAACCGGCCACTGCTGTGATTGGCTGACATGCTTGCATATGAAATAGCTACGTATTACATGTGAAACTCTCTCGAATACTTTTACTTACAGCTATAATATGTTTTTACTAATATAGCTATCGAGATTAATGAATCGTGAGAAGTTTTTAGAAGTATTTAGATCTATTCCCATCACATAAAATGTTGCCGTGATGAGCGAGCAAGCAGATGACAGTCTGTTGATCGCGAGACTGAAGATCTTATCATTGCAACGCAGTTTCTGCACTCTCTCCTTCCCTTCTGTGGATTGTGTGGATTGTGGGTCTGATGCGGTTCTGGCTAATGTAGTTAAACCGATAAATTGTTGTGTAGGTCGCCGCGCTGGACATCACTGGTCATGTCGTCACGTATCCGATTGCAGGTTTTGTTTTTTGGTCTTTTTGGGTTTGTGGTATTTTTGAATGACGGTAATCAAATTTGTTTCCCCGAGATGGCCTTACAATTTTCTGCAGCCCATCTCAGAACATATAAAGGATTGTTCCGTTTGGCTTCGGACACTTACAAATGGTGTGAACAACTTGGAGATTTACGCCGACCGCGCTACATACATCGGTCACAGAAGAAACTTCGGAATTATCACTGCCTGTCTTCTAATAACATTCCGGTTGTCTTTACACACACCCGTGCGTCGGATACAACACAGCTGGGAAATCGATCCATTAACTTGAGAAATCTGAGATCTTTGCGTTTCGATCCTGACCTCAGAACCTGCAGACGCGCATCTTCAGACCTGCGATGTGCGCTGTTGAACACACGTTCTCTAACTGATAAAGCATCAGTTTTGAATGACATAATCCCTGACACAAACCTGGACATGCTACTGTTGACCGAAACCTGGCAGGTTCCTAATGACCTTTTCAACCTGAACCTCCTAACTCCGCCTGGGTACATCTACTTCTCTCAACCACGTCTTCATCGTAGAGGTGGAGGGCTGGCTGTAGTTTGCCGTGAGACTATTAAAACTTCCAGGATCGAGTTTCAGCATTTGAATACCTAGAGCTGAAAATGACTGGCCAAACACCACTGGCTGTAATCTTAATTTACCGTCCTCCTAAATGCCACTCTGACTTTTTCTCTGAGATTAGTGCATTACTTACTCTTATCTGTGGTAGTTATTCATCTGTTATTCTGCTTGGTGATTTTAATATACATGAAAACACTGCACAATGCAATGAATTGATGTCTGTACTGAATTGTTTCAACCTAACTCACCATAACTTAAATAATATCTTGGTTAATGGTGCGGACTTTGCTTTCTCTGATCATAAACTCATAAGCTTCAGTTGTAGTTTCCCAATATCTATATCACCACTGAAGAAAACGCTGACTTATCGTAAAATCAACTCTGTGAATCCATCTTCTTTCTCTGCTTCAATAAGGGATTCTACCTTTTCTGAATGTCTACTATCTAACTGTCCTCAGAAATTTGCTGTATATACAACAATGCTTTGTCTCAAATACTTGATATGCATGTTCCTGTTAAACTAGACTGGTTCCATCTACTCATGCTTCACCTTGGTTCACTCCTGAACTACGAACGATAAAAACTGAGGGTCGCAGCCTGGAAAGACTATACAGGAGAACTGGACTCATTGGCATTCAAAGAACACTTGCTTAAGTACTGTACAGCCCTTAATGATGCAAGATCCTCATATTTCACCTCTACCATTAGAAATTCCAAATGCAGGCCCAGATCACTATTTGCAATGATTAACAAACTCACAAATCCACCACAACATGTTATTTCGGGCTGTGTGGGGCTTGTAAATAACTTTTCTCAATTTTTCTCTGATAAATTGAAGTCAATTACTACATCCATTACCACAAACACTCCTCATACAAGTGACTCAAATGTTCATTTAAGGTTAGCTGGTTCCGCTCACTTAACAAACTCTCTTTCTGCTTTCACTCTAACTACTCCTGCTGCCATAAGTGATCTAATTGTGAAGTCAAATTCCACATCCTGCCGGCTTGATCCTATCCCTACTGTTTTGCTTAAGTTGTGTGTGCCCGAGGTTGCTCCCTTCATAACGCATATGATAAACTGTAGTTTGGCGTCTGGTGTTGTTCCAGCTAAATTAAAAATGGCTGCGGTGACCCCGATTCTTAAAAAACCAGGCCTAGACCACCTAAATATGGACAACTACAGACCAATATCCAACTTAACATTCTTGAGCAAAGTCCTTGAAAGGGTTGTTGCTTTACATTTGCGATCACACTTGGATGCTAATGGTCTTTTTGAACCTTTTCAATCTGGATTTCGCCCATCACATAGCACTGAAACTGCCCTTCTTTGGGTGGTCAACGATATTCTTTTGTCCATGGATTCAGGGCTGATAAACATTTTTATGCTCCTTGATTTAAGCGCTGCTTTTGATACAGTTTGCCATGAAATATTGATCTCTAGGCTTTCTGATATTGGCATCACTGGCTCTGCTCTTTCCTGGCTCATTTCATACATTAGTGACAGAAAGTATTATATCACTATACAAGGGTTTAGATCTGCCACTGCCTCACTTACACAGGGTGTTCCTCAAGGTTCGGTTCTTGGCCCACTATTGTTCATCATATACATCTATCCACTCGGTGACATCATACGCAGGCATGGACTTAAATTCCACTGCTATGCTGATGATATTCAAATATATCTCACCACCCTCTCTGATAGGCCATCTCTGCCTGACTCACTCACTGCATGTATCAGGGACATCAAGCATTGGATGTCACTGAATTTCCTAAAATTAAATGATAAGAAAACCGAGATATTAGTGATTGGCTCTATTGCCTCAGTCGAAAGGATGGTCCAGTCCTTTGATATTGATGGAATTCACATTAAGCCCTCGTCATCGATTCGTAACCTTGGTGTCTTATTAGATCAAGCTCTATCTTTTGGCTCTCATATTTCTTCTATTGTTAATAACTCTTTTTTCCATCTTCGCAATATTGCTCGTTTACGATCTTCTCTCATTTTAGCTGATGCTGAAACCTTAATTCATGCATTAATCACATCACGCCTGGACTATTGCAATGCCTTATTTCTTGGTCTTCCCAAAAAACGTATTGTTAGGTTACAGTACGTTCAAAACTCTGCAGCGAGAGTCCTCACTTCTACTAGGCGCTCTGCCCACATTACTCCTCTGCTTCACGAACTTCACTGGCTACCCGTGGCATCACGTATAAACTTTAAGGTATTGCTTCTAACGTTCAAAGCATTATATGGTCTTGCTCCACAATCTGTCTGACCTACTCCACCCATACCCTCCTACACGGTCTCTCAGATCAGCTGAACTTGGTTTACTGTGCGTCCCTCGTTTCCGGTTGTCTACTGTAGGAGGAAGTTCTTTCAGTGCTAATGCTCCTCAATTATGGAATTCGCTACCTCTTACACTACGCAATACCTCTTCTGTGGCTACTTTCAAGACCCAGTTAAAAACATATCTATTTAACCTGCATTTTGGATAATGTGATTATGTATCCTATGTGACTGTAATACCTATGTGGGTGTCTAAATGTAATGTACAATGTAAAGCGACCTTGAGCTTTGGAAAGGTGCTATATAAATAAAATTTCTCCTTCTCCTTCTCCTTCTTCTTCTTCTCCTTCTTCTTCTTCTTCTTCTTTCTTCTTCTTCTTCTTCTCTCTAATGCTTTCACCAATGCAAACACGATGATGTAGATACAGTAAGAGCTTCGTTGTGCAGTGTAACGTGCGTCATTGATTTCATAACGAGCTGTCCAGATAAACTTGCGCTGTGTGGAAAGATTGTTCTTTGATCACTTTCTGTATATAATTTGTTCACAATTTAAATAAGATTATTTTCATCCTACTAAAAGAAACGATGTGAAGTTGATATTTTAGTCATTGACTTAAGATACATTAACAGTATTGAACGATTTTGAGAGAAAGATTACCTGTCTGAACTTGAATTTAAATTGTTGCTTGGTAGCTCGATGATTTATTTTCAGATGTTCATCGAGGCCAGCTCTGTATTGGCCCAAGTTGAGGAAACAGTCGTCGGTGAAATGTTTGGACCATACAAAACTTTGGGAAGTTGTGTCGGCGCATTTCCAGAGAAAATAAAATTAACCCATTGTTTCTTCAGAGGCTCGGATGAAGGAACTAAAAAATACTTTTGTGTTCATTTGTACATCCGAACACTGATCAACTGCCATGCTTCGCTCACTTGCAAGCCATTATATCTCGAGGAAAAACTCAAAATCGCGCTCGCGCGTTCGTACTTCCTAGCTCATTTTCTCATGGACGAGCCAAATTCTCTGGGCGGGCAAAGCAGAGAAATGACAATGACATCATAAGGAGGAGATTCAAGATCAGCGCGTCTGAGCTGCAGAGAAGAGAAAGATAGCCAAAGCTCGGTTTACATCGATTGAAAATTCTAGATAGAGGGGACCAAATACAGGCTAGGGGAACTAATATTAATGTTAAAACAACTCAGAAAGTGAAAATTTCATGTCAAGGGACCTTTAAAGGTTGGATTTTTGAGAATATTTTGAATGAAAGCATTTTGAAATGAAACAATTTTGCTTATTTTAAAGAGCATAATTAAAGAGCATAAAGTTGCACTGGTCTTTTCTCCTCTATTGTGTCGTATATCCGAGTGAAACACTTCTGGGATAAGAACACATGTGTGCGGGGCTTGATTGTGTCCGTGGGGAATTGATTTGATGATTGTGGTTTGCTATTGGCTGATCTGATGTGAGTGACAGGTTGTAGCCCCGCCCTCAACATCAGAGAAGAGAAACTGCAAGAGGAACTTATTCTGATTCAAGATTACCAGGAACATGAAGACCATTATCATGTACACCGATAAATCATTTAGAATAAAATTTCCATAAGAAATAAGAATGGTCTGCTTTGATTTCATAGTGACTTAGTAACAAAATTAATTAAACAGCAAAAACAGAAATGTAATGTACAAAAATATCAAACCATTGTTTGCCAACTAGAAACATTCGTCTCTTTCCTGATCAGTGTTCTGTGTGTGCTGTTGTTCAGGGTTTGTGGAGATGGATCTGAGTGCGAGTAAATCATGAGAGAAGCTTCATTTTCATTTTAAGTGCCACACTGTAAGAATACGAATGAAATGGTCCCGAAACAGAAGTGCCCAAAAGATGGTCTTTTATTATGTAGATGATGAATAAACAAGTCACAACTCCAGCGCTAGAGGGAGATAGGATTCTCATTCTCCTTTGTCTAGCTTATACATTATATACTGAAAGTTAAGGGGAGTAATACAAGTTTGACCAATAGAACCAAACATTACATCATGGATATCATATGGACTTTATATAACATCGTCCTTATATGGTAAAAACATCCTGCTAGGACCAGCTTCGCCTTGTGGTCCAGGCAACTTTCCTAATACACATTCTATAGAGACAGACGAACAGAAAATATAGAATGGAGGGGGTGAGCTGCTCACTCCTCTTCTAATGGATCCCAGATGTTTAACTTACATACATACCAAAAAATGTGCATACGTGGCTATTATGTTGGCCCATCGAGTCTCTATTGTATGCAGACTTTAATATTGTATGCTGAAAGAGAATTAATAATTCTAACAATGGCCACTTTGATAAGATAATTATCATAATAGAATTATCATATCACATAATTTTCAGCATACTCATTCTAATACAAGAATACATGAGATATCCTTCAAATCAAACATTTCCTTCAAAATCATTAATACTTGACAGTTCTGTTCATCAAAGCATATTGAGAAGATACAAAAGTATTCATTGCTCGATGAATCAACATTCGGATAAATGGAATAATACAACAAACAATAAATGCAAGGATTAACAGTATAACTCCTATCGGAATTAAAGCAGATATAAGCATTTGTTCCCAATTTGTGATCCAATCTCCAAAACCACTTCTATCGCTCACTTCCCTTCTCTGTAACTCATCAGCAATTCTTGTCATGTTATTGATTCCGTCAGCTATAATATGACCATCAGCGTCATTGTCAGGGATATACGTACACACGAAATTCCAAAGATCACGCAGACTCCGCCTCTGGAAGCTGTAAATTGATCCAGAACCAATCTGTTTTGTGACGCAGTTAAGCGAAGGGCTCGCAGCCCTTCTTTGACACCTGCTAAGGTGTCCCTTGTGGTTTTAATAAAGGAAATCAATTCGTATCTTGTAACTTCTACTTCAATTTGAAGACTGCTAATTCCTATTGTTGGGAATATTCCTTCAAAGAATTTTTCCGTACCAGTCCATAATCGGTGTTCTTTTGGTACTGGATTATCTCGACCCAAACTACTAACAGAACTGCGATCAGAGAGAGAGCGTGTACTTCGTTGGTTATTCGTCACATCATTTCTTGGTTGTCTAATGATCATAGAATATTCTTCTAAAGTTACGAGGGCACATCGTCCACTCCAATTAAAAGGTAACGAAGTATAAACCATGTGCCCACATAACCAGAACCAATCTTTCAAAGCTCTTGTTCCTTTTGCAGATGGAACATACCTGTAACAATTCTTACCCGAATAAAGTCCACAATGTTCATCACATAACTCTTGAACCTCTGGAGTTGAAGTGGCATAAGCGTTCATAGTAGAAAGGGGGCTTGGAGATCTTTTTAAACATTCTTCCAAATTAAATGTACCTTTTCCCAACACACAACTCCAACAACAGGGCATGTTTCGCACTTCACAACGACGATATATTTGTTTACATCTATTCTCAGGAATTGAACCCAATGTTGAGGCTCCTATTCTTCTTTCAATACAAAACAATGAATCTGGTATAGGACCTACAGTTGCCACTTTAGCATGTACTTGTACTGCAACTGTCAGTGTCTTTCCATCGGGACAAGTCCAATTTACCGATGAATTCTGTGGTGCAATCGCACCAATATTACTTAGAAATAAGGGACAGAACAATTCTTCTTCTGTCATTGCTGATCGAACAGTTACATGAGGTCCAGAAGCACTTTGTGCCATTTTTGTGCAAACATAACAATCACCTCGTTTGCCTGTAAATTTCGCAGTGAAGTTGGCTAACCTCCACCACATATTGGAGGCAAACGCATGTGGTTCGTCTTCGTGGGTCAGCCAAGTTTCATTACCACTGCTAACAAGTGCTTGTGTAAATATGAGCATGCTTGTCAGCACGATCAGACGTATTAGCCACGGTGCAGACATGGCTTAATGGGTTTACTGATACTTATTGCTAATTTCAATCAGCAATCTCGTTCTTCGTCTACTTCTCTTCCTCGTTCTCCTTTCGATCACCGCTTCCGCATAGGCTTATGCGTTCCCCTGGGTTGGTGCTGCTTTCACTCGGCTCCACTGAGGCTGGAGATCCGTCAGAACACCGGTCCTCGTCACAGCGATGACAGTGGATGGTCCTTGATAGTTCGGCTCACCGAGCTTTGTGGGCTTCAGACACCTGATCAGCACCTGTTGTCCTGGAACGAAAGGATGAGTCGGCTTTTCTGAAGGAAGAGGGAGAGAGAGAGAGACATCACCATTTATGCCATTTAATGTTCTGACTAGGGAATCCACGTAATCTGCGATGATCACCTCCGTGTCACCTGTGGAAAGATTACCAGTGCGGCCTCGAACCCAAGGGGTTGGAAACGGCCTACCCATCAGAACTTCAAATGGAGACATTTTTGTGGTTGCTGATGGGGACATTCTCATTTCCGTCAATACGGCGGGCAGCAAATCAACCCAATTTCTGCCCGTATCTAGACACGCCTTGTTCAGACGTTCCTTAATCGTCTTATTAAACCGTTCCACATTCCCAGAGGACTGAGGAGAATATGGAATGTGGAAATGCCAATTAATACTAAGCTCTTTGGCTAATAATTGTGTGACTTTTGAAGCAAATGGCGTTCCATTGTCGCTTGCTATAACGGTTGGAATACCGAAATGCGGTATAATTTCTTTTGCAAGAACCTTTACAACCGTCTGAGCGTTTTCTTTACCACACGGAAAAGCTTCTGGCCACTTAGTGAATCGATCAACAATCACAAGCAACAGTGTTGTGCCTGAACGCGTTCAATGAACGATAGTTCATGAACGCGTTCATATTTTGGGCGAACGTGAACTGAAAGTACTGTATTACTGCCTGATGAACGTTACTGTGAACGCGTTCATTCTGGTGTCTGTGAACGCACGCACTCTCAGTTTAGCTTCGTACAATAGGGTGCCAGATTTGTATAGAGCCTTCCAGGCGAAAACACGGCTAAAACACACGTAAACAGACCTTAATATGTAGCAAAAAAAACACCCAATCTGGCAACACCAGCCAGCAGTGTCGCGCCGCGGCCGGCGTCGACAAAGCAGTGAGCGTGGAGGCGTCGTATGATCATTTAAACGGGTTTCATGACGACGTCGGTGAGGATGGGAAAAATCTTACATTTATGGGCAAACTGCCCGTCGATAAAATAATTGTTGTCTGTGGTTGTATATGGGCTGTGTGGTGGCAATAATAATAATTTAAAAAAAGCTCGCAACATATGGAAAAAAAGAACTATAAATGAACTAGTTCATTTTTTGAAGATTGAACTATGAACTGAACTAGTTCATTTTAAAATGTGTGAACTGAACTTTGAACTAGTTCATGTAGAAAGTGAACTTTCCCAACACTGACAAGCAAATATTTGTGATTTCCACATGGAGGCATGTGCGTAAAATCGATCTGTAAATATTGAAAAGGAAGCTCAGGATGCGGCAAAGCGTCATGGCGGATTGCCTTGTGTCTGTTTGTTTGTGCACACACCAGGCAAGCATCCAATATCAACAAAGTATTCTTTCGAACATTCGCTATTCAGTATGATTGATTCAAATTTTGTATCACTTTCTCTTTTGATACGTGTGATACACCATGGTAATGCCTGCACAGCATCACAACGGTGGATGCTGGCAGAGCGATTCTACCCTGCTTGTCTCTTAGAATACCAGTTTGATCTGGTGTTACTCCGTTTACTGCCCAGTGTTCCAAATCGTTTTGAGTAGGATTAGCTTGCAGTACTTTAATGCCCAAATCATTAATCAGCGACGAATTCATCATAGGCACTTCGGTGCTCTTTTCGTTCACGTGTGGACTAAGTATTACTTCTTTAGCAGCCCATTTTGCAACTTCGTCTGCAAATCTGTTTCCCCTAGCGTCATCTGATTCACCTGTTTTATGACCAGCTAATTTAATCACAGCAAGTTTCGATGGTTGTTGTGCTGCACTGATGAGCTCGGCCACGATGTTGTGATGGGAAATTGGTTTTCCTTCGGAGGTTTTGAAATTTCTTTCCTCCCACAATTTAGCAAAATCATGTACAACGCCGTACGCGTACTTGGAGTCAGTGTATATATTGATGCACTGACCTTTCGCCAATTGACAAGCTCTCGTTAGAGCAATTAATTCTGCAACTTGTGCTGATTTATATGGCAACGAATATGCCTCAATTACACGATCAGGTAATTCGACGATAGCATAACCACACAAGTATAAATTGTCGTTTGGCTTGAAACAGGATCCGTCTATGTACCACTGCTTCCCCTCCTCCAGGGCAGATAACGAAATATCTGGCCTGCAGGCAGTCGAAGTTTGGATTCTGGTCAGGCAGTCGTGGTCGTCACTCTCAAATTCACCATCCGTCAACAACCTGTGCAAATGTACAGTAGGGCCATGAATAACAGAAGTTACTTTCAAGGTTAAATTAGCAGTTGCTAATAATATAGCCTCATAGCCTGAACGGCGTTGCGCAGTCATGTGTTGCGTAGAAATGTTATGCATAATTGCGCCAACTTGGTGACTAGTGTGAACTATGAGTGTATGTGATAAAACAACCTTTTCAGCATCCTGTACCATGATCGCTGTAGCAGCCACAGCACGTAAACAGGCCGGGAGTCCCCGAGCCACTGAATCAAGTGTTTTAGACAAATAAGCTATTGGACGAAAAGTACCCCCATGTTCTTGAGCTAGGATTCCCGCGGCTGTGCCCCCACCCTCGTGCACGTACAGGTGAAAATCTTGTTTGTATGTAGGGAGGCCAAGGGCGGGAGGCCTTAAAAGAGAGGATTTCAAATGTCTGAACGCTTGGTCCATTTCACTTGTCCATGTAATGTCCTCATTGTCATCCAGCGTAGCGTCTCGCAGGATTTTATCATACATGGAGCAATTTGGAACCCATAATCGACAGTAATTGACCAGTCCCAGAAAGCTTTGCATTTGCTTCCGTGTTGAGGGATGCTTGAACAAAGCGATGGCTTTCACTCTGTCCGCAGACAAGCGAACTTGGCCTTGTGACAGTTCATGGCCGAGGTAATTGACTTTTCTCTGCACCCACTGAAGTTTCTCTTTAGATGCTTTGAAACCAGCCTCTGCTAAAACGTTGCAGACAATGGTAGTGGCAGCAGCACACATGTCCTCAGAGGCACCAGTGACAAGAATGTCATCAGCGTATTGGAGCAGGCAGGTGTCAGGAGGGAGACTGAGTCCTTCAGAGTGTCGTGCACGACAGCGGGAGAAAAAGCCGGCGAATCGCTAAACCCTTGAGGGAGTCTAGTCCATGTGAACTGTGAGTTCTGAAAACAGAAAGCAAAAAGTGGCTGCATCAGTTCATGGACAGGGACACTGAAGAAGGCGGACCATAAATCAATAACAGAATAAAATGCATGCTCCAAAGGGATAGAATTAATAATAGTTTGTACATCTGGCACAATAGGAGCAAGTGGCTTTATAGAAAGCATTAATTTTCCTCAGGTCTTGCGTTAACCGCCAAGACCCGTTCGCTTTCTTGATTGGATTGATTGGTGTGTTGTAAGGTGAATGAGTTCGAACCAGAATGCCTTGAGCCAGAAACTGAGAAATGAGAGGCTTAATTCCCTCCTCTTTTTCCTTTGAAAGCGGATATTGTTTTTGAAACACAGGCCTATTCGTTGTCAAATTGGCTACATAGGGTTGGATATCAAGGAGTCCTACGTCATCCTTATGTTCCGCCCACAATTTGGGGTTTACTTCAGCTACTTCCTGTCCGAGCTCAGTGGCAGACACATCCTCGAAGGGTGCAATTCCTGTGTCGGTTGTAAGGGAGAAAGCAAAGGGAGAAACAGAAGTTGCAAAGAGTCAGAGTCAAATTCAAGCTTTACGCCGAGCTTATGCATCAAATCTCTGCCCAACAAGCAGAATGGAGAATCAGGTATTATTGCAAAATCATGCATTTTGAACAATGATGGTACATCATTAGAAGTAACCGGTAAAGTTGGTCTCAAATTACAAACCACTGGAACATTGTCTATGCCTACTGAGTTTAGTTTCTTACCAGTGACAGGACCATCATACACATTAGAGGACAACGATGACCGTGAAGCGCCACTGTCAATTAAAAAAACATATGGTTTGCGGTCAACATTTAATTCAATAAAAGGCAAGACATTTGATTTGTTCGGGTAACTCAGTGAAATTAGTGTATAATTATCAGAAAGCTCAGCATCATTCTGACACCGTCATTGTTTCCTCCACTCTGTTGGATAAGCAGGTCTCTGCTTCTCTGAGGGAGAGAGAAAAGGAGGGGGTTTTGGTCTGAAGCCATCAGAGCGCCTGAACATTTGTTTCTCATTAGGTTGCTGAAATCTCTCAGACCGTTTTTTTCTGCAAAAGCGCTGAGTGTGTCCGTGACATCCACAGAAAAAACACTTAATGTCCTTTCTGTCATTGTTTGCTGGACGATTTTGGACATTTGAATTGACTTGAAACATTGCGGGAACTCTGCCTTTAGAGGTGTCAAAAGCTCCAGCAGACGAGAGTTCACGCAAGCGTCTGCCCAGGTCATCCACAGAAATGTTGCTAATATTGCTAGTCGTGATTCTAATCATTTGTGCAGTCTCATTGTGCATGTTATTCAAAAACGTGTTCACAAACAGCAAACAATTATCATCATCAACAGGAATCGCGGATTCGTGAATCCAAGCATGTCGAAATCGATTAAAAAATGCAACCGGACTTTCGCCCACCTTCTGTTTCGTGTTTGCTGCATGGGAAATATCTTGTCTAGCAGAAGACAGTTTCACTAAAAATGCCGTCAATTGTTTAAAAAAATGTTTGAGTTTATGTGCACTGCCCCAAATCCAGTCAGACTAAGAGTCCCCATAATCAGCAATTCGCCCTTCACTCGCGGGGTCTGACAAATCCACCGGTTCCGCATCTTTAAACACAATAGTGCGAGCGGGTGGAGCGTCATTTGCTGGGTGTAACAGATCAACCTCATCAACTAATTCTTCCTCAGTAATTTCAGCAGGCAATGTTTTAGTCAGAATAAAGCGATAATCACGACCAGTAAGTTGGCTGTATGCCGTTAACCGCTTCAGTACCGACACATACTGGTGTGGTGACCGAGCGGGGTCTGGCAATTCTTTGCAAATTGCCATTACCTCAGAAATTTGTAACGGATGAACTTTAAATCCATCTGTCGTTTCAACAAGGGGACACAAAGTCGCGGTCGTGAGATCAGGGTACAGCCTATTTTTTCTAGTTTCAATCGGAATGCACTCGTATTTTGGAGGGGAGGGGGGGGGTTCACAGTCACAGTCTGTGGAGCAGCCGTTTGATTCACAGAGTGTGTGAGGTCTTTTCCTTCCTCCTGCAGAGCCTTTTTTTCTGTCAGAGCTGCAGAGGAAAAGGCAGCAAATACTGCCCTCTCACCCACAGCCAAGCCAGCATTTGAGACAATCTTCTTGTCCAAATTCTCAATTTTTTCTGGACCTTTATTCCAATAGCACTGCATGTCTTTCCAGATCTTATAAGATTGTTTCATATACGAATAATCCCAATCGGGATCACCCCAATTTCCAAAAATCATGTCTTTTGCCTCACGCATATCTTTGTCTTTAAATGAGCCATCACGAGGAAACGGATCTAATTGTGTTTTGCCAGCCGACCAGCCAGCTAAATTTGACAAATACGGCTCAGCAAAAAATGCTTGATTATTTCTAATCATAAAATCTCTCGGCAATTCATCCACTAACGGGGGACTAATTTTATTCCCCATTGTAAACACACAAATATGTCTTCTCAATGCAAATTAAACAAAGTTCAGTATGGCCAAATAGAAAATAAAGAAAAGTATACAAGTTCAAATTAGTTGTGTTAGTACATTGGCCAATAAGAGTGAAAAGAAAAGGAGAGAAAGGGGAAAAAAAAAAAAATATTGTGACCTATTCATCCACAATCTAAGACCAAAGTAAATCGAAATAGACTTTGCACGAGAAAAACCAATTGTCTCAGGAAATCTATTTCCAAACGAAGAAAAGTGATCAATTTTTATTTCGTTCTTCCCGTATTTTATAAACACGAGGAAACGTCCCGTAACTTTTTAGACGACGGACAAATAACGTCCCGTATTGCTTCAATACGAGGAAAACACAGCAAATAAAAGAGAGAGGGATCAATTCCCTTTTTTCTGCTCTTCCCGCATTAGTTAAAACGCGAGGCTGATTTCACCAAATATGGTAAAAATCACGGCACTTATAAATCTGTTTTCTCAGCAGACAGGAAGAATCAACCTTTCTCTTTTGTAAAAAAAAAAGCAATTCTTACCTGTCTAGAGAAATCCCGGACGAGCCCCCAACTGTAAGAATACGAATGAAATGGTCCCGAAACAGAAGTGCCCAAAAGTATGGTCTTTTATTATGTAGATGATGAATAAACAAGTCACAACTCCAGCGCTAGAGGGAGATAGGATTCTCATTCTCCTTTGTCTAGCTTATACATTATATACTGAAAGTTTTAAGGGGAGTAATACAAGTTTGACCAATAGAACCAAACATTACATCATGGATATCATTTGGACTTTATATAACATCGTCCTTATATGGTAAAAACATCCTGCTAGGACCAGCTTCGCCTTGTGGTCCAGGCAACTTTCCTAATACACATTCTATAGAGACAGACGAACAGAAAATATAGAATGGAGGGGGTGAGCTGCTCATTCCTCTTCTAATGGATCCCAGATGTTTAACTTACATACATACCAAAAAATGTGCATACGTGGCTATTATGTTGGCCCATCGAGTCTCTATTGTATGCAGACTTTAATATTGTATGCTGAAAGAGAATTAATAATTCTAACACACACTAAAGAATCATACTCACTTTACTGAACCTTATCCGAGTGCTGATGAAGACGGTTTTACTCTAAGTCAAACCTTTGGTCCATTAAGAGCATTTCTGACCAGTTTTATACATACATTCTTCTCTTTCATAAATAAAACAAGAACAAAAGGACTTTTAATAAAGTGTCATTTATTAAATTAAATATTTCATTAAATTTAAACATCTAAAAGCCAAGAGGGTCCCACTTTACATTAAGTGGCTTTAACTACTATGTACTAACATTGAAAGTAATAATTTGATACAATGGACATACATGTTTTTACATTGTACTTAAATTTGGAAAACACCTGCATGTAATTACAGCTGTAACTAATGTATGTAACTACATTTGTAATTACACAGTTGATCCTTCCCTTACACCGTAGCCCACCCTTAAACATCACCCGTATCACACCTATAGCAGCACAAGTGTTTTACAATACAACATCAACACAATAAGCACATTGTACTTGTTTTTCGATGCAAGTACATAATCCTTAAAGCCATTTAATATAAAGTGGGACCGCCAAGGGTCTTTTTTTAAAACTCTTTAGCTTCTATAAACTCAGCGTTTGAGATATTATTTGTCCTGTGGTCATGTGTCTTCCTCGTCGTTATGTTGGACTGAATGACTGATTGAGTTGTTAAACTGTGTGTTTGCAGGAGTGTTGATCTGCGCTTGATGAAGATAAACGACTGAACCGACTCAAACATTCACTGTCTACATGTTCATATGCGCTGGATTTCATCTCGATTGCACAGAATCTGAGCTGAGATTGAGATTTCTTGAGATTTTTTAAATTTTAATGAAAAAAAGACAGAAGTTATGGTTTTTAGTGGTAGTGGCACTTCTGGAACGCCCCTGGTTGATCTGGGTTCTTTAGCACAGTATCACAAGAAAATCATTACGAATCTGGGGGTAAAGGTGGACACTGACCTAAGTTTGACAACCAGATTAAAGCCATAGTGAAGTCTAGCTTTTTCCAGTTAAGACAGCTGGCAAAAATTAAACCTGTCCTTTTAAGACAGCAATTTGAGACAGTAATTCACGCCTTTGTGACAACTCGGTTGGATTACTGCAATGCACTCTATTTGGGGGCGAGTAGGTCCTCCATTGCTCGTCTTCAACTGGTTCAAAATGCTGCTGCTCGTCTCTTTTAACTGGCACAAGAAAGTATGAGCATATTTCACCTATTTTAGCTTCACTCCACTGGCTGCCTATTCATTTTAGGATTCATTTTAAACTCCTTTTATTTGCTTTTAAAGCCTTGCATGGCCTTGCCCCACCGTACCTCGCCGAGTTACTGCATCCCTATATTCCCAGCCGCTCTCTCAGGTCTGCTGACCAGCTGTTCCTGACAGTGCCTAGAACGTGGCTAAAACTTAGAGGAGAACGAGCTTTTGCTGTTGCCGCTCCAAAACTTTGGAATGTATTGCCACTACACATTAGACAAGCTTCTTCACTGTTTCATTTTAAATCTCTGCTTAAAACCCATCTTTTTGCTTTGGCTTTTAACAGCAGTTAATCATGTTAGATGTGATTTAAGTGTGTTGTGTGGCAGTACATTTGGAGTTTATTTATTTATTTTTTATGTTTTATCTTATTTTATTACTTTTATCTTATTGTGCTTATCGTATTTTATTACTTTTATCCCATTGTGTTTTATTGTTGCAATGTACAGCACTTTGGAAACCTTGTGTTTATTTAAATTGTGCTTTATAAATAAAGTGGATTGGATTGGATTGGATTTCTTATAGTAGTTCAGTCACTTCAGTGGTGTGTTCATGAATATGAAGATATGCTGTCTTATGTTCGGTTTAATTCCTCACTTGAGGTCTATGGAATTGTATTTGATGTGTGGATGTTTATATTGTTCAGCAGCAAAAACACAATAAAAACTTTTACTGTAAGAACTTCATTTTGTCTACTAATACACTGATAACACAAGCGCTAGATGTACAGTCCTGTTCGAGTGTAGAAGAGAAGATACATCTGCAGTTAATCCTTTTGATCATTCTTTCCAAATGTTCCAAAGATCTATCCTTTCATTGAAGTAAAACAATTAACAGTGGAGGGAAAATCTCATGGAATGAAAGTGATTTTTTAATGTGATTCGATTTTTGTTTTGAGGTTTTCTCGCCCCAATAAAAAACAATCCCTTCCCAACAGGTCTAAAATATAAATATAAATATAAACTTTTAATAGGCTTAAAAAAATGATATAGTGTGCTATTTAAAGGGTTAGTTCATCTGAAAATGAAAATTCTGTCATTAATTACTGAACTTAAGATCTTCAGAACACAAATTTAGATATTTTTGATGAAATCTGATGGCGTTGTGGTGCTCTCGTGAACGCGCGTCGGAGACTGATACAGAAGAGAAGAAATTACTGAATAAAATCAATATTTTGTTTTTTTGCCGCACAAAAAGTATTCTTGTCGCTTCATAAAATTAAGGTTGAACCACTGTAGTCACATGGACTATTTTAACAATGTCTTTCCTAGTTTTTTGTGCCAGATCAGATTTCATCAAAAATATCTTCATTTGTGTTCTGAAGATGAACGAAGGTCTTACGGGTGAGGAACGACATGAGGGCGAGTAATGACAGAATTTACATTTTTGGGTGAACTATCCCTTTAATCAATACATTTATGATCAAATGTAGGTCATACCTACGAAGTAAAGAGAGAAAAAAGGAGTGACACAAAAGTTCAGTAAACATAATTTCCCACATGAACAGAATTTTGCCAAACGTAGAGAAGTTTACAACTGTCCACAGTCTGAGACGGTGATGGTTTTAGTGGGTTTGCCGTCCTTACTGCCCAGCTCTGCTATTCTCTTCACCACATCCATGCCTTCTTTGATGAAGCCGAAAGCCACGTGCTTGAAGTCCAGGTGTTCTGCTTTCTTGAGTGTGATGAAGAACTGCGAGCTGTTGGTGTCTCTGCCGCGGTTGGCCATGGACAGCAGTCCCGGGCCCGTGTGCCTCACGTCGAAGTTCTCGTCCTCAAACTTCCCTCCGTAGATGGACCTTCCTCCCGTTCAACCTCAAAGTTTTATTAGAAAAGACAAAATTATAAATTATATTTGTATTCATTTAAAATGTGTGATTTAGATTTTTAGATCTGCAGACGCTCTGAATGTCAACCAACAAAATAAATAAAAGGAATAAAAGACAAAAAAACTATTAAAACAAAACTCTCACATAGCGCCAAATGCCTCACTGTAGTAGTAAGTTTTTAGATTCGATTTAAAAATAGCAAGGGTTTGAGCCTGTCTGATGTGCAGGGGCAAACTATTCCAGAGCTTCGGTCCTGCTACTGCAAATGCTCTTTCACCCCTGCTTTTTAGTTTCACCCGTGGGACAACTAAAAGTAAATGGTCAGCGGACCTAAGCACTCTTGACGGAGCGTATTGCCTAATCAGATCTGACATATACTTAAGAGCAAGGCCATGAGGCAATTTAAAAACAAACATCAACATTTTTAAGTTAATTCTTAAATAGACTGGCAACCAGTGAAGAGAGGAAAGAACGGGTGTGATATGTTCGCGCTTTCGTGTACCTGTCAACAAGCGAGCCGCAGCGTTCTGGACCCTCTGCAGTCTAGAGAGAGAGGCCTGACTAATGCCTATATAGAGGCCATTACAATAATCTGTCTTGAAAGTCTTTGAAAGTCTCTAGAAGACAGAAATGATTTCACCCTGGTGAGTTGTCTCAATTGGAAAAAGCTCGATCTGACTACCAAGTTAGATCTGTTTATCCAAATTAAAATCACAATCCATAGTGAAACCTAGATTTTTGACATAAGGTTTCACTAGTGGATTCAACTCACCAAGATCAAAGTTGAGTGATTTTTAAGAACCACCGGGAGTAAAAAGCATAACCTCTGTTTTGTTTTCATTAAAATAATTTCATAAAACAAATAATTCTGGAGGTAAGATAAATGCCATCAAGACTTTTCTGAATACAATCATATAACTGTGAAAGTCTGGGCATGTAGAACGCGCAACAGCATCATGTATTTACTGTGAAACTCATTTAATTAAATCATAGCCCTTGAAATTTAATAAGCAATAGCATTAAATAATTTAGCGATTCCCGTTTCATCTGTCCCCAAATTTAAGACCTCTTGAAATTATAATACTTTTCTTATACAATTTTAGATATGTGAGATTTTTTATGGCCTTAAATTTGACAAATTAAAAAAATTCAAGTCTTTTTATGGACCCGCGACCTGTTAACAAGCAGGGAGCTATAGCTATAAATCATTAGAAAGGTCTAAGGTTTTATTATAAAATATTAAACTATTATGATCAAAATCTTGATGATAATTTCTTATTTTTCTGTCATGAAATCTTAAGCACTGAGGGAAAAAAAACCCCTCATGTTCACTTTATATTTCATTAAAAAGGAGTATTATTTTTCCTATTTATTTTACCCAGAATAGTGTGCTGAGAGCATTAATGAGTACACACACGTAATGTAAAATCTGTTTAATTCATACTCGTAGCCGGATGGGCCCTCGTGCTGAAAGTCCAATAAATCTAATAAAAAATATATGGGCAAAGGCATCCAGCAATCGCTGTAGCAGAATAAACTGCAGATAGAGATCTATTGACTGACGAAACATGAAAATATAAATATAAACTTTTAATGGGTATGATATAGTGTGCTTTGATATTTAAAGGGTTAGTTAATCCGAAAATGAAAATTCTGTCATTAATTACTGAACTTAACATCTTCATCTTCAGAAAACAAATTTAGATATTTTTGATGAAATCTGATGGCGTTGTGGTGCTCTCGTGAACGCCCATCTGAGACTGATACAGAAGAGAAGAAATTACTGAATAAAGTCAATATTTTGTTTTTTTGCCGAACAAAAAGTATTCTCATCGCTTCATAAAATTAAGGTTGAACCACTGTAGTCACATGGACTATTTTAACAATATCTTTCCTAGTTTTTTGTGCCAGATCAAACACGATTGTGACAATATATGGTTCATCTGTGTTCAAGCCATCTCGGGTATTTTAAAGCATATTTATAATGCAATGCTAATCGATATAGCCTTTAGAATACAATAAAATAATATAATTCTGCCTCAATCTAAGACATGAAGTCACGTTAGACCACAAAAGGAAGTTATTTCAAACACTCGACTGACGTTATGAAGTGAAGTGAGTAAAAACATGTCATTAAATGTTCTGTTTGTTGGACAACAGGTTTGTAAATGCTTCTCATTGCAAGATTGGAAAGATGCGTGAATTATGAGTGACTCAAACTCTCAGCGCTTGCTGAGATGGAGCAGACACACACACACACACACACACACACACACACACACACACACACACACACACACACACACACACACACACACACACACACACACACACACACACACACACACACACACACACACACACACACACAACCTCTGGCAAGGACACAATCTGCTCAGAGTGGATCTCCTCATTACGGGGGGATTCGTCATCACTGCCCTCCTCTTCTTCTTCATTGTGTGCTTCCCCTTCTTCAGTTCGCACTGGTGCACTTCCAAAGACCGTGGCTCCAGCGTTTGGCCACGAAAAATCTGCATCTAAAGAAATAAACATGCTTGTGAAAACACTAAAAACATCACACTGCCAACGGCAATACTGACAGCAGCAGTGTGTACAAACACATGAATGGCTTATAAAAACACAAAATGCTTTTATTGTCCAAGACGATTAGATACTAGGCCTAGGATAACAATCAGAAAATACAGCCTTTGTGGAAATCCTTTATTATTAAATGCAAAAATGACTCAATGCCAGTATCGTATTGGGCCTGATACTGCGCTCATGTACTCGCACTCTACAATGCTTCGATACATAAAACCGTTACCTCACAGAGTGTGTACAATGTTTGTGTCAAGACAAAGAAACAGTGACAACAGAGCAAACAAACAGCATAATGGAGATATCAGACAAAGACGACTATAAAGTAAAAGTATCTATTTAGTAGAATATTAAACAAATTAAAATATTCCTACATAGCTGCTGTGTGTGAGCTGATAAGCGAAACACGAGGAGTGGATTAAGATTGCAGCAGCACAGATGCGCAAACCATTATCGCTCCCCAACCCTGTCTGTGGTGACCAGCTTGAGGTCTGAAATCACTCCCATTAAAAGCCCTTCCATCAGAAATTCCCCGTCTCACCAAATGAGAAGAGCCCTGAGACTCTGGGCTGAGACAAACCGGTTATACGCTCGACGGCCAGTCAATGCTTCACCGGCTACACGCTCGAAGGCCAGTCAATGCCTCACTGGTTATACGCTCGACGGCTAGTCAATGCCTCACTGGTTATACGCTCGACGGCCAGTCAATGCCTCACTGGTTATACGCTCGACGGCCAGTCAATGCCTCACCGGTTATCCACTCGACGGCTAGTCAATGCCTCACCGGTTATACGCTCGTTGGCCAGTCAATGCCTCACCGGTTATACGCTCGACGGCCAGTCAATGCCTCACTGGTTATTCGCTCGACGGCTAGTCAATGCCTCACCGGTTATACGCTCGACGTCCAGTCAATGCCTCACCGGTTTATACGCTCGACGGCCAGTCAATGCCTCACCGGTTATACGCTCGACGGCCAGTCAATGCCTCACCGGTTATACGCTCGACGGCTAGTCAATGCCTCACCGGTTATACGCTCGTTGGCCAGTCAATGCCTCACCGGTTATACGCTCGACGGCCAGTCAATGCCTCACCGGTTATACGCTTGACGGCTAGTCAATGCCTCACCAGTTATACGCTCGACGGCCAGTCAATGCCTCACCGGTTATACGCTCGACGGCCAGTCAATGCCTCACCGGTTATACGCTCGACGGCTAGTCAATGCCTCACCGGTTATACGCTCGTTGGCCAGTCAATGCCTCACCGGTTATACGCTCGACGGCCAGTCAATGCCTCACCGGTTATACGCTTGACGGCTAGTCAATGCCTCACCGGTTATACGCTCGACGGCCAGTCAATGCCTCACCGGTTATACGCTCGACGGCCAGTCAATGCCTCACCGGTTATCCGCTCGACGGCCAGTCAATGCCTCACCGGTTATTCGCTCGACGGCCAGTCAATGCCTTACCTGTTATTCACTCGACGCCACAATGCCTCACCGGTTATTCGCTCGACGGCACAATGCTTCACCGGTTTATTCGCTCGACGGCCAGTAAATGCCTTACCGGTTATTCGCTCGATGGCACAATGCCTCACCGTTATTCGCTCGACGGCACAATGCCTCACCGGTTATTCGCTCGACGGCCAGTCAATGCCTTACCTGTTATTCACTCGACGCCACAATGCCTCACCGGTTATTCGCTCGACGGCACAATGCTTCACCGGTTATTTGCTCGACGGCCAGTAAATGCCTTACCGGTTATTCGCTCGATGGCACAATGCCTCACCGGTTATTCGCTCGACGGCACAATGCCTCACCGGTTATTCGCTCGACGGCCAGTCAATGCCTCACCGGTTATTCGCTCGACGGCACAATGCCTTACCGGTTATTCACTTGACGGCCAGTCAATGCCTTACCTGTTATTCACTCGACGCCACAATGCCTCACCGGTTATTCGCTCGACGGCACAATGCTTCACCGGTTATTCGCTCGACGGCCAGTAAATGCCTTACCGGTTATTCGCTCGATGGCACAATGCCTCACCGGTTATTCGCTCGACGGCACAATGCCTCACCGGTTATTCGCTCGACGGCCAGTCAATGCCTTACCTGTTATTCACTCGACGCCACAATGCCTCACCGGTTATTCGCATCGACGGCACAATGCTTCACCGGTTATTCGCTCGACGGCCAGTAAATGCCTTACCGGTTATTCGCTCGATGGCACAATGCCTCACCGGTTATTCGCTCGACGGCACAATGCCTCACCGGTTATTCGCTCGACGGCCAGTCAATGCCTCACCGGTTATTCGCTCGACGGCACAATGCCTTACCGGTTATTCACTTGACGGCCAGTCAATGCCTCACCGGTTATTCGCTCGACGGCCAGTCAATGCCTCACCGGTTATTCGCTCGACGGCCAGTCAATGCCTCACCGGTTATACGCTCGACGGCCAGTCAATGCCTCACCGGTTATACGCTCGACGGCCAGTCAATGCCTCACCGGTTATACGCTCGACGGCCAGTCAATGCCTCACCGGTTTTTTGCTTGACGGCCAGTCAATGCCTCACCGGTTATTCGCTCGACGTCCAGTCAATGCCTCACCGGTTATACGCTCGACGACCAGTCAATGCCTCACCGGTTATACGCTCGACAGCCAGTCAATGCCTCACCGGTTATACGCTCGACGGCCAGTCAATGCCTCACCGGTTATCCGCTCAACGGCCAGTCAATGCCTCACCGGTTATACGCTCGAC
This sequence comes from Chrosomus eos, assembly GCA_036326025.1. Classification (NCBI taxonomy): domain Eukaryota; kingdom Metazoa; phylum Chordata; class Actinopteri; order Cypriniformes; family Leuciscidae; genus Chrosomus; species Chrosomus eos. The sequence continues at coordinate 1,239,711 of JAZAVI010000028.1, forward strand.
GGCCAGTCAATGCCTCACCGGTTATTTGCTTGACGGCCAGTCAATGCCTCACCGGTTATACGCTCGACGGCCAGTCAATGCCTCACCGGTTATACGCTCGACGGCCAGTCAATGCCTTACCGGTTATTCGGTCAATGGCCAGTCAAGGTCTCACCGGTTATAAGCTCGACGGCCAGTCAATGCCTCACCGGTTATACGCTCGACGGCCAGTCAATGCCTCACCGGTTATACGCTCGATGGCCAGTCAATGCCTCACTGGTTATCCACTCGACGGCCAGTCAATGCCTCACCGGTTATAAGCTCGACGGCCAGTCAATGCCTCACCGGTTATTCGCTCGACGGCCAGTCAATGCCTAACCGGTTATATCGCTCGACGGCCAGTCAATGCCTAACCGGTTATTCGCTTGACGGTTAGTCAATGCCTCACCGGTTATTCGCTCGACGGCACAATGCCTCACCGGTTATCCGCTCAACGGCCAGTCAATGCCTCACCGGTTATCCGCTCAACGGCCAGTCAATGCCTCACCGGTTATTCGCGCGACGGCACAATGCTTCACCAGTTATTCGCTCGACGGCCAGTAAATGCCTCACTGGTTATTCACTCGATGGCACAATGCCTCACCGGTTATTCGCTCGAAGGCCAGTAAATGCCTCACCGGTTATACACTCAACGGCCAGTCAATGCCTAACCGGTCATATACGCTCAACGGCACATTGCCTAACCGGTTATACGCTCGACGGCACATTGCCTAACCGGTTATACGCTCGACGGCCAGTCAATGCCTCAACGGTTATCTCCTCGACGGCACAATGCCTAACCGGTTATACGCTCGACGGCACAATGCCTCAACCGGTTATACGCTCGACGGCCAGTCAATGCCTCAACCGGTTATTCCTCGACGGCACATTGCCTAACCGGTTATAACGCTCGAACGGCACATCAATCGTGACCTCAACCAGGTTATACGCTCGACGCATCAAATGCGCTCAACGGCCAGAGGTCAATGCCTAACCGGTTATACGCTCGACGGCAGTCAATGCCTAACCGGTTATTCGCTCGACGGTTAGTCAATGCCTAACGGTTATTCGCTCGACGGCAAAATGCCTCAACCGGTTATCGCTCACGGCCAGTCAATGCCTCACCGGTTATCCGCTCAACGGCCAGTCAATGCCTCACCGGTATTCGCTCGACGGCCACAATGCTCACCGGTTATTCGCTCGACGGCCAGTCAATGCCTCACGGTTATTCGCTCGAGGCACAATGCCTCACCGGTTATTCGCTCGACGGCACAATGCTCACCGGTTATTCGCTCGACGGCCAGTCAATGCCTCACCGGTTATGTCGCCGTCAATGCACGTATTGTGTCAGAAGTGTTATCACCGGTTATCCGCTCGAAGGCCAGTAAATGCCTCACCGGTTATCACTCGACGGCCAGTCAATGCCTAACCGGTCATACGCTCAACGGCACATTGCCTAACCGGTTATACGCTCGACGGCACATTGCCTAACCGGTTATACGCTCGACGGCAGTTCAATGCCTCAACGGTTATCCTCTCGACGGCACAAATGCCTAACCGGTTATACCTCGACGGCACAATGCCTAACCGGTTATATGCTCGACGGCCAGTAATGCCTCAACGGTTATTCTCTCGTCGGCACATTGCCTAACCGGTTATACGCTCGACGCCCAGTCAATGTCTCACCGGTTATTCCTCGACGGCACAATGCCTAACCGGTTATCCGCTCGAAGGCCAGTCAATGCCTCAACCGTTATACGCTCGACGACACAATAGTTCGCTTGGCGGCCAGTCAATGCCTCACCGGTTATACGCTTGACGCCAGTCAATGCTCACCTGTTATTCGCTCGACGGCACAATGCCTCGCGGTTATACCTCGACGGCCAGTCAATGCCTAACCAGTTATACGCTCGACGCACTACAATGCCTCACCGGTTATACGCTCGACGGCCGTCAATGTCTCACCGTTATTCGCTCGACGGCACAAGGCCTCACGGTTATCCGCTCGACGGCCAGTCAATGCCTAAACCGGTTATTTGCTCAACGGCCCATCAATGCCTCACCGGTTATTCGGTCAACGGCCAGTCAATGTCTCACCGGTTATTCGCTCGACGGCACAATGCCTCACCGGTTATCCGCTCGAAGGCCAGTCAATGCCTCACCTGTTATTCGCTCGACGGCACAATGCCTCGGCGGTTATACACTCGACGGCCAGTCAATGCCTAACCAGTTATACGCTCGACGGCACAATGCCTCACCGGTTATCCGCTCGACGGCCGGTCAATGTCTCACCGGTTATTCGCTCGACGGCACAAGGCCTCACCGGTTATCCGCTCGACGGCCAGTCAATGCCTCACCGGTTATTTGCTCAACGGCCCTAGTCAATGCCTCACCGGTTATTCGGTCAACGGCCAGTCAATGTCTCAGTTATTCCCCGACGCACAATGTCACCGGTTATCCGCTCGAAGGCAAGTAAATGCCTCACCGGTTATACACTCGACGGCCAGTCAATGCCTAACCGGTTATACGCTCAACGGCACATTGCCTAACCGGTTATACGCTCGACGGCCAGTCAATGCCTCAACGGTTATCCTCTCGACGGCACAATGCCTAACCGGTTATACGCTCGACGGCACAATGCCTAACCGGTTATTCTCTCGACGGCACATTGCCTAACCGGTTATACGCTCGACGGCCGGTCAATGCCTCAACGGTTATCCTCTCGACGGCACATTGCCTAACCGTTATACGCTCGACGGCCAGTCAATGCCTCAACGGTTATACGCTCGACGACACATTGCCTAACCGGTTATACGCTCGACGGCCAGTCAATGCCTCAACGGTTATACACTCGACGACACAATACATAGAAAATATGTCCTGCTGGAGCTGCTCTAAATATACTCTGTGATATTAAATCAAAGATAACATGAACGAGCAATAGAAAGAACAGTGAAACTAACAGAAGCTCCTACATTTTAAAAGGCTTAATTAAGCATGAAAATAAATAATTTAGCGAATAGATATTTCCTTCAGTTAAGCCAACTAATTTGATTCATGTTCATTTGGTTTCTCTACCCAATACTGTTTAAAATTACAAATACAATGAAAATACAGGAATCGGTGAGCGCAAGAAAAATGAAAGTGTTGGTGTATCCCGAACTGAAATGTACTCTATTATTTAGTGAAAACACTGGGCTCCTGTGTGTTGATGAGAGCAGCAGTTCACACACACACACACACACACACACACACACACACACACACACACACACACACACACACACACACACACACACACACACACACACACACACACACACACACACGTTTGTTTTTGTGATATATGAGGACATTCCATAGGTGTAATGACTTTTATACTGGACAAACTGTATATTCTATCCCCCTACACTGCCCCTGTCCCTAAACCTACCCCTTACAGGAGACATGCTGGATTTTTACCTTTAAAAAAAAAACATTGTTTTTTATGTTTTTTAAGCAATTTGAAATATGAGGACTCATGCAATGTCCTCAAATATCACGTGTAAGTTGTAATACCAGTGTAATACCCATGTCATTATACACATTTGTGTCCTCATATCACAAAAACAAGTACAACACACACACACACACACACACACACACACACACACACACACACACACACACACACACACACAAAACACCCAGAAACCTCAGACGGTGGGTATGTCCCTTTCTCTCCTGTGCTCCGGCTGGCACTACACCTTCATGCAAGATTTCCCATTCTCACTATGGAATAGTTTTCAGTCAGACACACTGGTTAAATGCTGGTTAAGATGTAAACAGAACTCACCTTTTTTGCCAAAAGCAGATTCTCCTGAAGTCTTTGCCAACTCTGCAAATGAAAACGCACTCTCAAATGCAAATGCAAAAGGAAGACCTGCTGGAGAAGAGCAAAGACGTCAGACGAGACCAAAGGCAAATGCTGCTCGAGTTTGAATGAAAGACCCTGAGCTTCACTCTCTTACCCCGGGCTGGACTTCATTCCCACATGTCAGAAAAACGGTGGCAATTATTATATTAGCCCACCTCCCCGTATATAAAACATATACTGTCTGATTAGGGCTTACAGATTATGGTGTATTATAGAGAAGAAACTGTTCAACTGGTTCAACTTCTATTAAATTATTCCTTATTTTTGAATAATTATTTTTGGTTACAAACACAACTTACATTTACCTGAACCAAAGTAGTAACTGTTTTTCATTGTCTTATCGTCAGGTCAGTTTTTTCATTCAGTGAGATCTGCTCTCTCGTTATAATCAATGACCTGGAGATGAAAATCTGGAGATGTTTTTTTCACGTCTCAATCCTTCATTATAATCCTTCATTATAAATGCAGGTCATAACTCTTTAATACGCCAGGTAAACGCCCTCTGCTGCTCTGCTCTTACAGTCACTAGACGTTAAACTGGAGTGTGTCCAGGGCAGCGCTGCTGTAGAAGTGAGGAGGACACCTGTACCTGCAGTGGAGCTGGCCTCGCTCTCGCTGCTCCTCTTCGTGGAGAGGTCAATGCTGCCGTCCACGGGAGGCTCTTCCGCTGCTGCATCATGGGAAGGCTTCGGCTTCACCTGTGTGTCCAGAACAAGTCACGTGAGTCAAACCAGTGCTGCTAATCACGTCTCATGTCAGTGTTCAGAAAGTCCTCTGACCTGAGCGTGCTGCAGTGTGTGTAGCTCTGCGCTGAAGTCTTCGGGTCGCTCAGAGTCGGAGTCGCTGCTGACGCCGCAGAGGAAGGTGGGCGGCAGCTTCAGGCGTCTGGCTCTCTGCTCCTCATCTGCAGTCGGCTGCTTCTCCCACACTGGTGTGAACTCAGAGTCTGCAAACACACACACACACTCTCCATCAGAGTCTGCACACACACACACACACACACACACACACACACACACACACACACACACACACACACACACACACACACACACACACACACACACACACACACACACACACACACACACACACACACACACACAGAGTCTGCACAACACACACACACACACACACTCTCCATCAGAGTCTGCAGAGACTTTGGGGAATCCATGTACAAACACATGAATGGCTAATAAAAACACAAAATGCTTTTATTGTATTCTTTTATTAAGAATGCAGCAGCACAGATGCGCAAACCATTATCGCTCCCCAACCCTGTCTGTGGTGACCAGCTTGAGGTCTGAAATCACTCCCATTAAAAGCCCTTCCATCAGAAATGGTCTCAGCTCGGAAACCTTGGAGATCATTGTTTTTGTCCAAGAGAAGGGATGTGCTGGCCCACACCTGGCCCCGCTGCCCACTCTATGCTTTTCCCTTTGTCTCGCTCCTGCCTCAGGTATTGGAACGAATCAGGGAAAATGGATGCTCAGTGCTGCTTGTGGCTCCGCTCTGGAAAAACCAGGCTTGGTTCCCAGTCCTGATGCAGTTGACCAGTACTGCCCCGTGGCCAATACCGATGAGCAATGACCTCCTCTCTCAGGCCAAGGGCTTGATTTGGCATCCTTGCCCGGAGTTGTGGTCCCTACATGCATGGGCCATCAACTGGTACCCGCTAACCTCCTGGAGGGAGTGTTAAACACGATCACGCAGGCTAGAGGCCCGTCCAATGGACGACTCTACTGCTCAAAATGGTCTGTGTTTTCTGGTTGATGCAAAGCTCGAGGCTTTTCAACCCAGACTGTGGGGTTACAGAAGTTCTCTCCTTCCTTCAAGGTTCATCCACGCTCCCATCAACTTCCTCCCATCCACGCTCAAGGTTTATGTGGCGGCCATAGCTGCGTTTACTAAACCAGCGTCTGGCCAGTCACTGGGGAAGAACGATCTGGTTATTCGCTTCCTTAAAGGAGCTAAGAGGCTGAATCCTCCCAGACCCCCTTCAGTCCCCATGTGGGACCTTTCTACGGTTTTGAAAGCCATGAAAGGTGCACCGTTCGAGCCAATCCATTTGTCAGACATGAAACATTTGTCGTTCAAGACAAATCTTGTCTCTTGGCTCTCGCTTCAGTGAAGCGCATAGGGGATTTACAAGCGCTCTCAGTAAGCGCGACGTGTATGAAATTTGGGCCAAATGATTGAAAGTCATACTCAAACCTAGACACGGGTACGTACCTAAATCCCTCAACACACCGTTCAGGGCTCAGGTTATTTCCCTGTCTGGCCTGCCGGTTTACAACAAGGAAAGGAGGCGGGCTTCCTTTGCCCTGTCAGGGCATTAAGAGCTTATGTGTCCCGCTCGTTTGTTTTCAGACAGACTGAGCAGCTCTTCGTTTCATTCAGCGGACGTGCTAAGGGACTAGACGCATCAAAACAGAGCCTATCAGGTGGATAGTTGATGCCATAGCGCTGGCCTACACTTCTAAGGGCCTGCAGTGTCCTTTAGGTGTCAGAGCGCATTCCACAAATGGCATGGCCTCGTCGTGGGCGTGGTCTAGCGGGAGTACCTTGTAGGAAATATGTACGGCGGCTGGCTGTGCTACTGCTACTGCTAAACTACTGTCGATCTAAAAATCTAATCTAAAAAAAAAACCCTGTTGCTCCGGCTCAGAATACTGAAATCGCTTGAGCATCGCTCGTTGATCGATAAAATTACCCCATGGACAATGAGTAAGGCCCATACTGTTACCCAGTTCAGGCCGAACATTTCACCCTGACTGTGTGGAACACTGTTGATGTAGTTAGCTCCCTTAGGATGCTACTTTTTGGGAATGACGCTTCTAGCCTCTCTTCTCAGTCTCTGTGAGTCCCTGGTGATTATGCACTATATGAGCCCCGGGCACCTGCCCTTGAGATCCCAGCACGCAATGTGTTTTACATTGTGTTCCCCTAGCGTAAGATTCTAGATCCTCACTAGAAGAGGGAACGAGTACTGCGTATCTTTGCCGTGCCTGCAACACGCTGGTTTGCTTCTGCGATGAAAACCAGATTATATCAGCAGTCAAGCTATATTTATAGGCCCAGGCCACGCCCATTTCGGCGGGACGTGAGGTAGTGGGCGCGAAGCGCCCCCATTGGATCTCACGTCACATGGGGCCTCTCTCGATAGGCTGCTGCAGTTGCCGCAGGGCAGCCAATAGACACGCGAGCCTTCTTGCCTATGTCTGCATGCTGCTGCAACGCGTTTTACATTAATTCAAAATTAATGATAATTTTTTGGCTTCAATATCTCGAGGAAAAGAGTTTTTTCCCTAGCGTAAGATATTACGCAGTACTCGTTCTAGAGAGAAGAGACTTCTAGAGAGAACCGAGGTTAAGTTAGTAACCGAGTACGTTATCCACTCGACGGCACAATGCCTAACCGGTTATCCGCTCAACGGCGCACAATGCTTAACCGGTTATCTGCTCAACGGCACAATGCTTAACCGGTTATCTTCTCAACGGCACAATGCTTAACCGGTTATCCGCTCAACGGCACAATGCTTAACCGGTTATCCGCTTGACGGCCAGTCAATGCCTAACCGGTTATTCGCTCGACGGCACAATGCCTAACCGGTTATACGCTCGACGGCCAGTCAATGCCTCACCGGTTATCAGCTCGACAGCATAATGCTTAGAAAATAACTTTTTAAATATTATATTAAATCAAAGATAACATGATAGAGCCAATAGAAAGAACAGTGAAACTAACAGAAGCTCCTACAATACATTTCAACATCCTTAATTAACCCTCTGGGGTCTAAGGTGTTTTTGGGGTCCTTGAGATGTTTTGACATGCCCTGACATTTGTGCTTTTTTCAGTTGCTTATAAACATGTTAATGGTACAGGTGTAATTACACTCTATTTAGCACAAACAGGGCTACCATAATATGTGAGCAACATGTATGTACATGTTTGTATTTTTGAGAGAATATTGTTTATGCATGGTTTTTGAAGAAAACAAAAAATTTAAGTTTCTGAAATAAGGCCACAAAACACATACTAAATATGTGTCCACAATACTTTTGACTAATGGATGTTGTCGCCTAGAGTTTTTGCTTCAAAATTATCTGAAAATCATCCTGCCTAATCATTCACATAAAACAATAGATTGTTTTAAATGGTGAAAAAAAAATTTGTTTGGTAAGGCAATATGCGAATGGGCGTGAACGCCCAACCCCCTCATGAATAATTAGTTGGTTCACACCTGAGAAGACAAAGACCTGCATAATAATGAGTCTTTCATTCAGGTGTGTCAACAAGAAAGAATGCAAGGACAATATATATATATAAAAAAAAAAATAAAAAAAAAAAAATATTATATATATATATATATATATATATATATATATATTATATATATATATATATATACACACATTCATATACATTAGGGGTGTCACGAGACCGAAATTAAGTCACAATCTCGAACTTCGAATTAAAAAAATGGAATCGTCGATGCTGCCACGCCCCATGTCACGCCCGTTCGGATCTTTTTACCGACTCTCTTGTTCGATCTTGTTCATCAAAATGAACTAGGCCTAATCTTTTTTTCTAGTCACTTGGTTCATTTCAGGGGCTTTAAATGTTATACTTTTAACAGGCAAATTCCCCGAACACATCCACCTACATAATGCAGTCAAAAATAATTTACAGGGATGAACATAAATAAATACTTTACCTTCCGAGTCTTTTGTTCATTTGTCGCGTGACAGAGGCAATGAACGGATCGTTCATGAACGACTCATCACGGCACGGAAAAAAAAACACACGTGTTCAAAGGCTGTGAGTCCTCTAACTCCCCTTAGAGCTTAGATTCTCTGCCCAAGCCCGAACTTGACCCGACCCGGGCCGATATTTCCCGTCACTATCCTCGGGCCGGGCCCTTGATCTAGATTACAGACGTGCACTCGCAATAAAGTGCGGCGCGGGACTAGATTTGATAGCCGAGTGCGAGCGCGGGCGCGAGCGGTAATGCACTCACTCTGTATGAGCGGGAGAATAAAACGATTCGCGGGACTCCCGCAAACTAGAAATATCTATAAATAAAACATAAAAGCTAATACATTTTTATTTATCTGTTGCAGAAAAGCAACAAGAACAACTAAAACAAAATAGAAACGATTTACAGGCGTTTATATTTATAACATGTTGCAGCGATGAGCGATTTAGCCAATCACAGAATATGTGTGTTTTGATTTGCTTGAACGCAATGGCCAATCAGAAGCATTTAAGATAGACTTCCCTCACCACTCAAAACAGACTTTTTGTTCAGTGCTGAATTCTGTATGCTGACAAATCCTCTAATTATAACAAACAAAGTGTATATTATGAAAGATTCATTGTGCAGTCAGCTTCATTGATAATAACAGAGATGTGTGAGATCACGATTAACTGATGTCAGCTTTTTAGGAGCAACAGCAACCTGTGCTTAAAAAAAATAGAGGTAAAAATCGAGAATCGAATCGAACCGTGACCTTAGAATCTAAAATGTAATCGAATCGAGGATTTGGAGAATCGTGACACCCCTAATATACATACATACATACATAGATACACACACACGGATATTATATATATATATATATATAATATATATATATATATATATATATATAATATATATATATTATATATATATATATATATATATTAGGGGTGGCACGGTACATGAAAAAACATCCGGTTCGCTTGTCTCGGTTCGGTGCATGTGTGTCGCACGGTTCGTTCGACGGATGCACAATGTAACCTAGAGTTGTTCGCGATTAGAACAAATATCAGTAGGCTATAGCAATATAGTTTGGATGCTTTCATGTAAAAATAAAGTTTACTAATGTAGGAGCGAGAGTGAATGAACGGCACAGATGTTGTAGTAACATTGTGCGTGCGTCTGTGCCATTCATTCATTCATTCACACATAGAAACCCAATTCATATTTAAACAGTCTTTATTCAGTTTACAGACACTATTCAGTAACGCGATTAGAACAAAGCACTTAAGAATAAATAACTTACTGAATCAGCTGAATCCGTGCTCCTCGAAATGAAACTACCAGCACTTCTGATGTAACTTTTCCAGGATTATTACAATAGTATTATTCCTCACAGCGTAGCAAGACGAGGTAAAGTACATGATTTCTAATTAAACTTGATGTTTTATCCAGCTGATGTGGGCATTTTCATGGCTTGCATTTTCATTAACACGTAATAAGCTATAATTAGCTGAAAGGAAAAAGACTGACATCTCTCTCTTTTCCTACAGATTACATAAACTGAGAATAGTTGAGAATGCAACTCCCGCTGCATCGATACTCGACACTTTGATTAATGCTTTCGGCATGTAGCATCTGAAGTCAACTATGAAATCATTCCAATCTCGATTGGTGTAGGGTCATTACGTCACTCGTTGCGTCGCATGTGACGGTGATCCGGAAGCTACAAAAGGTCACAGGAAACAGGAAGTGTTAGCTTCTGGTCTTCAGCAAGCGTTCTGTGTCAAACTGTCTGTCTTATTTGGTGTTGTCTGTCACTTGTATTGAGTATTACTCATCAAGGCCTTTTACAGCGCAAGCGCCGATCTGAACGGTGTCTAGCATGCCGTCTTTCTGTGCAAAATCTGGTGATCATGGGAATCGCAAAGGGAGTTAGCGAATAGTGCTGAGGCGGCTTCGACCCATTCTCAGCACTCTGAAGCTAACTCCCAGGGTCCCGTGCAGGGTGCGGAAGCCCGCGTAGCGGCTTCTTCCGCCCCTGTCACAGACCCGTCTCCACACCGAGGTGTTGAGATCATGGAATAAGCCCTTCTCACGTTTATCTGGCCCCAATGTGCATATATATATATATATATATATATATATATATATATATATATATATATATATATATATATATATATATATATTCAAATATATTGGGTGCCAGGGAGGAGGGCTATGGGATGATGCCTAGGGTTGAAGAGACATTTGCATCACATCTCTCCCCTGACGTGGCATCATCCCTGCGGGCTCCGGCGCTTCCCACCAAGCCCTGCCGTACAACATCGGCCTTGGTTGGGAAGGCACATATGGCGGAAATTCGGGCTGGTAGTTGTCTGCATACAATGGGGCTGTTGCAGGCAAACCAGAGCGACCTACTCAAAGAGTTGGACGACAGCGGGCAGGTGGCCTTCGAAGACATCAGGGAGATGCGTAGAGTGGCTGACTTGTCTCTCCGTGCTACCAAGGAGACGGCCCGTGCCATTGGCCGCTCCATGGCAGCACTGATAGCCACAGAGAGACACTTGTGGCTGAATCTGTTGGGCATTGGGACAAGGACAGGGCTTTTCTCCTCGATGCCCTGGTTTCGTCTTCTGGCCTTTTCGGCAATGGTGTCAATAATATCGTCAATAGGTTTCAGGAGGCGAAACGACAGTCAGCCATATTTAAAGTGCTTATCCCCTGCCGTCGTTCCAGGTCTCGTGGGTCTGCTGCCAGGGGCAGTCCCAGGAGACAACCACCAGCTCCTCTCACCTGCTAAGACAGAAGGAGAGTGTTGCCTCTTGTGCTCCCCCCCAAAAAGGCCTGGAGCCATAGACAACACCCTCAGCCAAAGCCTTCTAAACCAAAAACAGATCTGAGGACTGTTATTCAGGGCAGGAAGGCTTCGGCTAAGAGGCCCTGACGTGATACTCAGGCCTCTGAGGGCGCTCCCCCCCGTGTGGGCTTTTTAAAACTTCGCTCCGCGGAGCCCTCAAGAAATCGATGTTGCTTCCTGCCATCAAAGGCGCCTCGGGACGCATCGACTTCCAGCGAATATATTGCACAGAGTGTTCCTTCAACATCTAGAGCCCTGAAACATTTGCTACCTCTCATGAGGCCTGTAGAAAAAAATATTCAGTTTGTTCCTGCCAGAAAACTGCTTCAGGTCACTGAAAAAATAAGTATAATACCTGAGGTCAGTCCTGAGAGACTGAATGCCCTAGTAGATTATTTAGACACCTGGGAGGGTCTTCAAAATATATCTGTATGGGTCCTGAATACAGTTGAGAAAGGATATAGAAACCAGTTACGGTATAGACCACCTAGATTTAGTGGTATTACTCACACACTGGTATCTCCTGATCAGAATCAGGTGATGGAACATGAAGTCCAGTCTCTCTTAGCTAAAGAGGCCATAGAATATGTGCCCCCCCACGAGAGGGAGTCCGGGTTCTACAGCCGTTACTTCATAGTTCCAAAGAAAGATGGTGGACTGCGTCCTATTATAGATCGTAGGGTATTGAACAAATATTTGAAGAGGTTTAGGTTCAAAATGTTAACTATACCTATGGTCGTTAAACAAATCAGATCCGAGGAAACGATTGATCTTAAGGATGCATATTTTCATATTTCCATCATCCCACAACATAGGAGGTTCCTTAGATTCACTTTTTTTGGGGGGGAAAAGCTTATCAATATAGGGTTCTTCCGTTCGGCCTAGCCTTATCTCCTCGCACCTTCACTAAATGTATGGATGCAGCCCTTGCTCCACTGAGACTTCAGGGGATCTGTATCTTAAGTTATATAGATGACTGGCTCATTCGGGCTCAGTCGGAAGAGCTGGCAATTCAACATCGAGATGTTGTTTTGCGTCATCTGAGGTGCTTGGGGTTGAGACTCAATGTGAAGAAAAATTCCTTAACTCTTCAGAGGACTATGTTCCTGGGGGTAGTGTGGGACTCAATTACGATGCGGGCACAATTGTCTCCTGCTCGTATGCTATCTTAATCACAATGAAGAGTATTAGGTTAGGCCAAGCCATCACTGTTAAACACTTTCAAAGAGTTTTGGACCTCATGGCTGCAGCTTCCATCGTAATTTCTTTTGGTCTGTTCCACATTTGGTCTGTTCCACAAGGGCCTTGCAGTGGTGGCTCAGGACCAAGGGGTTTTCTCCGCTGGGGAAGACCTTTCGCATGATCAGAGTTACGCGCAGTTGCCTTCGTGCTCTTGTCATGTGGAAGAAACCATGGTTCCTGTCTCAAGGCCCGGCTTTGGGAGCACCATGTCAGAGAAAAACTTTGACTGAAGAATGCGTCACGCACGGGCTGGGGTGCGGTTATGGAGGGCCGTTACACCCGAGGTACTTGGAAGGACCATCATCTCTCATAGCATATTAATCGGAGAGAGTTTGGCCGGGTGGAGGTTGACCTTTTCGCTTCTTATGAGAACACTCATTGCCCGCTCTAGTACTCTCTCTCACATCCAGCTCCTTTGGGCCTGGATGCTATGGTACAGATGTGGCCAAGGTCACGTCTATACGCTTTTCCCCCAATCGCTCTGCTCCCTGGGGTTCTGGAAAGAGTCAGGAGGTGTGTCATGTGAGTTTACTCCTTGTAGCTCCGTACTGGCCTGCCCGAATTTGGTTCTCGGACCTTATTAGTCTCTTGGAGAGTCCTCCCTGGTGAGTCCCTATTAGGAGAGATCTTCTTTCCCAGGCCGGTGGTACAATATTTTATCCACGGCCGGAGACCCCCTGAGGGGGTCCAACCCATAAATAGGTTGCTCTTTCCACCGAGGTGGTTAGGGCATCCATTCTGGAACCCCACTCTACTAGGAACTAAATATTTTTAAGAGGTTAGGTACGACATTGAACCCAGTTAAATACTGCCCACTGGCTTCAGTACTGGCGTTCCATCCTGTTCTTTAACGGGACCTCCCGTTCATGCTTAGGGCCTCTGTGGCGGCCTCAGTGCCCTCCGCAAGCTTCTAAGGGTGAGCTCGTAGGGACATTCCCACTAAAAAGCTCCATGTTCCTGTAGATTGGAGGATGAATCCTGTCATCTAGCCTATTGGCATCAGGCTGACGGGTTATCCCTGGTACCCGTCATATCCTGTAGATGAGTTATATGAGAATATATAAGAATCTTTTGAGTCTGCTTCCTGTTTGTTTTACTCTATGGAAGAGCAGTGGCATTGCCTCCTCTTTCTCGAGGGCGTGGAAACCTTTCATAGTTGATGTACGAGGCGCGCCTTGGCCTTCACCTCTTATCTAATATTTGCTACTTCCATGGGGTTAGCTGAGCCTCCGGCTTCAGACCTCCCCTTTGTTAGACCAAATCTTATGACTATCTAGTTTGGATCTGCCCTCTACTCATTTCTATTGTCCCTGAGTGTGCCAGATGTTTCACACCAGGGCGTATTTCTCTCAGTGCGACGGTGTGGGTATTCGTTCCCCAAAGCGTTGAGTATTGATGCAGCGGGAGTTCCCTTACGAAAGGGAATGTCTCGGGTTACTATGGAAACTCTCGTTCCCCAAGTAGGAAACGAAACGCTGGTCAAGGCCACACTTTTCACGCTCCTGAGAACGACCTTGCTTCGATCAATCAGAAGCGAACACTTCCTGTTTCCTGTGACCTTTTGTAGCTTCCGGATCACCGCCATATGCGACGTCACGAGTGACGTAATAACCCTACACCAATCGAGATTGGAATGATTCCATAGTTGACTTCAGACGCTACATGCCGAAGGCATTCCCCAAAGCGTCGAGTATCGATGCAGCGTCTCATTCCCTACTCAGGGAACGAGGGTTACAATAGTAACCCGAGATGTTTTTTATATAAATTACGTCATTTAAAAGAAGAGAATTTCAGCTTCATAAAGAGAAATCTCTCGTGTCTCTGAGACAAGTATTCACTGAGTCACAGTTCATTTTCGGACACGTTTCAGAATGGACTTCACTGACAGAGAGAAGGCAAAACTCACATCATGTTTATTTTTCTTTATTTGACAAAAGCTCAACACAAGCTCAAGTTTTTATTGTGAGTGTTCCGTGTTCTCCCCACGGAAAGGGCAACCCGGTGTACAAAAGGATATTACTCAGGTTTTTTCTTGGTTCACTTTTGTTTGTTTATTTTTTCTCACCAATAAATAACCAGGTAATAAACCTGAGAAGATAAGAAGAATACAACATTTCAAATTTCATGTGTATACTAGAACAAACACAATTCAATAGCTCAATAATAATAATATTAATAACATATGCAACAATAAATAACATTAATCAAAATACTAATTATATAACAATATTAATATGCTATAATAATAATAATTTCACAATTATCATATACACGTTTCACAGTTTACATTATACACCATACTCAAATCCTACCAAACCTCTGCAGGCAAGAAACTACATTTCCCAGAATGCTCCGTGGCAAACCAGGAAGAACAACATCACCCACATTAAACACCGTTGCGATTCACACTTCAAACATCTATAAATTGAAACAAAGCAAACAACTGGACACGTAGTATAGCGATGCTCTAAGTAAGTCTAATGTTAGCTTTGTATCACGGTTACCTCGTCAACTTATAACTTTGAAGCATAGCGATATATTTATCAGTCAACTAACGTTAGACAGTTTAGATCTACCGGAGCAGAGCATTATCTTTAACGTGAAACGTGAAACGGACACAAACACAGTACAACAACATAGCATGGTGACAGCAGACAACATGAAGCATACATCATAAAGCAGACAAGAAACATTTAAAATTAAGAGAGCTCACCAAGTGGCTGCACACCGGATTGAAGTCACTATAGATTCAATGAATCGCGCTTCCTTTTCACACAGTGAACTCCGGTCACATGTTCACAAAGCACACTCATCTCTTAAAGAGGCACTACACCATTAGGCTACTAACCTCAAAAAGTTCCTTATAACAGTTGTAACTTTAGTTTAATGTACACATTTGAATTAAACATAATAATAAATATATAAGTTATATATTTAATAATAAAAAATAACAAAACTCCACAGAAAACACAACAGTGAGTATACAAAAAAAATAAACACTTAACAGGATCGGATGATGTAAAACACTTATATGTAAGATCAAAATCATCAGAGTAATTTGATTCTCTTTTGCACTGATAAGAAAAAAAGGAGCTGCTAACCCGAGAGGGTTAAGCATGAAAATAACTGAATGAAATATCTATTTGCTAAATGATTTAAGCCAACTAATTTGATTCATATTCGTTTGGTTTCTCTACCCAATATTGTTTAAAATTACAAATACAATGAAAATACCGTAATCGTTGAGATGAATACAGACATACCCAAAAACCTCAGACGGTGTGCGTGTCCCTTTCTCTCCTGTCCTCTGGCTGGCACTACAACTTCATGCAAGATGGTCTCAGGTTACTATTGTAACCATAGTTCCCTGAGAACAGGGAACGAGACGATGCGTCATCAACGCCATGGGAACGCCCCCCAGCGTGAATGCATCTGAAGCAAATATGTCAACTAGTCTAAAGGAAAGAATGACGTCATGACGAGGAAATGATAAAAGCCCATCCGGTGCAAACCAGCATTAGCTTGAAATCGCCGAAGCAAGCCGATCGCAGGGATGCAGGAAGTATGGCAGGGTGACGCATCGTCTCGTTCCCTGTTCTCAGGGAACTATGGTTACAATAGTAACCTGAGACGTTCCATTTATCGAAAAGGGAACTCTCGATGCGTCATCAACGCCATGGGAACGAGAATACCCAAAGCGCCAGAATTCCAAATACCTGAGTGTCAGTCTGTTGTAACTAAGCACTAAGCACCTGAGAACTGTAAGATCTAACGAATGTGAGCGGAAAGGAAGCCCGCCGCATCACAGACGTCTAGAAGAGAAACCCCATATAGTAAGGCTTTAGAAGCCGCCATACTCCTAGTCGAGTGAGCTCAGACCACCAGAGGACACGGCTGGTCCGAGTACTCGTATGCAAGTGAAATAGCCTCAACTATCCACTTACTAACCGTCTGTTTAGAAGCAGGAAGACCCTTCTTGAGGTGATCCAAAGCAAATAAATAAATGGCCGGACTTCCTCCATAAAGATGTCCGAAACACATAAGTGTCCAGTGATTACACTGGGCACAAGAGGTTAGTTTTCCCTGGTCCAAAAATGGGGGAGGACAGAAACCTGCAGCACAATAGGCCTCGGAATAATGGTAGGCAACTTGGAACATATCCATGTTTCGGGTAAGATTGCCTTGGCCAACCCCGGTGCACTCAAGGCAGGTGGGGACCGAAAGGGCCTGAAGGTCTGACTCTTATAGGGACGAATAGCTAGCAGAAATAGTCTTTAAAGAAAGGAACTTCTCTGAGACCAAATCTAAGGGCTCAAAGAGAGCCCCAGATAGCCCTAAACTATTGTAAGGTCCCAGGCCGGACCCTAGTGCAAGGTGCAGGCCTCAGCCTAGAGGTGCCACGAAGGAAACAAGTGATCAGGGGGTCTCGACCCAAAAATGTACCACCCACCAGGGCGTGGAAAGCTGCAATGGCCGCCACGTATACCTTAAGCGTGGAAGGACATAGACCTGATACAAAGCGTTCTTGCAGAAACTCAAATACTGTGTTTACTGAACAGTTAACCGGATTCCACTGAAGCTGGTTACACCAAGAAGTAAAAAACTCTCGAAATAGTGAAATAGTTTCCTCGTAGCGGGAGCTCTGGAGCTAGAACGGTCTCAACAACCTCAGTTGAGAGACCACGCTATATGAGTTGGGCCCCCTCAGAGGCCAAACCCACAGTAGAACTCCTGGGAGCAGAGCAACAAGGGGAAAAGCGTACAGACGTAGCCTCGGCCACGTCTGTACGATAGCATCCAGCCCCAAGAGGGCTGGTTGAGCGTGGGAGAACCAGAGTGGAAAGTGCGTCGTATGCTGAGACGTGAACAGATCCACTTCTGCCTGGCTGTTTTTAAAACTCCCATATTTACTCCACCGCCTCAGGGTGGAGTCCCCTGGCCTCAGCCCCTGCCTCGACAGGGTGTGTGCTCCAATATTCTGGCCCCCTGGAATATACACTGCCCTCAGGTAGTGTATCTACTTGAGGGACCAAAATAAGAGGCCATCAACGTGTCGTCTGTGGAACAAGAACCAGAGTACCCTCCACATAACTAAGGCGCGGGGATACTGCCGCTTGATCTTGATGGTATGGAGTGGGTTTCCCCTCGGGGAGAACCCTCTGGTCCTGATCCAGAGCAACACATGATGGCCCCTCAGGTCTGGGAGGAGATGTCTCAACGCATTGACGACAAACATCATCTCTAGGCAATTCATGTGCCAGAAGAGATGATGACTCCTCCACAAGCCCTGAGCTGAGCGGCCTTCCAATACCGCTCCCCAGCCGGTGAGGGAAGCATCTGTCGAGATCACAACTCGATGCAAAGAGCTCCCAACACCGGACGCTGGGTTAAGAACCAGTGTTTACTACATATAACCAAGGCGCGGAGGAACCGCCGCGTGATCTTGATCATACGAAGTGGGTTTCCCCTCGGGGAGAACCCTCTGGTCCTGAGCCACCACTGTAAAGGTCTCATGTACAGCATGCCAAAAGGTATCCCGTTGGACGCTGCTGCCACAAGACCCAACAGTCTCTCAAACTGTTTTACAGTGCGTGACTGGCCTAGCCTCAGCTCTTCTGTGGCTGTTAGGATAGTAGATACACGAACGGGCGACAGAGTGGCCCGCATCGTCACTGAATCCCATACCACACCAAGGAAAGTGGTTCTCAATACTGGAGAAAGCACACTCTTCTTGGTATTGAGCCTCAACCCCAACATCTGATATGAGCGAGAACGACACCTCAGTGCCGAACCGCCAACTGCTCTGATTCCGCTAGAATCAGCCAGTCGTCGATGTAGTTCAGAATACGTATGCCCTGAAACCTGAGAGGGGCTAGAGCTGCATCCACGCATTTCGTGAATGTGCGGGGTGATAAAGCTAGACCGAAAGGAAGAACCCGATATTGGAATTCTTTGTCCCCGAAAGAAAACCTTAGGAACTTCCTGTGCTGAGGGAGGATGGAGATATGGAAGTAAGCGTCTTTCAGATCTACTTTGACAAACCAATCCTCGGATCTGATTTTAATCGCGCTCCGTTTGAGTGTCAGTATCTTGAACTTGAGTTAAAGTACTGAATGATTTAACAGACGAGGATCTAAAATGGGACGCAACCCTCCATCTTTTTTGGAACAATGAAATAACGGCTGTAAAAACCCGACCTCGGTCGGGTGAGTACACCTGTTCTATAGCTTCCTTTGCTAACAGGGCCTATACCTCTTGCTCCATTACCAGAGCCTGCTCGGGATGCACCACTGAGGGCAACACCCCGTTGTAACAAGGAGGACGAGAACCAAACTGGATTCTGTATCCTTACTCTACAATCTGCAGGACCCAACGAGAAATATTCGGCAGAAGCTACCACGCTGCCAGAAAATTTACTAAGGGAACCAGCCTCTCGAGGCTGGTCTCTGGTGTTACTGAGACAGCTAATTCAGGAGCCTGAAACATAATGGCAGGAACTACCTGAACTGGCTGCTCTAAAACCCCCCTCAGAGGGCGCAAAACCGATGCTGTGCCGCAGTATAGCATCAGCGACTCGCTGGGGACCACTGCGCCCCGAAGCACCAAGGGTGGCGGGGTTGGCAGAACGGTCCCGTGAGGACCCCAAAGTGGAATGGGCACCGTAATATGAGGTGTACACCGCTCTTTGGTCGGGGCTGTCCTCACAGGTCTTACGCATAAACATCAGGACCTTTTTTTTTTTTTTTTTTTTAACCGAAGCCTTCTTCGCCTGAAGAAAGGTCCTCAGATCCGGCTTCGACTTAGAAGACTTCAGTTGAGAGTGTTGTGTTTGAGAGTGTTGTGTCGCAACACTCTCTTTTGTTGCACACGATACGAGGAGCTAGATGGCTGGGGCTGCTCACGCCCAGCAGCCCCAGGGGGTTAGACATGGCGAGGGAGAAACTTTTTAAATAAAAAAGCTTGATCTTTTTTCCTTTATTTCGGTCATTTTTTAATTAAACCAAAGGTACTTCTCAGTGGCAACCAGGGCAGCCATAGAACGGCCAAACGCCCTGGCATCTTTTTAGTCGCCCTGAGAGAAAGATCGGTAGCCCGACGAAATTCTCGAATTTTGTAAGGACTAACTCCCTCACTCTTATCAATATCCCCCAGCAGGTCAGCTTGAAAAGCCTGGAACACTGTCCATTGTGTGAAAACACGCTCCAGCTTGACCTGCTGCTGCATAGGCTTTGCCCACTAAAAACCCCCCCCAAATTTTTTTTTATATATGTAATTATATATTTAATATATATATAATATATATATATATTATATATATATATATATATATATATATATTATATATATATATATTTGGCTATACGCTGTTTAGTGGGCAAAGCTGAAGCCTTCATGGACGATGCTGGACCAGGTGATAAATAACCAGTGTCTGTTCAGCCTTGCGGCATCGCCTCATATCCGTACTCTTTCAGCCCTCTTATATCTGAATATAAATTAACTTGAGGGCTAAAAAGTTTTATCAAGATGAGTACGGCTTATTCCACGATTTAGAAACTTCATTATATAAATCAGGAAAAAAGGGAAGGCCTCGTGATGGAGATGGTGTGGCTGAAGGGAGAAAGCGCTCGTCTAAAACCTTTTTTTTTTTTTTTAAATGAGCGCCCAAACTCTCAGATGTTTTTCATAAAAGGCCCTCGGACCCGTCTCCAAAACCCCCCAAAAGATCCTTTTGCGATCCCCAGGAATGCATTCTCCGTGCTGCCTCGGCAAACGTGGGTCCTGATCCCTGAGGATCGCGAGCCTGCCCACTCTTGTAGCTTTCACAGAGTGACAGGCGAGAGCGGAGCATGCGAATATTTTTAGCTGTAGCATTTGCTCCACTCCCAAACAAATGACACAAAGCTTGTGTGTGTCCCCACCCGTTAAATAACGCGGGCAGGGAGGAACACACTGCTTGTACACTTGTTTCGCCATAACGTTTCCCAATATATTGCAACAGACAACAATAAATAGACAGAGACAGTATACACAGATCGCTTGCTGAGGCGCAAAAGCTAATGCCGGTTTGCACAGGATGGGCTTTTATCATTTCCTGGTCATGACGTCACCCGCCCGTGACGCTCATTCTTTCCTTTGGACTAGTTGACATATATGCTTCAGACGCATTCACGCTGGGGGGCGTTCCCATGGCGTTGATGACGCATCGAGAGTTCCCTTTTCGATAAAGGGAACTCACTAAGGAATGTTACCCCCCATCATAATTTCATGATTTTTTGCTCAGCCCTGTTAGACAACTCAACAGAAAGAATTGTGAATTTGGCTGCACTCTTTATTATGAAAAAATAAATTCTAATGACTCAGTCAGACACACTGGTTAACCCTCTGGGGTCGGCAAACGCGCCGGTGCGTTTTAACAGATTTTTTTCACATAGCAGTAAAATAGATTTAAACTACGCCATCATTTCTGGTCATACAGACTTAAGACATGAGAAAATAAACTGTTACATGTCTATTTTTTTATGTGTCCACTTACAATCGAAACGAAACTTTGTGCTTTTGTAAAATAAAGAAAATAAACAGGGTGTGCGTTCTGCCTCTCCGTCTCGTTGAACTTTTTTTCTTGAGCACGTCTCTAAACTTAAACAAAATTCAGCGAATACTATTCACCCAGGCCTGAAATGTATATCTTTATAATCATTTAAGTTTGTACTTTTAAATAATCTGATTCAAAACGAAAACAAATTTTCTCTGTTTAAGTAATTTGTATAAAACTAACAAGATTTCCAGTTTCTAAAACGCTTGCTCATTATTTTTAATGTGACCACGCCCACGCTCGCAAAAGAGACTGATATGCAAATCTCCACGAAGTAACGTGAACGCGCTCATTACCTCAAAAACAAAGCACCAAACTTCATCAGTCCTCTGCTTTTCGTCGAGTTCGGAAGACACGCAGTGAGCTTACATTGGATTTAGTTACATCAGAAGAAGAAGAACGCGATTTGAAGACAAGAAAGATGTAAGGAAAGAAATGTATTATGAATTATATTAGTTAGTGTTATTGTTGCATACACTTGACATTCCAATTGAACTGTTGCTAGACTAAAATTTATGAAATCGACAGAAACATGTTGAAATATGAACTATAGCCTAGACAGGCATGAAATGTGTCATGTACGACACCATGTTTTTATGTTTAATAAAACACAGCTTTATGTTAGGCTAGTATCAGTGTTTACTCTAATATGGTGAATATTATAATGTTTAGAAACATGTTTACTGTTAAATACTGTGTTTGTAACGAATTGAAACATTTGAAGTAAACGTATCCATATATTTTTTTCTAGTGTACTGAAGTGTTTCTTTTTAACAATTTATAGGCCGCTAGGCTATTGTTATTTTAATTAACTAACTGAAATAAAACCATGTCTATATGGTGAAGGGTGTGTGATAGAAGTGTCCAGACGTATGCACCCTGTATTTTAAAGAACATTTAATTATTTGCGATACATAAATGAAGAATTCAGGGACATTATTCATGTCCCTAAAGGTTGGAGTTTTCCTCATTTTTTTACTTAAGGCATTACGATTTTTTATTCCTCTTTTTAGTCAACTTTAGCATGGGTGTGTTCACAGTGTGTGTGTGTGTGTGTGTGTGTGTGTGTGTGTGTGTGTTGTGTAGAGACTTTAAGGATGAACCAAACACAAATTAATCTTTCTAATCTCTCATGGGATTCATTCAAATGTGATTCAGCATTCCGGATTTTAACACCACATTCCTAAGTCACAAGACTGGCTCCAAATTGTCTAGAACATTCTCTCTCTTCCTCTGCTCCTTGAATGAATGTGTGTGTGTGTGATTGTGTTTAGACCTTAGTTTTATGTGTTTAGAATAATCAATAAAGTCTTGTTTATATTTGAAAAGATATTTGCCTTGTGTTGTGCTTGCACATTTAATGTCTTGTACTGTCGATGTAAAGTTACCTTGCTAATACATAGTGTTTCACTATAGATTGGATATTTATATCTGTGCCAAGGTTATAATTACGGCCCGTTCAAATGAACTCTAAACGAGTCATTTGCTCGGTTCCATAGTGATTCAGTCAAGATTCATTGCAAATCGATGAATAATTCCCTTTGAGCTAAATTGGCCTTCCGGCCCCCCTTAAATACATTTTATGTATATTATTATTGTGTGATTCGTTACTGTGTGTGTGTGTGTGTGTGTGTGTGTGTGTGTGTGTGTGTGTGTGTGTGTGTGTGTGTGTGTGTGTAATTAAACCAGAAAAATCTACAATGTGCAGCCATAAAGTTTCTCTTGATATCAGCATGTTCACAGGTGTTTTTTTTTTTTTTTTTACAGGGACGAGATGCCACTGATGAGTCCTGCTGACTTCAACATTCACAGGAGACTGTACATGAACTTGGTAAAATGAAAAATCAAACACATTGGAAATGACAGGTATGTACTTTGTTTCAGGAATGGGACAATGTTGTGTGACTGTTCAAGCCTCTGTCTTTAGATCAGTGTGTTTACTAATGTGCTTTTTTTGTCCTTTGTTGTGTATCTTTGGATTATGTTGTGTTGTAAATAAATCCAAACAATCTAAAAGCCATTCTTTTTTAAATCTCCTCATTCTGTTAGCAAGGCTCCTCATAATGATATGGCCTGATAGCACCTAATAGTGTAATTATGGGAGGGTCTTTGTCTTTCTCAGGTGTGAAATGCCACACATATTAATGAGAGATCATGCCTCCTCGAATAAAGCTTTCTAAAAAAAAAACCCACATCATTAAAAATGTAAAATACTTTATTGACTTATCTGAATGAGTAGTCAGGATGATTCTCACATAGTTTTGGAGCAAATATTCTAGACTATGTGATACAATTTTCTAAATTATTGTGAAGAAATAATATGTGTTTTGTGGCCTTATTTCAGAAACTTTCATTTTTAGTTTTTTCAAAAACCATGCATAAATAATATTCTCTCAAAAATACAAACATGTACATACATGTTGCACACATTTTATGGTAGCCCTGTTTGTGCTAAATAGAGTGTAATTACACCTGTGCCATTAATATATTTATAAATAACTGACAAAAGCACAAATGTCAGGGCATGTCAAAACACCCCAAAAACACCTTAGAACCCAGAGGGTTAAACGCTGGTTAAGATGTTAGCAGAACTCACCTTTTTTGCCAAAAGCAGATTCTCCTGAAGTCTTTGCCAATTCTGCAAATGAAATTGCACTCTCAGATGCAAATGCAAAAGGAAGACCTGCTGAAGAAGAGCAAAGACGTCAGACGAGACCAAAGGCAAATGCTGCTCGAGTTTGAATGAAAGACCCTGAGCTTCACTCTCTGACCCCGGGCTGGACTTCATTCCCACATGTCAGAAAAGCGGTGGTAATTATTATATTAGCCCACATCCCCGTATATAAAACATATACTGTCTGATTAGGGCTTACAGATGATGGTGTATTATAGAGAAGAAACTGGTTCAACTGGTATCATGGTTTCAGTGATGTTTTATCATTTCTATACTGAGGAAAGAAACTGCATCCAATTCTAATAATACAAATATTCCTTATTTTTGGTTACAAACACTTAACTTACATTTACCTGAACCAAAGTAGTAACAGATTTTCATTGTCTTATCGTCGTTGTCAGTGTTTTCATTCATGAGATCTGCTCTTTCGTTATAATCAACGACCGTTTATGCTGAAAGACGAATCTCTTATTTATATTGTGTTGCACTGTGTTATGATGAAAGAATTCATGAGTTCAGCAGACATCACTGTGATTGGCTCTCTTTTACGCAACATGAGATTATCTAAATCTAATGCTGTAATCAATACCTTTCACAACAGATAATCTCTGTAAGAGTAGAAATGTAGTTTTCAGAACATGTAGTACTCATTTCATATGCAAAGGTGTCAGCCAATCACAGGCGTGTCTCCTTTCAGTTATCAGTGTTTAGATCAGAAGGCTAAAATCTGGAGATGTTTTTTTCACGTCTCAATCCTTCATTATAATCCTTCATTATAAATGCAGGTCATAACTCTTTAATACGCCAGGTAAACGCCCTCTGCTGCTCTGCTCTTACAGTCACTAGACGTTAAACTGGAGTGTGTCCAGGGCAGCGCTGCTGTAGAAGTGAGGAGGACACCTGTACCTGCAGTGGAGCTGGCCTCGCTCTCGCTGCTCTTCTTCGTGGAGAGGTCAATGCTGCCGTCCACGGGAGGCTCTTCCGCTGCTGCATCATGGGAAGGCTTTGGCTTCACCTGTGTGTCCAGAACAAGACACATGAGTCAAACCAGTGCTGCTAATCACGTCTCATGTCAGTGTTCAGAAAGTCCTCTGACCTGAGCCTGCTGCAGTGTGTGAATCTCTGCGCTGAAGTCGTCGGGGCGCTCGGAGTCGGAGTCGCTGCTGACGCCGCAGGGGAAGGTGGGCGGCAGCTTCAGGTGTCTGGCTCTCTGCTCCTCGTCTGCAGTCGGCTGCTTCTCCCACACTGGTGTGACCTCAGAGTCTGCAAACACACACACACACACACTCTCCATCAGAGTCTACAAACACACACTCTCCATCAGAGTCTGCAAGCACACACTCTCCATCAGAGTCTGCAGAGACTTTGTGGAAATCCATTATTATTAAATGCAAAAATGACTCAATACCAGTATCATATTGGACCTGATACTGCACTCATGTACTCGCACTCTACAATGCTTCGATACATAAAACCGTTACCTCACAGAGTGTGTACAGTGTTTGTGTCAAGACAAAGAAACACTGACAACAGAGCAAACAAACAGCATAATGGAGATATCAGACAAAGACGACTATACAGTAAAAGTATCTATTTAGTAGAATATTAAACAAATGAAAATATTCCTACATAGCTGCTGTGTGTGAGCTGATAAGCGAAACACGAGTAGTGAATTAAGATTGCAGCAGCACAGATGCGCAAACCATTATCGCTCCCCAACCCTGTCTGTGGTGACCAGCTTGAGATCAGCGCATCAGGAATTCCCCGTTTCACCAAATGAGAAGAGCCCTGAGACATTGAGCTGAGACACTGGGCAGAGACACTGGGCGAGACACTGGGCTGAGTTTATAGATTTAAAAACGATTGTATTGCTTCCGAAAATAGAAAAGAAAAAGAAATTAGTCCGTTCCTTCTCTGAACTGCGTCCATGGCAACGCTCTGTTTTTCATGGCAATGCTCTGTTCCCTTTCGTTCGTCACTCCGAGTTCTGTCGGATGACGACGAATGGGGTTTCGCTTAGAAAGCCTATCAACTTCGAGTATACAAAACGAGCCAATGGCAAAGAAATGCCATGGGTCTGCGGAATTTGCATGACGTAACTCCACCCCACCTCGTGGGTATAAAAGGAGGAAGTCCTGCAATATGCAGATATGTTTTCGCTTCGGAGCCAAGAGTATTTCTTCACTCCACAGTCATCTCTGACTTCACACTACGAGACGAGCCTTTCTCTCCGGTGTTGGTGTGACGGCGATCGGCAGTGCCTGCCGATCTGTGCAGTGCTCTGCCAGCGTGTGTGTGTCTCCCCGCGCGCTTCAACATCAAAGAGTTTTTTTCTCTCCTCTCGTAAAAGAGCTCGCACGCGGCACGTCTTTTTTCTGGTTGCAGCGGACTAGTATCGGACTCTGATGGGCACGAGCGCTGTCTAGTGTGTTTGGGCTTTGATCATGCTTGAACAGCGCTCGTGGGTGACTCATGTTCTCTCTGGGAACGTGATCATCGCGTCATTACGGTCGAGACTCAGTGAACTCGCAAGAGTGAGAGTCCCCTCTGCCACACCCCGATTTAATGCCCCCTCGAGGGGTGCTACTTCGGCTGGTGGCCAGGGTGATCTGAGGGTTACGGTTTGGCACAAGGCGCCGACTATCTGTCCACGCGCCAAACCCCCCTGCATGACGGTGCCCGCTAGCGAACTGATGATTCCAGGAGTCTACCCAAAAACCCTGCTGGCGAAGGGTGCAATCGGGTCCCTCCAGCCGAGATGAGGTCCGGCTGCTACAGCCCTTACTTCATTGTTCCCATGAAAACCGGTGGGTTACGCCCGATCCTGGACTTGCGCGTGCTGAATCACTCCTTACACAGGATGCCGTTCAAGATGCTCACTGCCAAACGCATTTTCGAATGCGTGCGGCCCCAGGATTGGTTTGCAGCTATCGACCTGAAGGACGCCTACTTTCATGTCTCCATTCTTCCTCGACACAGACCGTTCCTCCGGTTTGCCTTCGAGGGGCAGGCATACCAGTACGCGGTTCTCCCTTTCGGGCTAGCCCTGTCTCCTTGCGTCTTCACGAAGGTCGTCGAGGCAGCCCTTGTTCCCCTTCGGGTTCACGGGGTTCGCATCCTGAACTATCTCGACGACTGGCTGATCCTAGCTCACTCTCGAGACCAGGTTTGCGAACACAGGGACCTCGTGCTCCGGCACCTAGCTCGCTTGGGCCTTCGGGTCAACTGGGAAGAGAGCAAACTTTGCCCCGAGCAGAGGATCTCTTTACTTGGTATGGACATCGACTCGGTCGCCATGTCCGCGCAGCTTACGAACGAGCACGCGCACGCAGTCACTGCTGACAAATCCAAGAAAAGAGTGCGGTTCCACTGAACTTTTTCAGAGGCTCCTAGGGCATATGGCATCTGCAGCCGCGGCAACGCTGCTCGGATTGCTTCATATGAGACCGCTTCAGCTTTGGCTTCGTGACCGAGTCCCGAGGTGGACATGGCAACGCGGCACCTCCGGGTACCAGTTACTCCGACCTGCCGTCAGTACTCACCCCGTGGTCGAACCTCAGTTCTAAGGGCCCGAGTGCCCCTGGAACGAGCTTCCCGGCATGTTGTTGTCTCAACAGATGCCACCACGGGCTGGGGCGCCATGTGCAATGGAAATGCTATCACACTCGCATGTTGAGCAGAAATGCTCCTGAAAAATTCCGTGAGATTATCACACTGAGGTGTTGAGCAGAAATGCCTGAAAGTTCAGTGAATTTCTTCACACTTAGGTGTTGAGCAAGGTTGCTCCTGAAGTTTGGTGATACTCGCATGTAGTGCTGCAGTATGGCATGTCCATTGCCTCGAGTTGCTGGCCGTACGCCTTGCCCCGCACCGCTTTCGAGTGCTGCTCAGGGGTCTACACGTACAAGTATGCGTTTCCCCCAGTGAGCCTTCTTGCGCATTTCTTGCGCAAGGTCAAGGAGGACGAGGAGCAGGTCCTTCCGGTTGCGCCCTACTGGCCCACCCGGACCTGGTTCTCCGAACTCATACTCCTCGCGGCAGCACCTCCTTGGCCCATACCTCTGAGGATTCTTTCTCAGGGACGGGGCACCCTGTGGCACCCTTGTCCCGATCTTTGGAGCCTGCACGTGTGGCTTCTGGACGGGACCAGGTAGGTTTGAGTACTCTGCCACCTGCGGTGGTGGAAACCTTCACTTCCACTAGAGCATCGTCCACGAGACACCTCTATGCGTTGAAGTGGAACCTCTTCGTCAGCTGGTGCTCTTCTCACCGAGAAGACCCCCGGATATGCCCGATCAGTGTTGTGCTTTCCTTCCTTCAGGATGGGTTGGAGCGAAGCCTGTCTCCCTCCACCCTCAAGGTCTATGTTGCCGCTATCGCCGCACACCATGACTTGATAGAAGGTAAGTCTGTGGGAAAGCACGACCTGGTCATCAGGTTCCTTAGAGGAGCCAGGAGATTACATCCTCCTCGGCCTCCTCTCGTTCCCTCCTGGGACCTCGCAGTGGTCTTAACTGCCGTGCAGAGAGTTCCCTTTGAGCCTTTACAATCAGTGGAGCTCAAGCTCCTGTCAATGAAGACAGTGCTCCTGGTTGCATTGGCCTCTATCAAGAGGGTAGGGGACCTGCATGCATTCTCCGTTGACGAAGCGTGCCTGGAATTCGGGCCGGCTTACTCTCACGTGATCCTGAGACCCCGGCCTGGATATGTGCCCAAGGTTCCTACCACTCCCTTTCGGGACCAGGTGGTGAACCTGCAAGCGCTGCCCCCGGAGGAGGCAGACCCAGCCTTGGCACTGCTCTGTCCAGTACGTGCTCTTCGCATCTATGTAGACAGGACGCAGTGTTTCAGGACCTCAGACCAGCTCTTTGTCTGTTATGGTGGGAAACTGAAGGGAAGGGCTCTCTCCAAGCAGAGGTTGTCTCACTGGATAGTGGACACCATTGCTTTGGCATACCAGTAGCAAGGCCGACCGTGCCTCCTTGGTGTGACTGCCCACTCCACCCGGAGTGTGGCATCCTCTTGGGCGTTAGCGCATGGCGCCTCGCCAACAGACATCTGCAGAGCTGCAGGCTGGGCGACACCTAACACATTCGCCAGATTTTACAATCTCCGAGTGGAGCCAGTCTCCTCCCGTGTTCTGTCTCTTCCGAGCTGACATGGGAGTCCGTTAGATATCTTCGCTTGCTCGCCATTCCACTCCACGGACTGGATGCGTGCGATATTCTCCTCAGGTGAGCTTCCCCGAAAGCCCTGAGTTCCTTCTGCACTCGCAGAAATAGAATGGAGAATAGACGTTGTCAAGATGTACTTCTTTTTAAAGCTTTTTTAAAAGCTAGGGTTGGTGTTGAATATAAGTATTATAAAGTAATGAATGACATAGTCTTTTAAATTGCAGTGGTGTTATAATAATATCATCTGTACTGTAATTGAAGAAGAACTTATTTTTTACATGTTATTAATTTGAAATTGTTTGTATAGATGATTCGATTAAATTGTCTTGTTAAATAAAGTTTTTTCAAAAAA
This sequence comes from Chrosomus eos, assembly GCA_036326025.1. Lineage (NCBI taxonomy): Eukaryota > Metazoa > Chordata > Actinopteri > Cypriniformes > Leuciscidae > Chrosomus > Chrosomus eos. Next base: position 1,269,288 of record JAZAVI010000028.1, read on the forward strand.
TCAAATCTCTCTCTCTCTCTCTCTCTCTCTCTCTCTCTCTCTCTCTCTCTCTCTCTCTCTCTCTCTCTGTGTGTGTGTGTGCGCACATGCGGGAGTGAGTGGACGCGTGTGAGTGAGTGGACGCGTGTGAGTGAGAGTTCTACGGTGAGAGTGAGTTTCTCTCTTTTTCTCCCTATTTCTTTGTTGTTTGTTGTCCAAATAACAATTTTTTAAATATATTTATTAGTGTGTGTAAGTTAGAGGGAAGCAGGTTTTGAGGTAAACTGAGGAGCGCAGTCCTCCAGCAAGTGCTGGTTGGTGATGGCATCCTCTGAACGCCTCAGTTATGATCGGCTTTCACGCAGGCATGGCATTAAAATTGCACCTGCAATGATTTGTTCAGTAGAAGAATGTAGTTTGGCGGTTGGGAATGTTGTCGGTCACGACAGCATAATGTCAGCGTCTCGTATGAATAGTGCGGTAGTGATTTTTTTAGATAACATTGAGAAAGTAGAACAACAACATCTAGAACAACTAAACCGCTTTGCAACTATAGGACAGGAAGAACTAAATAAACTTATCATTGCATCTAAACCAACAACATGTTTATTAGATCCAATACCCACTAAACTACTTAAAGAAGTGTTACCTGTAGTGGAAGAGCCTCTTCTCAATATTATTAACTCGTCTTTATTTTTAGGTCATGTTCCAAAAATATTCAAGCTGGCAGTAATAAAACCTCTCATTAAGAAACCGCAATTAGATCCAAATAACCAAATAATAATTTCAGTCGGGATTCAGACCGCATCATAGCACAGAAACTGCGCAAGTTAAAATTACAAATGATTTACTCTTAGCCTCTGACCAAGGCTGTATCTCAATACTAGTTCTACTTGATCTTAGTGCTGCGTTCGACACTATAGATCATAAAATACTCTTAGATCGACTACAAAACTACACTGGTGTTCAGGGACAGGCATTAAGCTGGTTTAGATCGTACTTATCAGACCGTTACCATTTTGTCTGTTTAAATGGGGAAAAATCGAAGATAACATCAGTAGACTATGGAGTGCCGCAAGGATCTGTCCTAGGCCCTCTGCTATTCTCAATATATATGCTGCCACTTGGTAATATTATAAGAAAACATGGAATTAATTTTCACTGTTATGCTGATGACACTCAATTATATATCTCATCACGACCAGATGAAAACACTAGAGCCCTGCACGGGCCTCAAATCTAGGCCCTAGCCCGGCCCTTGCCCGAGACGCTCAGGCCCTAGCCCGGCCCGTGTCCGACAGCTCATCAGAATGATCAGCCCGAGTCCGACCCGAGCCCGTTTATAAAAATAAAAAATAAAAAAGGGATAATACACAGCCTGCCCTATGTTGCAGTCAGTAAACCAGATATGTTTCGTTTTCAAAGGCAAAGTATTTACCGGTAAGTTTATTTTCATTTCTTTATAAAGTTAATTAAGAAAAAAAATGTTTTTTATTTTTATGACGACCAAGTAGCCGACAGCGAGTTAAACATGTTTGATCCATTGATTTATAGCCTCTCAAATCAACACTTTACTTGGCTACAATAAAATCCATAGATATAAAACAACTTAAGCATATCACACAGACAGTTAACGTTAGTTTAAACGTTTGTTTAAACGTTTTTTGTCATTTTTGAAAAGCTGAGGCAAACTGCTCTGCTGCTCAGAGCAACAGCGCTCGCAAACTAAATGAGTTTATACAATAGGCTACAATACAGAGAACGCAATCTAAAAAAATCAACATAAAATATAGCTGCGAGCAGCGATTACGGGCCCAAGCCGGTGGCACCGCAACCCTGGTGCACCAGGGTGGCGGTACCGTCGGCTTTGGCCCTTCATCGCTGCTCGCAGCTATATATATATATATATATATATATATATATATATATATATATATATATATATATATATATATATATATATATATATATATATATATATATATATAAAGCCAGTGGCACCGCCAGCCTGGTGCCTTTAGCGTTATTGTGCACGACGTGACACAAAATATCTGCTCGCTATCTGCCGAACCGCTCTGGTAGTTCCGCTTCAGCACTGATGATGTTGTAGAATTAGTGCGCTCTGGTTGGTCTGGATTATTGGGGATTTTTTAATTTATGCAGAAATAAGTTATTTATAATACAGATAGAGAATAAAGTTAGTGTTGATTAAAATGAAAGAAAACAATTATATTGATCTGAAATATAGCACATTAATTTTAAATTTATTTAGGTTCAATTACCAAACATACAATCTTAATTTAATTTAAAGCAAACAATACATTTAAAATATATGGGTTGTATGCACATAAAAAAAAAAGAAGATATATCCAAAAAAGACAAGGCCTTAAAGCAGTGGTTCTCAATCTTGGTCCTATGGGTGCCACATGCTCTGCACATTTTATATGTCTCCTTTATCTGACACACCCACTTCAGTTAATAAAGCTCTTTCCTAACGAGCTGATGATCTGAATCAGGTGTGTTAAATGAGGGAGACATACAAACTATGCAGAGCAGTGGCTCCCTAGGACCAGGATTGAGATCCACTGCCTTAAAGGGTTAAACTCTTTTCACTGTAACAGACACACTCTCTCTCTCTCACACACACACCACACACACACACACACACACACACACACACACACACACACACACACACACACACACACACACACACGTCAAGTCACTTACATTTTAGATGCAATATTGACGGTTTTTCTGTTTCAGCAGCGAAAATAGATAAACAAAGATCACAGCAGAACCATTGCGCATCTCACAGCAACATGTTTTCTCATTACTGAATGATTCAGCATTTTGGACAAATTGGTTTACTCAAAGATTCAATTAGGGTTGTGCCGATAGACGATATCATAGTTAAGCCAGCATCGCGACCCCCCCCCCCCCCCCCCATGTTTCCATGGTGACGCGTCATGCTTGGCACGTGATTCACCACAGCCAAAATAGCGCTGTATGACATGTAACGTTAGCGCTTTTATTTATAAATATTAACAAACCTGGTTACCATGTCATCAACTATCTTCTATTCTGATTCTCAAATGTGTGTAAGTGAGTTTGTTTTGTCGTTTAAAAAACAGTTTCTCCCGAAATACATGGCCGGTGAACTGGGAGAAGAATAGAGTTAACTTTATAGTTCCTTACACTGTGTGTCTGATATGAATAAAATCCGTCGGCAAATATATTTGAATGGGTTGTTATTGCTGCTTCCATAGACACCATTGTGTATTTTACAAACTATAAATGTATTGTTTTGCTATAAATTATATGCATTTAAATGTCTGAAACCTAAAATAAACATTATGTGGTTAAAAACACTGAATAGTTGTGATATAATATGACAAGCACTGAACGCGTCTGTCTCTGGCTCAGCGCCAGCCACAGCGCGAAAGCACAGTCTGGATCTGGCTGCTCTGTCACGTGTACATTGTACATCATGTACATTCGCTCCTAGTGGTCAGCTGCTGCAGACTCAGAGCGTGCCGAAATCAAAATGGCTGATGAGATGTAGAGGAAAATATCTCCGCGTTGTGCCTACGCCCCTTAGCTGTTCTAAATCCACTGTAAAACACGGCTTTGCGGGGCTTATTGCTTAAGTGAAAAATTAAAACGTTAGCCCCGCCCCTCCTCCCGATATCATCGTCCATCGCGATGTTTCACTGTACACATCGTCTGATGCCAAATTGGTAGACATCGCAAACCCTAGATTCAATGACCAATCCATACCTGTCTCATTCATGAATGACTCAGTCGTTCGAACGAATCGTTTGAACGAATGAATCAATGACTCGCTCATTAAGACGGTAGCCTGGCGACACCTAGTGACGGTTCAGTGTTATGTTTAAAAGTATCATTCTTTCCAACGATTTTTAATTGACTCATATTTAAAACAATCTCATAACATCTTTTAATGCATTGTTATTTTTCAATGTAAATGATGTAATTTGATCAGCCCTACCTAGGGTAACAGCCATATAGTATCTTATTATTCTAAATAATTGAATTTATTGATCAAATTTACAAATTAAAATGAAAGATGAAGCATACATTTAATAAGACTGGACTAGGGGTGCCTTGCAGATATTACAATTATGCACTTTTAAATATACCATTGCCACCCACAGTCAATTTGTGTGTGTGTGTGTGTGTGTGTGTGTGTGTGTGTGTGTGTGTGTGTGTGTGTGTGTGTGTGTGTGTGTGTGGGTTGGTTTGTGTGGGTTGGTTTATGTGATTTATGAGGACACAAATTTGTATAATGACGTGTATTACACTGGTATTACAACTTATGGGTGGTTTATGAGGACATTTCAAAAGTCCTCATAAATCAAATGGCTTGAAAAACATAAAAAACAATGTTTTATTAAAAAAATTTAAATGCAGCATGTCTGTTATATGCCTTTACTTTATTAAAAAAACGTATTTAAAAAATACAAGGCTTAAGACATTTATTTCCTTTTTTAATGAAGGCCAAACCACACAGCAGTGAAATGGTTAATCTAGCCCCACTCCCCCTCCCCCTCCCCACACTCACAGACACACACACACAGAGAGCAGGCACATAGCCCCACTCCCCCTCCCCCTCCCCACACTCACAGACACACACACAGACAGCAGTCACAGAGACGTAGGCTCAGAGAGAAATGACCATATTCAAACCAAAATATCTGACTTCCTCTAGGTTATTGCTAATGACTGTAAATTAGAAAGTTGTCTGGCTGGAGGAGAACTATATAAATACAGATTTTTGTAACTCTAGATGAAACTAACCCGCCCACTTTTGTCAAAAGGTGGCGCTACTGAGTCCCTGCACCACGCCCATTTCTGAAACTATGCACATGTCACCTGGCTAATAAATATGATCTGTCTGTCGAGTTTCATGCAATTTTAAGCAATTTCAGGCATGCTAAGAGTCTCAAAAGCATCCAAAAAGAATATTAAAGTTTGATGGATTGCCACAGCAACAGTTTCAAAGATATCAAGAATCCATTCACAGGTCTTCATCTGCCGTGTATTTACATTATACAGATGAAGTTTGAAGCAAATCGGGTAAAAATAAGAGGGTGATTTCAAAGCATTTTGAAAGTGACACACTTCCTGGTGCCAGTTGGTGGCGCTATAACTTTGACTCACAATAGTCACATCCATGTGATCGGGCTCTTACAACGAACACACTGCTGAAGTTTCATCAAGATTAGTTAATGTATGCCGTAGTTATGACACACTTCCCGTTTCACGTTTCTCGCCATAATTTCGTTTCCTCGCCACGGCCAAACCGTTCGAGATATCAAAAATCCCCTCGCAAACTTTCATCCTCAATGTCTTGACTTCACGCTGACCGAGTTTCGTGCCGTGTGTTTGAATTCTCTAGGAGGAGTGTTTCACATTCCTTTGCATGCGTTTTCCAAACAAGCCTAAATAGCCGACTTCCTGTTGGGCTGGGGTAAAAAGTTAGAGTGCGAAGTATATATGAAACGATGAGATCTACATGTGTACCGAGTTTCATATTATTACATGCAAGCGTGTTTGATTTATGGACCATGTTTTCGGACCCCGTTCCAGGGGGCGCTGTCGAGCCCCCCTGCCACGCCCGGGTACCATCTTCAGCCCGGCCCTGATGGCCGCGGGTTCTGACATGTGTGCAAAGTTTCAGGAGTTTTTGAGCATGTTAAGGCCTCCAAAAGTGTCCAAAAGGTAGTAAAAAAATAATTAGAAGAAGAAGAAGAAGAAGAAGAAGAAGAATAAATAATCCTTAGGAAAACAATAGGGCCTTCGCCCTTAGGGCTTGGGCCCTAATTACATTAAAAACAACCATGCATGTTATCTTACCTCAAAAATCAAGTCTTCACTACAGAACATGGCCATTCTTATTTCCACCTTACATCCTTGTTTCCAACAGACTCATGAAAATGAAGTCAAACAAAAAACAGCCTCCAAACATGGCTAAGAACAGTCTCAGAGCATCGTGAAGAAAAAGCACAGCATCCACAGTGAAAGGTTTTAATCCAGTCGTACTTTTTCCAGCTGCGCTGAAGTCACGCTCGCTACCGGGACTCTAAACACAGAACAAGCCGGTCGCGCGAATCTCAGATCGCGCCGCCGGGAAACCTGTGCGCGTGCGTGTGTGTGTGTGTGTGTGTGCGTGAGCGTGAGCAGACTGTCATGTCAGTCATATGTCAGTGTGATAGGTTATAAAACGTCTTTCTATGTTTGCGTTTCAATCGTCATCTTCTCATATTTATTTTAATTAATGTCTAAAATATGCTATAAAAAAGATAAGCCTAAAACCCGGCCCGGCCCGCGTGTGAACTATGACGTGAAAATTGGCCCGAAGCCCGGCCCTAGGAGCGAAAATAAGTCGGGGCCCGTCGGGCTCGGGCTGAAATGCAGGCCTCTAGAAAACACTAACTTATCTAACTTGACAGAGTGTCTAAAAGATATAAAATGCTGGATGACGTGTAATTTCCTGCTATTAAATTCAGATAAAACGGAGGTATTACTTATTGGTCCAAAAAAATACCCACAAAATCCCTTACAATACAACTTTAATTTAGAAGGATGTCCTGTTACTTTATCCACTACAGTAAAAGACCTGGGTGTTATACTAGACCGCAACTTGACTTTCGAAAATCATATTTCATATGTTACAAGAACAGCATTTTTCCACCTTAGAAACATTGCTAAGCTACGTAACATGCTATCTGTTTCAGATGCAGAAAAGTTAGTTCATGCATTCATGACCTCGAGACTAGATTACTGTAATGCTTTATTAGCTGATTGTCCTGCATCCTCAATAAACAAGCTACAGTTAGTCCAAAATGCAGCCGCTAGAGTTCTTACGAGATCAAGAAAACATGATCATATAACACCAATTTTATCATCTCTACACTGGTTACCTATTAAGTTCCGTATCAATTACAAAGTATTACTATTGACTTATAAAGCTCTAAATCAGGGGTCTCAAACTCAACTTAACCGGGGGCCGCTGGAGGGAGAGTCTGGGTCAGGCTGGGCCGCATAAAGTATTCCACAAACAATAGTATTCTAGTATTCCATAAAAGGAGCACAACTGATCCAATGTTCTTAATCTTTATTATTAACATTTCTTCTGAACTGTTCCTCTGAATTTGAACATTCCTCTCTGTACATGATTGGTTCTTCATGAGCTGTCCTTCTGACAGTTGAAGTTCATTTTACAAACTTTCTTTGTCTTTTCCTCATACACAACACATTTGTGATACTTATAATTGCTTATGTTTTTATTTTCGTTATACAACACATTAATATGATATTGAATGTTTTTTTGGAAGGCACGTTTCCTTTTATTATACTTAAAAAAACAATTATTGCTTTTTAAATACATAGTTGCAGTCATGTATGCCCGTCTTATTGAATTCTTTCTACACATGTAGTGTCTCAGGCAAATTACTGACTTTGCACAAATAAAAGCAAACCTTTATCAACCTGCTGAACACATATTGCAAGGTCAAAATGATTTTGCTCACATTGCTTTAGAGCAGGGGTCTCCAACACGTCGCTCGCGAGCTAGTAGCTTGTGGCATGTTCACATATCGTGCTCACATATTTTGCGCGCTCAAGTCCGTTATTTCAAATGTAGCCGCGCGGTAAGCGCGCTCATAATTGAAGTGACGCACTCATTTTTTCCAGGCGCAATATGTTTGTACTTCGCGGTTGTCTATGACAACTATTGACAACAAACCCACCACAAGCTGTTACGAGACTATCTATGGTAGCCCATAAGGGATACTTTTTTTTTTTTTAAACGCGGCACACGCAACGGCGGGCCGCACTAACATTAAACTTTAATGTCAAGTAGGGGGCCACAAAATATCACCCTGTGGGCCGCAAATGGCCCGCGGGCCGCGAGTTTGAGACCACTGCTCTAAATGGTTTAGCTCCTGTGTATTTAACAGACCTTCTATCGCCCTACAATCCATCGCGCTCTTTAAGATCACAAAATTCGAGGCTTCTGGTCATTCCTAGGATATCTAAGTCTACTAAAGGAGGGAGGGCGTTCTCACATTTATCTCCTAAACTCTGGAATAGCCTTCCTGATATTGTTCGAGACTCAGACTCGCTGTCCCAGTTTAAAACTAGATTAAAGACGCATCTCTTTAACCAAGCATTCACTTAATGCTTACCTTTTATACTACTTCTGAATCAGTTCGAATGCATTAATATTATGAACATCAGCTATGCTAATTATTTCCCATCTGTCTTTCTGCTGTTATCTCGGGATGCTAGTCCTGAGGTAATTAGCGTTCGTCAGCTCCAGTTTGTATCCAGCCTCTCACAGAGACTTCAGATGCCCCAACACCTGTGATGAGACGACTCAACGCCTGTGGAGAGACGACTCGACGCCTGTGAAGAGACGACTAAACACCGGCGATATGTTATGCCTAAATTTATACATGATTAACTAACTGTATTTTTCTTTGTACATTTCTGAAATGCAGTTTCTGTAAAGCTGCTTTGAGACAATGTGTATTTTGAAAAGCGCTATACAAATAAACTTGAATTGAAAACTTGAATTGAAAGTGAACAGCGTGGTGCAAAACGTAATTGTCGTACAGGAGACTTTTACGCCAGTAATGCCTCTAGTTCAACCGGCAAAAAAGATAATTTTGTCCAATGTCCCCCCATTTATAAAAGATGAGTTGCTGATCACAGAATTATCCAGGCATGGAAAAATTGTGTCACAAATGAGAAAAGTTCCGTTGGGCTGTAAATCCCCTTTACTTAAACATGTAGTCTCATTCAGACGGCAAGTTTACATGGTTCTAAAAAGTGAAGTCGAGGAATTAAATGTGGCCTTTAAATTTAGATTCGATGGCTTCGATTATGTTGTGTTTTGCAGACCTACTAGGCACTAGGGGTGGAACCAACTAGTCGATTAGTTGACTAGTCGACCTTAATGCAATGCCGCGACGCTTTAAGCTTGACGTCGACTGCCGCGATACTATGATTGCGCTAATTTTGATACTAACATGTTGCAGACGACAACAGATGAAGAGCCCAGAGGGTCATTGTGTCACGGGTGTGGTGTGGGTTGAAGAAGGCAGGCAGAGTCAGAAAGTTCCAATTCCAACATTTACTAAATAACTCCAAAATCAAACTGGTACAGGCAGGCAGAGAACACAAACACCAGGTAACATTTACAACGACCGACAAGGACAGACTGAACAGAAGCAAACTAAATACACACACTGATGAACAGAAACAGGTGACACAAATGAAGATAATTAACTAGAAACAGGTGAATAAACTGAGGGATGATGAGGAGCGGGAAAACTGAACAAGACTAAACCAAAATACAAGGAAAAAGGGGAAAACAAAGAGTCAAATAGTGACAGTACGCCCCCTCCCAAAAAGGCGCGACTTCGCGCCGTATAACACCCAAAGGGGTGGGAGGGTGGGCGCCCTGGAGGCTGACGAGGGCATGGTGCAGGTCCGGGAAGCCTCCAGGGCGGAGCAGACTGTGGGCGTGGCCAGGGCGGAGCAGGCTGTGGGCGTGGCCAGGGCGGAGCAGACTGTGGGCGTGGCCAGGGCGGAGCAGACTGTGGGCGTGGCCAGGGCGGAGCAGACTGTGGGCGTGGCCAGGGCAGAGCAGACTGTGGGCGTGGCCAGGGCGGAGCAGGCTGTGGGCGTGTCCAGGGCGGAGCAGGCTGTGGGCGTGACCATGGCAGTGAGACCCCTTCGGGCGGCCATGGCGGTGAGACCACTTCGGGCGGCCATGGCGGTGAGACCCCTTCGGGCGGCCATGGCGGTGAGACCCCTTCGGGCGGCCACGGCGGTGAGACCCCTTCGGGTGGCCACGGCGGTGAGACCCCTTCGGGTGGCCACGGCGGTGAGACCCCTTCAGGTGGCCGTGGGTCCTTCAGCGCCCACGGCGAGGGCCTATGGCCCCCCCCCAAAAAATTAATGGGGAGAGTGACTGGATAAGGGACAGGCTCTGGGACAGGCTGGGCAGACGTGACGTGACTGACGTGGACCAGCGGTGAGGGCTCGGCAGGGCTGGACGGGACCAGCGGTGAGGGCTCGGCAGGGCTGGACGGGACCAGCGGTGAGGGCTCGGCAGGGCTGGACGGGACCAGCGGGGAAGAAGTCTCTGGCTGGACGGTCTCTGGCTGGACGGTCTCTGGCTGGACGGTCTCTGGCTGGACGGTCTCTGGCTGGACGGTCTCTGGCTGGACGGCCTCTGGCTGGACGGCCTCTGGCTGGACGGTCTCTGGCTGGACGGTCTCTGGCTGGACGGTCTCTGGCTGGACGGTCTCTGGCTGGACGGTCTCTGGCTGGACGGTCTCTGGCTGGACAGGGCTGGATGGGACCAGCGGCGAAGGCTCTGTGTTTGGAGTGGGGCTGGTAACATCATCGACGGTGAAAGATGATCCACAGGATACCAGCACCCACTCCACATAGCCCTGGAAGTTCCCCCGAGGCCCATCCCCGGGCAGGCGTGCTCTGGTCTCTGGGTTGAGACCTGCCCGGAAGAACACACAGAGGCTGGTGTCATCATAATGGACGTAAGGTACTAAGTCCAAATACCTCTGTGTGTGGGCCTCGAGGGACTGATCCTCTTGCGAGAGGAGGAGGATCTGGACAGCTGCGAAGTCCATGTTGCGGTCGGTCGTTCTGTCACGGGTGTGGTGTGGGTTGAAGAAGGCAGGCAGAGTCAGAAAGTTCCAATTCCAACATTTACTAAATAACTCCAAAATCAAACTGGTACAGGCAGGCAGAGAACACAAACACCAGGTAACATTTACAACGACCGACAAGGACAGACTGAACAGAAGCAAACTAAATACACACACTGATGAACAGAAACAGGTGACACAAATGAAGATAATTAACTAGAAACAGGTGAATAAACTGAGGGATGATGAGGAGCGGGAAAACTGAACAAGACTAAACCAAAATACAAGGAAAAAGGGGGAAACAAAGAGTCAAATTGTGACACATTGCAGCAAGAAAGCAGCATTGATACATCAAGTGTGTGTAAATACTTTACTAACCTAACACTAGATATTGTTGAAAACGAAAGTAAAAGCATGACGCACGCTCACTGTTTTACCAGGAAATTAGAGTTCAGTCTCTTTATTAAAATCATTAAAACATTATTTTTTTCATTTATTTATTTAAACATATTAATGATGTAGCCTACCTCTAATTCACCTGCAATTAATGGGAATATTAGTAGCCTACTTGGATCTGCTCATCACTAATTCGATCATAATCATGATGATGTAAACAGTGGACTATTTACACCTGGCCACTTCATGTGTTTCTGTGATCAGATAGCTATCCGATTGTGAAAAGACCAGTAAATGTCATCCAAAACGCATTCGAGACGGATTTAAATCCGATCGCTCAAACCACGTCTTCAGGATGAGGTCTGGGCCGCTTAACAGACGAAACTGGACAGGACAAGTGTAAATGCATCTGGTTGTTGAAACCACATAGCCTATGTAAATTGGACTTCTCCCAACAATGCTACAAATAAACGCGTATTATAGCGATGAAGCTACAACACGCATCACCGCAGATGAGCAGCTCGAGCATCTATTCATCAAGCCAACGTGCAAACTATCGCAAATCAAAGTGAAAGTAAGTCGCAGACGCTTAACACACATTCATCTTCGTTAAAAGTAAAGAAACAAAATGATCTTACCAGTGCTATCTCTCTTATTGCGGTCTTTGATTTTGAAATAAGCTGATGATCAATAAAATGCAGCTCATTACTGTTGGTGACGTGAACTCCGTTAAATCTGCATATAGCGCGTTGTTTGAAGATCGGATTTATATCCGTTTTGCGAAAACATATTTATGTGACCAGGTGTAAATCATTTTGATAAATCAGATCAGTAAAAACACATGAAGTGACAAGGTCTAAACGGCCCCATTATGAGCTGTCTGTCAGCATCTGTATAATTTTCTGTTAATTAATTGCAAATTGTGGCATTTTGCAAAGCAGTCTCATCTCTTGTGTTTTTATGAATGACGTCATCGACTAGTCGACGTCGACTCGACTTTGATGTCATAACAGTCGACTTCAAAAAATCTGAAGTCGTTCAACCCCTACTAGGCACAAAGGCAAAGGGAGCTTTGGTCAGGTCACGTTATCAAAATCTCACACAAATGGATGCTCCATCCAAATTCTTTTTTAATTTAGAAAGAAAAAATGGCCAGAGTCGATATATTCACTCACTACGCTCAGAAAATGGACAAGAGCTGACAGCGCCGTCTGAAATAAGACAGCGGGCTGTGAGGTTCTATAATGAACTGTATGAGAGTGATTATGAGGAAGATGAAGAAATGTCTGCCAGCTTTTATGCGGGTCTACCAAAGCTACAGGAGAAGCAAAAGGCAGTGCTTGAGAGGCCTTTGTGTGAGCAAGAGCTTTGGAATGCAATGCAGAACATGGAGGGCGGAAAAGCGCCTGGTATCGATGGTCTTCTGGTTGAATTTTACAAAGCCTTTTGGGGTGTGATGGGTGAGGATTTCTTGGGTGTTCTCAATGAGAGCATAGCTGAGGGTTCTCTACCTCTGAGTTGTAGGAGAGCTGTGATTACTCTTCTACCAAAGAAAGGCGATTTGCAAGAAATTAAGAACTGGAGACCAGTGAGCTTGTTGTGCTCTGATTTGAAAGTCTTCTCTAAGGCTCTGGCCAATAGCTTGAGAGAGGTGATGGGGCAGGTCATACACCCTGATCAAACATACTGTGTGCCTACAAGGTCTATTTTAGATAATATCTTTCTTGTTCGGGACATAATAGAAGTTGCTGGTCTTTTGGGTATCAATCTAGGACTCATTTCCATTGATCAAGAAAAAGCATTTGACAGAGTTGAACACCAGTACCCTTGGAAAACTCTTAATGCTTTTGGTTTTGGCCCAGGTTTTATTGGAGTAACTAAAGTGCTGTACAGAGATATTGAAAGTATGCTAAAAATCAATGGTGGTTTGAGCACCCCTTTTAAAGTTAATAGAGGCATTAGACAGGGATGTGCCCTTTCTGGAATGCTGTACTCTTTAGCAATCGAACCATTGTTGAATAAGTTGCGTTTTAAAATAGATGGTTTAGTATTACCTCACAACAACTTGCAGCATCAGATATCAGCTTATGCTGATGATGTGATGATTATGGTTAATGGACAGAATGACATAAATACTTTGGCTAAAATTGTTGAAGAATTTGGAAACATATCTGCTGCCAAAATAAACTGGAGTAAAAGTGATGCATTGGTTGTTGGGAAATGAGAGAAGAGTCCACCAATATTACCTGGTGGGTTAATTTGGAAAAAAGGAGGGATTAAATACCTGGGAGTCTTTATCGGGGATAATGTCACGCAAGAAAAAAATTGGGTTGGGGTGGTTGAAAAAATAGAGGGTAGATTAAAGAGATGGAAGTGGATACATCCACAACTATCCTTTAGAGGAAGGGTTTTAATAATTAACAATTTGACTGCCTCATCATTGTGGCACAGACTGTCATGTGTGGACCCTCCTCCTGGTTTGCTTTCCAGGTTGCAAGTAATGTTTGTTAATTTTTTTGGGGATCGGCTCCATTGGGTTCCTCAAAGCGTACTTTTTCTGCCTGTGGAAGAAGGCGGACAAGGAATGGTGCACCTTCCAAGTAGGCTAGCAACTTTTCGCTTGCAATTCATCCAGAGACTATTAACTGGTCCTGCAGATCTGGTGTGGAGAAAAGCTGCCCAGAATATCCTACAGAAGACTGAGAGACTTGGACTTGACAGCACTCTGATGCTTATGGATCATAAACAGCTGAACTTAAAGGACTTACCTTCTTTCTACTGTGGACTTTTTAAAATGTGGGGTCATTTTAATTTTACCAGGAATGGAAAGAGATTCTTTATTCTGGTTGTTCGAGGAGCCGTTGGTCAAAGAAGCTCGTTTTGCCTTATCAAATGAGTGGTTTCCAGGTCTTACGCTAAGGCTTTGTGGCTCTGGAATGGTCAAACTAAAAAACTTAATTGATGTTGTAGGACCTGACTTAAGTGATGTGTCTGCATTGGCCACGGCATTAGGCCAGAGGTCTTCCCGTCAAACTGAGGTAATTTTAAAAACATGGAAAGGAAGATTAACAGAGGAAGAATTAATCATGTTGCAAAATTTTGGTAATGGAAGCCTGGTTCCAAATATGAGAGATCCATTTCCAAAAATTGTTATTTCACCAGATTTAAAGGGTATGTCTGGTATTTTGCTGGATTAAAAAAGGTTGCATCATTTGGAGTTGGGTTTGGTTTCAGGAAAATTGTTGTATAGGTGTTTTGTTAAAATTTTAAATAAAGTGGCATTAAATGAGAAGAAAGACACTGTGTGGCGCGAAAAGTTTGGGTTACAAAAAGAGGATAAGCCAGTTTGGAGGGTGATATACAAACCACTATTGAATAAGAAAACCGGGGATTTGCAGTGGCGTATATTGCATGGAGCTATTGCTATTAATGCTTTTCATTCTGTTATAAATGCAGATGTTGTTGACAAATGTTCTTTTTGTGGTACCAGAGAAACGGTTTTTCATTGTTTTACAGAATGTATTAGATTGGAAATACTTTTTGTTTTATTGAAGGATCTGTTTTCAAGATTTCAGGAAAATTTCACATTTGATGCGTTTATTTTGGGATCGAGATATGGTCAGAAACAGAGAATAAAATGGCAGCTCATTAATTTTATTGTTGGACAAGCTAAACTTGCAATTTACATTACAAGGAGAAATAGAATGGAGAATAGACGTTGAGAACACACACACAGTTCGATCGTGCCCGCGCCTCTCTCTCTCTCTCTCGCTCTCTAACACACACACACACACACACACACACACACACACACACACACACACACACACACACACACACACACACACACACACACACACACACACACACACACACACACACACACACACACACACACACACACACACACACGTTGGTGCAACAGCATCATGAGGACTCTCCATAGGCGTAATGGTTTTTATACTGGACAAACTATATATTCTGTCCCCTTACACTGCCCCTGTCCCTAAACCTACCCATCACAGGAGACATGCTGCATTTTAAAATGTTTAATAAAACATTGTTTTTTATGTTTTTTAAGCCATTTGTTTTATGAGGACTTTTGAAGTGTCCTCATAAACCACCCATAAGTTGTAATACCAGTGTAATACACATGTCATTATACAAATTTGTGTCCTCATAAATCACATAAACCAACCCACACACACACACACAGTTCAATCGTGCCCGTACCTCTCTCTAACACTCACACACAGTTCGCTCGCGCACGCGCCCCTCTCTCTCTCGCACACACACACTCCAGCATTACAATCTTGACATCGCAGACTGTTCATGCTACGTTCACACCAAACGCGAATAGAGCGAAATTTATCGTATTTAGAGGTTTTTATTTTATTTTTATACCGTGTATTCTCCCTGCAAATTCGTGCACCGAACCGTGACGCCCGTACCGTTTCGGTTCAATACAAATACATGTACCGTTTCACCCCTAATGTATATTATATTATATTATAAAATCAAAATATAAATGAAAGTCTAATGCCAGTCAATGCCTAACCGGTTATACGCTCGATGGCCAGTCAATGCCTAACCGGTTATCGGCTCAACGGCACAATGCCTAACCGGTTATCCGCTCGACGGCACAATGCCTAACCGGTTATCCGTTCGACGGCACAATGCCTAACCGGTTATCCGCTCGACGACACAATGCCTAACCGGTTATCTGGTTGACTGCCAGTCAATGCCTCATCGGTTATACGCTCGACGACACAATGCCTAACCGGTTATCCGCTCGACGGCAAAATGCCTAACAGGTTATCCGCTCGACGACACAATGCCTAAACGGTTATGCGCTCGACGGCCAGTCAATGCCTCACCGGTTATACGCTCGACGACACAATGCCTAACCGGTTATCTGCTCGACGGCACAATGCCTCACCGGTTATCCGCTTGACGACCAGTCAATGCCTAACCGGTTATGCGCCCGACGGCACAATGCCTAACTGGTTATCCGCTCGACGGCCAGTCAATGCCTCACCGGTTATACGCTCGACGACACAATGCCTAACCGGTTATCCGCTCGACGGCACAATGCCTAACCGGTTATCCGCTCGACGGCACAATGCCTCACTGGTTATTCGCTCGACGGCCAGTCAATGCCTAACTGGTTATCCGCTCGACGGCACAATGCCTTACCGGTTATCCGCTCGACGGCACAATGCCTCACTGTTTATTCGCTCGATGGCCAGTCAATGCCTAACCGGTTATCCGTCGACGGCACAATGCCTTACTGGTTATCCGCTCGACAGCCAGTCAATGCCTAACCGGTTATCTGCTCTACGGCACAATGCCTCACCGGTTATACGCTCGACGGCACAATGCCTAACCGGTTAACTTCAACTTCAAAGAGTTTATTGTCATATGCACAGACAGAAAGCATTATTCCCTGTACAATGAAAATCTTACTTTGCCGTCCACGTAAAATGTCATACAATAAATACAATGTCATACAAAAATAAATAACAAAAGGAAGAATTTCTTAGTAAATCTCTCAATAAAAGCAATAGAAAGTAAGATTGTGCAGTTGAATAGAGCAATAAGTAAAACAGTTATGACCATGGTTTCAAACTCCTATCGACTGTTTAGGAGTCTAATGGCAGAAGGGAAAAAAGAGTTCTTCAGTCTTGAGGTCCTGCATTTCACACTTCTATACCTCCGTCCGTAGAAGTGTAAACAGTCCGTGCTGGGGGTGGGAGGTGTCTTTGAGGATGGAAGCAGCTCTCCTGGTGACCCTATGGTGGTAAATGCTCTCTAAAGAGGGCAATGGAGTCCTGATAATCTTATGTGCAGTCTTTACCACTCTCTGTAGGTGTTTACGGTCCATGACAGTAGTGCTGCCGTACCACACAGTGATGCAATGAGGATGGAAGCAGCTCTCCTGGTGACCCTATGGTGGTAAATATTCTCTAAAGAGGGCAATGGAGTCCTGATAATCTTATGTGCAGTCTTTACCACTCTCTGTAGGTGTTTACGGTCCATGACAGTAGTGCTGCCATAACACACAGTGATGCAATTAGTCAGGACACTCTCGATAACGCAGCCATAGAAGTTGTTGAGGATCTTTGACAACATGCCAAACCTCCTCAACCTCCTCAGAAAAAACAGCCACTGTTGGGCCTTCTTAACCAGTTGCGTGACATGTGGTTTCCAAGTGAGGTCCTCACTAATGTTGACACCCAAGTATTTAAAATTGCTCACCCTCTCCACTTCAAGCTCCCAGAAGAACAGTGGCTGATGCGTACTCCTCTCCTTTCTCATGTCCACTATCATTTTCTTCGTCTTCTCCATGTTGAGGATGAGATTATTGTCTCCACACCATGACACCAGACTGGCCACCTCCTTCCTGTAAGCTGCCTCCTCACCGCCAGTGATACGTCCTATCACTGCGGTGTCGTCCGCAAACTTCAGGATGATGTTGTCCTTGTGGGAGGCGACACAGTCATAGGTGAACATGGTGTAGAGAATGGGACTGAGTACACAGCCCTGTGGAGTGCCAATGTTTCCTGACAGACTGAGGGGGTTGGGTGGTCCAGGTATGCGTGGACCCTATTTCTGCAGCGTGGCCGGGGGCCTCAAAGCGGGTGTAAAATGTATTGATGTCGTCCGGCAGGCTGTCTGTTAAGGTGATGTTATTGGTGGTAGTCCTATAGTCTGTGATGTGCTGCAGGCCTTACCACATCCGCCCTGAGTCAGCTGTGGAATAGAAGCTGTCCAGCTTCTCTCTGTACTGCCTCTTGGCCGCTGTGAGTTTTCCTCAGTCCATACTTCGCCGCTTTGTACTCTGTCTCATTGCCTGACCTAAATGCAAGAGAGCGTGCACGCAGCATGTGACGTACCTGAGTGTTTATCCAGGGCTTCTGGTTTGGGAGCTTCCTAATTCGTATGGGGGGCACGATGTTATCGACACAAGTGCTGATGTACCCAGTCAATCAGCATAATCCTGTACACTGATGGAAGAGTCCTCCAGGGTGGCTGCTGCCTCCAACACATCCCAGTCTGTCAGGGCAAAAGAGTCCTGCAAGGTGATCTCAGTCTCTGGGGTCCAGAGTTTAACCTGTTTGGTGACAGGGTGTACTTCAATCTTTGTCTGTAAACAGGGTACAGGAACAAAGAGATGTGATCTGAATGTCCGAAGTGGGGGC
Organism: Chrosomus eos; assembly: GCA_036326025.1. Classification (NCBI taxonomy): domain Eukaryota; kingdom Metazoa; phylum Chordata; class Actinopteri; order Cypriniformes; family Leuciscidae; genus Chrosomus; species Chrosomus eos. The sequence continues at coordinate 1,287,571 of JAZAVI010000028.1, forward strand.
GGGGTGCAGCCCTGTATGCACCGCGTATATTACTGTAAACATGATCGAGAGTGTTCTCATCAAGGCTGGGAATGTCCACATGCTGGTGGTATTTGGGGAAGACAGTCCGTAAGCTTCACTGGTTGTAGTCGCCAGCAACAATAAAAACAGCGTCAGGATGGGCAGTTTCTAATGCGCTGATGACGTCATGGAGTTTGTGGAGTGCTTCCGTGGGATTAGCTCGCGGGGGGATGTAAACAGCGGCCAAAAACAAAGCAGTAAATTCCCTCGGTAGATAATAAGGACGGCACTTCAGCAGTAAAAACTCCACATCTGGGGAACAGTATTCATCAGCCGTCCGTATATCTCCACACCACGAGTTGTTGACAAATACACACACACCACTCCCTTTAACCTTACCAGACGCTGCAGTTCGATCCCCTCGGTGAACAGAGTGAGTATGTAGCTAAATGCCGTCCTCTGCGACTTTATCTGAAAGCTAGGTCTCTGTAAAGATCAGGGCGCAGCACTCTCTGATTTCCCGTTGAGTTGTAATCCTGGCTCGTAGCTCGTCCAGTTTGTTTTCCAGGGACCGCACATTCGCTAGCAGTAGGCTAGGTAGCGGTGGTCGGCTAGCGCAAGCTTTTAGTCTAGCATGGAGCCCTCCCCTCTTTCCTCGCTTGCGTCGAGGAGTGCTCTCCTGGGGTCAGCCAACTCACTCGAGCCCGATGCTCCGTAACCCCCGGGATGGTTTCGATGGTGGTTTCGGTAGTGACTCTGGGAGCGAACAATGGGTGGTAACTCCCGTGAAATAAAACTGGTAAAAACAATGTGTCGTGAGTTGGCGATGTCCAATAATGCCTGTCGGTTGTATGTTAGCAGTGCATGACATTTATGTACTGCAAAAAAAAACAAGAAACACACAGATAGGAAGAAAAAAAAATTACATTTAACTGCGGAGCAAGCAAACAAGTCTGCCTCGGTGGGCGCCATGGGAGGCAGATCACTAGGGATGACGCCAATCACTCGACGGCCAATCAATGCCTAACCGGTTATCCACTCGACGGCACAATGCCTCACCGGTTATCCACTCGACGGCACAATGCCTCACCGGTTATCCACTCGACGGCACAATGCCTCACCGGTTATACGCTCGACGGCACATTGCATAACCGGTTATACGCTCGACGGCCAGTCAATGCCTCACCGGTTATAAGCTCGACGGCACAATACATAGAAAATATGTCCTGCTGGAGCTGCTCTAAATATATGCTGTGCTATTAAATCAAAGATAACATGAAAGAGCAATAGAAAGAACAGTGAAAATAACAGAACCTCCTACAATTTAACAGGCTTAATTAAGCATGAAAATAAATCATTTAGCAAATAGATATTTCCTTCTGTTAAGCCAACTAATTTGATTCATTTTCATTTGGTTACTCTACCCAATTTTGTTTAAAATTACAAATACAATGAAAATACAGGAATTGGTGAGCACAAGAAAAATTAAAGTGTTGGTATCAGTGCATCCCGAATTTAAATGTACTGTATTATTTAGTGAAAATACTGGGCTCCTGTGTGTTGATGACAGCAGCAGTTCACACAGACACACCCAGAAAACGTCCTCGGGTTACGACTGTAACCCTTGTTCCCTGAGAAGGGAACGAGAACTGCGTCAGATGACACTTTGGGGGAACACCCCTCAGCGTAGCTGCTCTGAAGGATGAATGAAACTAAGCCAATCTCTGATTGGTGTTGCGTCATGACGTAATGAGTGACGGCATACAAGCGGAAGCTACAAAGGACGCCGGCACACATGAGATTTCAGCTTCTGTGATGAAGCAAGCGCTCCCAGGCAGGGGAAGGCGTGGCCAAGGGACGCAGTTCTCGTTCCCTTCTCAGGGAACAAGGGTTACAGTCGTAACCCGAGGACGTTCCCTTTCGAGGGAACTCGACTGCGTCAGATGACACTTTGGGGGAACGAGTACCCACTACGCCACAACGCGCCCTGCCTGCCCTAGTGTGAAGCTGCTCACAGGCACACTTAGGACGAGAGCACAAGAGAGCCGGGTGTAGACGGAATGTCCAGACTGTAAAACCTAATAAAGGTGTGGGGGGTGGCCCATCCTGCTGCATCGCAGACCTCCTGGATCGGGGCCCCCGAGAGGAGGGCTCTAGAGGACGCCATGCCTCTGGTTAAATGAGCCCTCACGGCCAAAGGTGAAGGCAAATTGCGCACCTGGTAGGCCAAAGAAATAGCCTGGACAATCCAGTTCTGACTTCCGCCATGAAGAGGACCTCTGAATATAGATTTTTAGAGCTCTGACAGGGCAGAGCAGACGAAGTCTCTCCTCATCCGCCGTCACGTGAGGTGAAGGATGAAAAGCCTGCAGAACCGTAGGCCGAGCCGCACTGGACGGCACCTTAGGCAAATAGCCAGGCCTAGGGTGAAGGATAGCCTTAATGTTGCCTGGAGCAAACTCCAGGCACTCGTTAGATATGGAGAGCGCCTGGAGATCTCCTACCCTCCTCAGAGAAGTAATGGCCAATAGAAAAGCGACCTTCAGCGACAGGTTCTTGGCCTCAGCCGACTCCAGCGGTTCGAAGGGGGCCTCAGCCAGCCCTTCGAGAACCACTGCCAGGTCCCATGTGGGAACCCTGGTACGAGCCGCAGGTCTCATCCTCCAAGCCCCACGGAGGAAACGTACGACCAACTGGTGTCTCCCCAGAGGCCCACCACTCAGAGGAGCGTGGAAAGCCGCAATGGCAGCCACGTACAGCTTGAGCGTGGACGGGGTAAGACCAATGGAGAAGCGATCTTGGAGGAACTCCAGCACTGAAGCCACTGGGCAGTTAACTGGGTCCACCTTACGCTCTCTACACCAAATGGTGAAGACATTCCACTTCAAGCCGTACAATTTCCTCGTGGAGGGAGCTCTAGAGCTGAGTATGGTCCCCACTACTCCAGCTGATAGGCCGGCCTCTAGGTACTGTGCCCCCTCAGGGGCCAGACCCACAGTTTCCATAACTCGGGCCGAGGGTGAAATATTGAGCCAGTGTCAGCAGAAATATTGTGTCAGCAGGTCCCTCCTGAGGGGAATCTCCCACGGAGGGCCGTCTAGGAGCAATATAATGTCTGAGAACCATACTCGGGCCGGCCACAACGGGGCTACCAGCAGTAGACTGATCCCGTCGCGACGGACCCTCACTAGAACTCCCGGGAGCAGAGCGATCGGGGGAAATGCATACAGACGCAGCCTCGGCCACGTCTGCACCATGGCATCCAACCCCAGCGGGGCTGGATGAGTGAGGGAGAACCACAGTGGACAGTGGGTCGTCTTTTGAGACGCAAACAGATCCACATCCGCTGGGCCGAACCTCTGACATATTGACTCCACCACCTTGGGGTGGAGTCTCCATTCCCCGGGCCTCAGCCCCTGTCTCGACAGGATGTCTGCTCCCTGATTTTGACTCCCCGGGATGTATGTTGCTCTTAGAGACAACAGTTTCCCTTGGGACCACAGGAGGATCTGATGCGCCAGTCTGCATAGAGGGCGAGACCTCAGGCCCCCCTGATGGTTTATATAGGCCACTACCGACATATTGTCTGACCTCACCAGGACGTGATGGCCCTTGAGGTCTGGCAGGAAGCTCCTCAGAGCCCGGAACACCGCCAACATCTCCAGGCAGTTTATGTGCCAGGAGGAATGATGGTCCTGCCATAGGCCTGTCGTAAAGCGGCCGTCCATGACCGCGCCCCAGCCCGTGAGGGAGGCGTCTGTCGAAACGGTTTTCCGGCGACATGACGCTCCCAACACTGGACCTTGGGACAGAAACCAAGCTTTTTTCCACATAGATAGGGAACGAAGGCATCTGCGCGTAACCCTGATCATGCGGAACGGGTTCCCCCTCGGGGAGAACCCCTTGGTTTTCAACCACCACTGAAGGGCCCTCATGTGCAGCAGGCCGAATGGAATAATGTTGGACGCTGCTGCCATGAGCCCTAACACTACAGTGATGGCTTGGCCTAGCTTTATCCCTGACACTGTGGCCAGAATGGACTCGACTCGTGCGGGAGACAATTGTGCCCACATCGTGACCGAGTCCCACACCACTCCCAAGAACATAGTTCGCTGGGCTGGTGTCAACACGCTCTTTTTCGTGTTGAGTCTCAACCCCAGGCTTTGGATGTGGGCGAGGACGACATCTCGATGCCGAACCGCCAGCTCTTGTGACTGGGCCAAAATCAGCCAGTCGTCTATATAGTTGAGCACACTGATGCCCTGGAGCCTCAGCGGTGCCAGAGCTGCATCCATACATTTAGTAAATGTGCGAGGGGAGAGAGCTAGGCCAAACGGAAGAACCCGATATTGGTACGCCTCGCCCCCGAAAGCGAACCTCAGGAACTTCCTGTGAGATGGAAGGATGGATATATGGAAGTATGCGTCTTTTAGATCTATCGTGACGAACCAATCCTCGGATTGAATTTGACTCACGATGGTGGAAATAGTGAGCATCTTGAACCTGAATCTCCTCAGAGAACAGTTCAGATGCCTGAGATCTATTATTGGACGCAACCCCCCATCCTTCTTGGGAATTATGAAGTAGCGGCTGTAAAACCCGGACTCCCTCTCCGGTGGAGGAATATGTTCTATAGCCTCCTTTGCCAGCAGGGAGTTTACTTCCTGTTCCAATACCCGACCCTGCACTGGGTCGACTACAGTCCTGACCACCCTGTTGAATTTGGGTGGGCGGAACCGAACTGCAGCCTGTACCCATTTTGAATGGTGCGCAGGGCCCAGGCAGAAATATTCGCTAGATTTTTCCATGCCTCGAAATATTTTACCAAGGGAACCAGGCTCTCAAGCCTGGCTTCGGGTATTAATCGGGACTCGTTCTCGACCCCCTGAAGCGGATTTCCGGCAGGGCTGGACCGAAAACGATTCTCGATGGGCGAACGCGAATGCTGCCTGGCCGCAGGCCTGTGGGGCGGATAGTGCAGCTTGCGTTCGCTGGAAACCGATGTGTCCCGAAACGTTTTTTAACGGCGGAAGAGCAACATCGATTTCCTGCGGGCTCCGCGAAGGAGACGACCTCGGTCGTTCCACCACCGGTGGGGCCGCCCGCAGAGATCCTAGACCAGCTACGATCTCTTTGACGAAGCCTTTATAGCCTGCAGGACGGCCCTCAGGTCGCCTTGCTTCTGCTGAGGCTTCGCCTGAGAGCGCCGTCTATGCCCCCAGGCTCCTTGAGGGGGGGCTCTAGACGCAACGCTCTCCTTTTGCACCTATTTGTAGGCGCCAGCATTTTAATTCCTCAGAATTAAATGCAGCCAAAAACACAGGATAAGTGAAACACGGTCTGAATGATAGGCTGAATTAAAATATCTAACTTTCTAAGTCAGATAATATTCCTTCATTTTAATTTCTTAAAATTCAATGCAGCATAATTATCAGACAATACTGTTTTAATGTGTTACCATCTCGTAATCAACACGCTGCCTCGGCAGACGCGAGATTCGAGCCGTTAAAATATATTTGACTTTCATCACTCGAGAAGAAAGTTAACAGGTGAGAGGCTGAAACATCCAAAAATGCACGGATGTTTGCGTTGAGATATTTCTCAATGAACACAGCCAGCACCCTCAGGAGCTGACTGTGAATGCCTCGCACCCAAACAGTATTATTTCACAAATCGTGTGTGTACTTTATTGCAGTAGACTCGTGATCTACGCGCTGCCTCGGCAAACGCGAGATTCGAGCTGTTACAATATTTGACTTGTATCCCTCAAGTTAACAGTATTATTTCACAGATCGCGTGTGTATCTTTATTACAGTAGACTCGTAATCTACGCGCTGCCTCGGCAAACGCGAGATTCGAGTCGTTATACAATATATTTGACTTTCATCCCTCGAGAAGAAAGTTTAACAGACCGAGGCTGGACAACGCATGGATGTACGCGTCGAGAGTCGAGATATTTCTCAATGAACACAGCCAGAACTCTAGGGAGCTGACTGTGAATGCCTCGCACCCAAACAGTATTATTATTTCACAGGTCGTGTGTGTTGACACAGTATCTTTATTGCATTAGACTCGTAATCTACGCGTGTTGAAGATTTTATTATTTACAAAACAAGTAATTTAGCCTTATAAGAATACACAATTATTTATTTCTCTATGTTTGACTTTGAATTTCCTCTGTGTGCCTGTAACAAGACCTTAAAGGTTGAGGCAGCAGTCAACTCTATTCTAAGATGTCACATGGTACAGGACCTTCACCCATCTATAGGATGTGTTACCTTCTATGGAAGATGATGTATGTATTTAACTCTGAACCCAAAAAGACTCGAGAGCGCCAGTGGGCCGGATGGCCAGAGCGCTCGGCTTTGTTGGAGCGCCGTTCTATGGAACGGAGCGGCGTTCCAGAATAAAGTCTAATTGTTTCTGAATCAAAGATCTCTGTGAAGTTATTTACAGAAAAGTTTAATCCACTTCAAATGGCGCCCAACGTGGGGCTGGTTCAGGAGCTGATGATGCTGAACTGCGGGGCTTTGCTGGACGAGGAACACAAACTAAAGGTAAGCAGTTTTGCCTGGGGGTTTGTGTTTTTCGCCCAGACATTTGCTCGTTGCGGTAAGCCCCTTTAAAAGCTTCTCCAAATTTAAAGAACTAAAAAATTGAATACAGGGATCTTTGATTTCCAGAAACAAGTGTATGCATTGTTGTTGATGATGTCGAGTGAATGTAAATGTGTAATAGTGCGGGGGAGCTCCCATTAGTGTTTGCTAGTGCTCATATAATTCTAGGTGGATTTTATGATCACTGGTGCTGCTGAGTAAGCGCAAAGGTCGTACGTACGCAAGGATCTGTGTTTCCTATTAAGAGGGCCTGGAAGGATAATAGGTTAGCATGTACACAGATGAAGTATAGTATCTGTGTTTCTTATTAAGAGGGCTTTGATGGATAATAAGATAGCATGTACACAGAGGATTATACTTACTGATGAAGATATCTTGTCAAGAGGGCTTTGATAGATGACAAGAGTACTGATTTAGGATAATCAGTCTTTATCTGTGTTTACTTGTAAGTGGGCCTGGATGGATACAAGTCTAGCATGTGCACAGATGAAGTTTTGGCTTATGGATACCGCATGTGTCATAGGTATGACCATGGACTGCACGGGTAAGCTAAATGAATCGCAGAGGTCTGTGATAGTTTAAAGTTGTTTTTCACTGTGTTGAGGGAAGTGCATCAGTGCTGTGTTTTTCACTGTGTTGGGGAAGTGTAACAGTGGAATATTGTTTGTAAAAACAGTGAGAAACACTGTAAGTAGAACATAGTTCTGTCTGTAGGATCCTGTGTTGTGTGTGTGTCTGATTGTGACTGTGGGTAAAAATAGACAAGAAATGTGTGTGAGCTTGAGGGACAAGCATGAAAGATAAGTAAAGGAAATAGTGAAAGAAAACAATTGTTTCAAGATATTAATCTTGCAGATTATTGTAGTATGAAATAAGATTAAAGTTATAAAATATATATTTAATGAATAAATATAATGAAAGATATTAATAGATAAAAGAAAGATAAAAATGCACGTGCTTAATATATTATATCTTATATCTGAAGACGTCTAAAATTTGTATCTCATTATCCCTGAAGACAAAGTGAAAAAAATGCTTCCATTGTAAGATTAAGTTTGTGCTAATAAGAAAAAATAACTTGTGTGCTAAAAGTGAACAGGATTGGGTGACCAAGTTTCAAAAGTCATAAATAATTTACAGTAATCTTAGAACTGTAGTAAATGGGAATTGTTGAAAATGGGTGAGGAAAAAGTTTGTTCACCATGAGAGATTATTCTAAGCAGCATGCATATAGGAGAAAGATTGAAGGCTAATTTTATGATAGGAAAAATTATTTAATTGGATTATACTAAGATAATTAAAGTTAGATTATTGAAATAGCTTGCTTTCCTGCAAAGAAGAATTGCTTTACTAAAAAACAGAATGGAAGAACTGCGGTTGTCAACCAGTGATTTTTATATTAAAGAACTAGTGAAAAGATGGTTAAAAAGTGAAATAAAGAGATAAAGACTTTAGATAAAAAGCTAAAAGCTCAAGGACAGTTTGAATTATTTTTTGGAAAAGTTCAATTTGATTCATGCAGTTCTCTGAGTGTTCAAATTACAGATGGCTTCAGTAACAGTGTGGAATGGAAGCAACAAGAGGGCAAAGGTCAGAGACACAGAAAGAGAACCTGCAAAGAGAAGAAGAGTGTGTGAGGGGTTTCATCTCCCTCCTGAAGAAACTTTCTGCAAACTCAAGAAAAGACTGAGTAAAGCTGGAAAAGGTGAAACTTTCATTATTTCACTAAAGACTTTTTCCTCAGGACAAAGAGGAAAATCCTGAGATGCAAAGCTGTGGCAAAATGTACCAAAAGCCTGAACTCAGAAGAGGTAGAGAAACAGCAGAGCCTAAATTCCAATCTACAACACCAAGAACTTTGAGTGACAGTTGATGACACATGCAGAGCGAGAGCCATGCAGCTTCAAGAGACGGAGATATCTAAAAACAGAGAAACTGACTGACACCCTTGCCATACCAACAACACAGGTGTGTCAAACTCCAATGATCACTCAACAAGAGACTGCTTCAAATTTAGTTAATTATTAGATTAACTTTATTCATTCTGATTATTCACTGGTCTCATAAGCACTTCTTTATTCTCTCCTGCTAACTAACCCTCTCTGCTCTTTCAATACAAGTAGGTACAAGTCCAGCTCTTTAAGAAAAAGAAAGCTTTCTGAAAGAGAAAAGTGTGTGCTAAAATTATCGAACAATTAAAACGGAGGCTGGATTTGGTATAGTGAGGGCTATTAGATTAAACAAATATAGGGCAAAAAGCATGATATAATTATTATATGGCAAACAAAAGAAAGACACAAAATGTCAAAGAACGATACTTATTGTTGGCAAAACAATGATACTGGTCACTCCATTTTGTTTTTGATAATTTACTAGAGATAGATTGGAGAAAAAGTTACTCCAAAGGTCCAAAATTATTAAATCATAAATACTGTAAAAACTGGGATAATGAGATGGAAATGTTATTGGCCAAGACTATGAAGAGATCTCCAATTTTCTTCTTAAAACAGCTCATGAGCAAAAAACCAAAAAGAATAGGAAAAATTAGAACAACAAATGAAAAAAGAACAAATGCATTTGAAAAAATACAATTGACAGGCCTACTATTCTAAAGTACTTAGGCTATTAGAATTTGTAAAAGGAAAAATGTTGTAACTAAACCCAAAGACACTTCTCAGCGCTGACATTTTTGGGGACATAACTGTGGTGACCTGACTGGACCTTGTGTCAAAATTTAGACCACAACCTGCAAGAATGCTGGCCAGCTCGTATGACAGTGTGTGTGAGAATGTGTGATGGAATGAGAGATGGTATGAAAGAAACACCAAGGCAAATCAATTATTTTGCCAATACTGCTGTATTGAAACTATAACATGTGGGCCCACAGGGCAAAATTATGCCCAATAAAATAATGACCATGGATAAAATTGATTAAATGTCCTGGTTGGAACTATAGTGGCAATGAGAGAAAAAAAAACAAAGAATGAAAAAGAAAGATGAAAAAGAAAATAAAAATTCAAAAACCAGTGCCACAACTGCACAGCGCATAACAGATTTGACTTTCTTTCCAACATAATATTTGACTGTCTTTGCAGCATAACATATCTGACTTTCTTTACAGCATATCAAGAGGAGCTGATCTTTGTCAAAAGTATGAAATATTGTCTAATAACTTTGTCTTGTAACAAAGTGAGTTGAGTGTATCCAGATGCCTAATAAACAGTGTGCTGATAGTGGAAATGACAAAGAGAAATAACTGAGGTGAATTGACTAATTGTAAAAGTACATAGGAAGATTATTATGAGAAAAATGTAAATAAATTGCAATTATAATGATAAAGAGCTGAACTATATGAAAAACAATAGGAATATATGGATTAAAGCACTGCTGTTAATGAAAGCAGAAAGGACACCACTCAGCCCACATGACCTTTTTACAGGGAACACCAGAAGGACAATGGAACAGATGAGCAAAGGATTGAAATTACATGTTGTTGTCACTAACAAAAATAATTAAGCTTTAATTCACAATAAGCAGCAGCTCAAGTCCAGGACGGTTTCTGGGACAAGGCTGAAAAAATAATAAATAAAAAGAACCATTAACTGTGTTTTGTAATTTCAGAAGAGGTGATCAACAGGGTGACACTTGACTCCATACCTCTCGACTTAAAATAAACCAACCGACTTCAGTAACCCCCAAACAGGGAGTGAGAGCATGGGCAAGGACAAGCTGACAATGACCAAAAGTCCATTGCAAAGGCACCATCACCTGGCCAAAGATGTAAAGATGAAAGACGAGAAAGCTAACAGAATTATCAAATCATGAATGGGAAAGAGAAGACAAATTTGACCAGAAACGCAGGAACCAGAAGAGCTGTGCAGAGGAGCAGCTGTTCCAGAGATGAGTAAAACCTCAAACAAAAGTCAACTTCAACCAAACTTTCCTATGATTGAATGTTCAGCCCTTGAATAAAAGTCAGTAACAACTTAATAATAACCCCACCAGAATAAAAATGATTGAAGAGAAAAATATATTAAATAAAGTTAAAAACAATGATAATGACAAGTTAAGAGAATAAACTAAAATAATGATAATGTTTAATTTAAGAAATTGATATAGCATAGTGGGAATTAAGACAATTCATGAGAAGGAAAAAAAATAGTTTCAACTAAAAAGAACTTTGAAATAAATCTTAATGGGTATTAAGATACAATTGGGCAATACAAGGGTATACGAAATTAATTTAAGGCTACAGTTGAAATTGAAGCAAGTATTAACATTGGGTATTAAAAATGATTAAATTTTAATTTGAAAGATTATGAATTGATTCAATATGCTATTGACTGATTATAAAATTAAATCAAATAGTGTTTATAGAAAGTTTATAGGCTTACAGGAAGTTATTGAAACAATAACAAACAGGACCTTCTAAACAATTTAAATTGCACCAGAGGGGGGTCCAAAACTAAATATTTGGCATTCACATGAAGCATAGATTATTGAACCAACAATACTTTTGAACATTCTTAATCCGAATGCGTAATGGTATTAAACCAGTACGCAGAGGGGGGAGGTTATAATATAATATTAAAATTAAATTATAATATAATATTAAAATTAAAATTAAGAAAAATTAAGGCAAGACAAAATTGAGAATAATGATTTTAAATTAAGAAGTTAAAATGAAAGGCATTTAAAATAAAAGGCATTTTTGCAAAGTTTTGTGAAATATTGTGGCAAAAAAACAAAGTTAAGAAAAGAACAGCGACAAAAATAGGTCATATGTCAATATCAGAAGAACTATTAAAACAATTGTTAAGGATTATGTGGACATGATATAGATGGGTATAAGCAATGAAATCAACAGAGGAGGGTCAGGAACAGAAATCAAATCTCTAATAGAGAAGTAATCCGTAGATTGGAAGTCTATCAGAAATAACGTCAGATAAAAAGTCAGCTAAACAGAAGTATTGAAGATTAAAAATAAATTGTATGCGAACATAAGGAAGTTTTAATAATAAGTTATGATGCTAATGGTTTAAATAGTTGATATAAAAAACTTTTAGATTGTTAGATATACAGAAAAAGAAATGTACATATAAGGAATATGTGAGAGTGCAAAAAGTTGTTCTCTAGAGTTATTTTTCTAATTGTCTAAAGAGTTTATTGAATGACTTTTATGAGGGAAATGTAGCATTGCTCTGAAGCTTTCTTAGTTAGAGTACATGAGACATACCGATAATTAGTTTATTCATGACAGTTCATTTAGAAATTAGTAGAAAAGAAGAAAAAGTATTCAGTTAAGGGAGTCTTGAACTGAAGAGATATAATGAGAATAGAAAGCAACACGTGAGATTAAAAAGTCAAAATGGTATTTACTGTTTAAATTTGGAAATAAAATAAACAGAATGGGAAATGAAAAACTTTGACAAAACGCAAAACAGAGTGATTTATTGAATAGAAAGATACACTACAATGTTCTGTTCGTTCATCAGCTAAAAAACAACTGACTAAAAGAGGGATACTTTGAATTTAAGAATTGATATTCTTTGATTAAAAAGTGATAAAAAGAATTATTTTTACCCAGCCATATTTTGAACTAATAGTCATATGGATCATGCAAAACAAAAATGGATAATGAATCAATTAGATAACTATGATAATCAGAGATTTATTATAATTCTTTGTCTGCATTAGGAGAAGAACAATTAGATGAAAAAAGTAGAATGACTTATTTTAGGAGATCATTGTTGCAGTTTACTAAATAATATTGTGCACGAAGGAAAATTTAGCGATTACGATTAAGTTAAAGAAAACTTAAGAGCAGAAGTTAAGGAAAACTTAATGTAAAGCTTGGACATAATTAGGCTCAAATAGAAATGTTTTTTGGTGATGCAATATTGAAAGTGGGTTATTATTCTGTTGTGTACTTGTATATTAAGATCACTAAGAGTCAAAACCACGGTTAAACGAATGGAGGTGCAAAAATGGCAAGAAAATGAAAACTAATTTGAGAGGGCAACCAAATTGATATCTACAACCTTGGATGTTGATTCAAGTACCTCAAGAAGGAGGACGAAGAAGAAGATGATGCGTAAAGCGTCTGGGTCGAAAAAGTCTACACTGCAAGAACACTTTTAATAGTATAAGAGACTTTTATGTGTGACATATTCTACATAACTGTGACAAAAATGACAATACTGAACCAATTTCATCTTCGCACTTTTTAGGGAGAACTCCATTCTTTTACTTCTGCCATTAAACAAAAAAGAAAGAACTACTGAAAGAAATAAAAATGTATGGAAGAAGATGTTTGGCTGGAGTACTCCCCCGGAGTGTGGTGGCTTAATCCAGTAATTGGAAAAGAGAATGGGTGACTCAAATTGAGTCACTAGGTAGCATAACTGAAGGAGCTGGATTTTGAAACTACACTCTGGGAAAAGGATAGTGAAAGTGGGGCTTAGGTAAGCCCCAGAGGAGGGAATGTTGAAGATTTTATTATTTACAAAACAAGTAATTTAGCCTTATAAGAATACACAATTATTTATTTCTCTATGTTTGACTTTGAATTTCCTCTGTGTGCCTGTAACAAGACCTTAAAGGTTGAGGCAGCAGTCAACTCTATTCTAAGATGTCACATGGTACAGGACCTTCACCCATCTATAGGATGTGTTACCTTCTATGGAAGATGATGTATGTATTTAACTCTGAACCCAAAAAGACTCGAGAGCGCCAGTGGGCCGGATGGCCAGAGCGCTCGGCTTTGTTGGAGCGCCGTTCTATGGAACGGAGCGGCGTTCCAGAATAAAGTCTAATTGTTTCTGAATCAAAGATCTCTGTGAAGTTATTTACAGAAAAGTTTAATCCACTTCACGCGCTGCCTCGGCAAACGCGAGATTCGAGTCGTTCACATTCACAATATGTTCGGCTTTCATCTCTCGAGAAGAAAGTCACGGGCGCGAGGCTGAGACACCCGAAAAGCACGTTAACTCTGTGCGTCGAGATATTTCTCAGTGAACACAGCCAGCACCCTCAGGTGCTGACCGCGCATGCCTCGCACCCACACATGATCTTTATTGCAGTAGACTAGTAATCTACGCGCTGCCTCGGCAAACGCGAGATCCCAGCCACAGAATCTTTATTGCAGAGTAGATCAATCTACACGCTGCCTCGGCAAACGCGAGATCCGAGCCACTAGATTCTATATTGCAAAGCAGACCTTGATTTGTGACAATTCTTAAGGGACAAACAACACCAAATAGGACAGACAGTTTGTACACAGAGTGCTTGCTGAAGAACATAAAGCTGAAATCTCATGTGTGCCGGCGTCCTTTGTAGCTTCCGCTTGTATGCCGTCACTCATTACGTCATGACGCAACACCAATCAGAGATTGGCTTAGTTTCATTCATCCTTCAGAGCAGCTACGCTGAGGGGCGTTCCCCCAAAGTGTCATCTGACGCAGTCGAGTTCCCTCGAAAGGGAACTACACTACACTACACTACACCTTCATGCAAGATTTATCATTCTCACTAAGGAATCGTTTTCCCCCCATCATAATTTCATGATTTTTTGCTCAGCCCTGTTAGACAGCTCAACAGAAAGAATTGTGAATTTGACTGCACTCTTTATTATGAAAAATAAAATCTAATGACTCAGTCAGACACACTGGTTAAACGCTGGTTAAGATGTAAACAGAAATCACCTTTTTTGCCAAAAGCAGATTCTCCTGAAGTCTTTGCCAACTCTGCAAATGAAAACGCACTCTCATATGCAGATGCAAAAGGAAGACCTGCTGGAGAGGAGCAAAGACGTCAGACGAGACCAAAGACAAATGCTGTTTGAGTTTGAATGAAAGACCCTGAGCTTCACTCTCTGACCCCGGGCTGGACTTCATTCCCACATGTCAGAAAAGCAGTGGTAATTATTATATTAGCCCACCTCCCCGTATATAAAACATATACTGTCTGATTAGGGCTTACAGATGATGGTGTATTATAGAGAAGAAACTGGTTCAACTGGTATCATGGATTCAGTGATATTTTATCATTTCTATATTGAGGAAAGAAACTGCATCCAATTCTAATAATACAAATATTCCTTATTTTTGGTTACAAACACTTAACTTACATTTACCTGAACCAAAGTAGTAACAGATTTTCATTGTCTTATCATTGTGTCAGTGTTTTCATTCAGTGAGATCTGCTCTCTCGTTATAATCAACGACCGTCTACGCTGAAAGAAGGATCTCTTATTTATATCATGTTGCACTGTGTGTTATGATGAAAGAATTCATGAGTTCAGCAGACATCACTGTGATTGGCTCACTTTTATGCAACATGAGATTATCTAAATCTAATGCTGTAATCAACACCTTTCACAACAGATAATCTCTGTAAGAGTAGAAATGTAGTTTTCAGAACATGTAGTACTCATTTCATATGCAAAGTTGTCAGCCAATCACAGAGGTGTCTCCTTTCAGTTATCAGTGTTTAGATCAGAAGGCTAAAATCTGGAAGTACGTCTTTTCACGTCTCAATACTTCATTATAATCCTTCATTATAAATGCAGGTCATAACCCTTTAATACGCCAGGTAAACGCCCTCTGCTGCTCTGCTCTTACAGTCACTAGACGTTAAACTGGAGTGTGTCCAGGGCAGCGCTGCTGTAGAAGTGAGGAGGACAGCTGTACCTGCAGTGGAGCTGGCCTCGCTCTCGCTGCTCTTCTTCGTGGAGAGGTCAATGCTGCCGTCCACGGGAGGCTCTTCCGCTGCTGCATCATGGGAAGGCTTCGGCTTCACCTGTGTGTCCAGAACAAGTCACCTGAGTCAAACCAGTGCTGCTAATCACGTCTCATGTCAGTGTTCAGAAAGTCCTCTAACCTGAGCGTGCTGCAGTGTGTGAATCTCTGTGCTGAAGTCGTCGGGGCGCTCGGAGTCGGAGTCGCTGCTGACGCCGCAGAGGAAGGTGGGCGGCAGCTTCAGGCGTCTGGCTCTCTGCTCCTCGTCTGCAGTCGGCTGCTTCTCCCACACTGGTGTGAACTCAGAGTCTGCAAACACACACACACACTCTCCATCAGAGTCTACAAACACACACACAAACACACACACACTCTCCATCAGAGTCTACAAACACACACACAAACACACACACACACACTCTCCATCAGTGTCTGCAAACACACACACACACTCTCCATCAGAGTCTGCAAACACACACTCTCCATCAGAGTCTGCAAACACACACTCTCCATCAGAGTCTGCAAACACACACTCTCCATCAGAGTCTGCAAACACACACTCTCCATCAGAGTCTGCAAACACACACACTCTCCATCAGAGTCTGCAAACACACACACTCTCCATCAGAGTCTGCAAACACAGACTCTCCATCAGAGTCTGCAAACACACACTTTCTCCATCAGAGTCTGCAAACACACACTTTCTCCATCAGAGTCTGCAAACACACACTTTCTCCATCAGAGTCTACAAACACACACACACACACACACTCTCCATCAGTGTCTGCAAACACACACACACACTCTCCATCAGAGTCTACAAACACACACTCTCCATCAGAGTCTGCAAACACACACTCTCCATCAGAGTCTGCAAACACACACTCTCCATCAGAGTCTGCAAACACACACTCTCCATCAGAGTCTGCAAACACACACTCTCCATCAGAGTCTGCAAACACACACTTTCTCCATCAGAGTCTGCAAACACACACTTTCTCCATCAGAGTCTGCAAACACACACACTCCCCATCAGAGTCTGCAAACACACACACTCTCCATCAGAGTCTGCAAACACACACACTCTCCATCAGAGTCTGCAAACACACACACTCTCCATCAGAGTCTGCAAACACACACACTCTCCATCAGAGTCTGCAAACACACACTCTCCAGAGTCTGCAAACACACACACTCTCCATCAGAATCTGCAAACACACACTCTCCATCAGAGTCTGCAAACACACACACTCTCCATCAGAGTCTGCAAACACACACTCTCCATCAGAGTCTGCAAACACACACTCTCCATCAGAGTCTGCAAACAGACACTCATCATCAGAGTCTGCAAAAACACACTCTCCATCAGAGTCTGCAAACACACACACTCTCCATCAGAGTCTGAAAACACACACTCTCTCCATCAGAGTCTGCAAACACACACTCTCCGTCAGAGTCAGCAAACACACACACATCAGAGTCAGCAAACACACACACTCCATCAGAGTCTGCAAACACTAACTCATGATCAAGTACAATCAATATTTGTTGCAGCCTTAAGTATTTCAACTTGTTTTTTAGATTTCTCTTTGAAAATAGAAATGCTTAATTTTGAATTCATAAGTAAAGTCAGTCATTGGCGTGTTTATACCTATAAAGGAGCTGGTAGGTCCCTACATGAACAAAGACATTCAGTACATCTGAATCAATCTGTGTGATTGTCTGAAAACATTCACTATTACACTAGTCTCAATAATGCATGTCCCCTACTGTGATCCGAAGCCCCATCAGTTCCGTCCGTATACAGCTTTCCTTTCAGATGCCTCACTGCGGTTTCAAAATCTTCACTGTGCAGCACAGAAAGAAACAACAATAGGTTACTGTCGTAACCCTGGTTTTCAGAAACATAGAGTGGAGAGACCCACCTATGGGAAGGGCATCCATACCTGACCTCTGCAGAAGCATCCAATTGCACCAAGTCTGGCTAGACAGACAGAAGTGCGCAGCCAATTCCAGGTAAGGCCCACCCTCTTACCTGAAGGCATATAACGCCGGCAAGCGGGGCAAAGCTGGTGGATCTCTCCACTCGATGTTTCAGAGAACTGGGGTTACGACAGTAACCTATTGATCTCTTTCATAATCTTGTGTTCCGAGATCCACCTATGGGAGAGACATGGACAGCTCCCCAATTGCCCGATACACTTACAGTGAGGTTCTGTAAGCCAGAGGAAGACGGTCACCCAAAGGGGCGGTGCCTGACACGTCCCATAATCATGAACCCGCCATACTTAGGCACATAACTGCTGTGTACAGACAGGACATGAAACATGTGTGGCACACACAAGGGAAGGAAGGGTTAAGACGACCCCACCCCCAAAATAGAATGTGCTACCGAGGTACTGGTGACATCCAGCCAATAGCAATAGTAATATACAAATGTATGGGGAGAAGCCCAGCTGGCAGCAGAAAAAATATCCTGCAGCGATACTCCCCTAAACAGAGCCCAAGAGGCGGCAAAGCCCCTTGTGGAATGAGCTCTGATGTCCCCTGGGGACTGGACTCCCTTCGATTCATATGCCAAAATTATAGCGTCCACAAGCCAATGTGAGAGGCGTTGCTTAGATATGGGATTCCCTTGCGAGGGGGTGCCCATGAAATAAAGAGCTGGTCACTCTTCCAAAAAGCACTGGTCCTGGCCAAATAAGTCCATAAGGCACGAACAGGACACAGAGCATTCAGACTTTGATCTTTCGCAGACGAAAAAGGTGTAGGGTGAAAAGCAGACAGCTCTAACAACTCAGATGTGAACGTAGGGAAGCATTTCGGCATGAAGGCCGGATTAGGCTTAAGAAAAAACGTTATCTCCACCGAGAGAGAATTTAGTGCACGAGGAATGGACTGGAGAGTACATGTAGCTCACTGACATGTTTAGCTGACGCCAAGGCCAAGAGCAAAGCTGTCTTAACGGACAGCAGCTTTAGGGAAATATTTCCCAGGGGCTCAAACAGGAATTGAGATAGAGCCTCCAGCACCGTGGAGAGATCCGATTCAGGCACCGTTCTTCTGATGACTGGCAAAGAGCGACGGGCACCCTTCACAAATCTGGGGATTAGAGGATGCTGCCCAACCGTTGAGCCCTCAAAACTCAGATGACAAGCAGAAATCACAGCCAGGTAGACCTTAATCATGGAAAATGACCTACCTGTATCCATGAGGTCTTGAAGGAAACACAAAATATCAGGAACTGCAAAATGAAAATGTGAGACCACGCCCATCACACCACCCTTCGAACACTTGCCACTTATAGCCGTATAAGGACCACGTAGAAACGGCCCTGGTGTTCTGTATAGTATAGAGATGCACCGATTGATCGGCTGGTGACCGGAATCGGCCGGAATTTATGCTGGTCAAATGCACTCTGGCGCCGCATGATTAACATCGCGCAACATCAGCATCACACGTGCACACGGAACGCACATACGAGGAAACCTCGTGTCGTTTCACACAGGAAGTGAGCAGCGGGGTTTTTTTTCTTCGGCGTGCATGTTAATCAATGAGTGCATTCACACCGGAAGCGGGAGCAGCGCGTGAGCGTCGAGCTGAAGAGTCGCGTGAGCAGAAGAGAAGCACGGGTTTCGGCGCCGAGTCTATTTTTGCTGCGCTCAATTAAAGTGAAAGCACACTTTTGATGGACAAAATAAATATGATTTCACCCAAAAGGTGTCTGGTGTGTTTTAACAAGAACTGAAGTAGCCTAGGCTATGTCAGAAAATAAAATGAAGACTCAAAAATATTTATAGAAAATGTACCTATTTAAACTTGTTTTTATTATTTCCCAATCGTTTTCCTGCACTTGCTCCACTTGTCCTGTTTAGCCTGGACATGTGTCAAATGAGAAAAGAACCGTTTGAGAAATATAACTTGCCATTGATGTACAAGTGATTGCAATAGGCCTGTGTGTGTGTGTGTTGAGAAATATCTTTATACTGCAAGGGTATATTTATTTTATTTTTATTTGTTATTTATATGTTATTTTTTTGCCATTACCTGTTTTAATACAGAAGTTTAGTTTGCTAAATATATCAATTTTTTTTTTAGTTGGATATTGGATGTGAAAAGAAAGAGATAGTTCTTCTATAACACTGCACTTTAGATGTGTGTGAATTTCCCACACCAGGAGTAATTTATATAGGCTAGTTCTATTTTATAGCGATTATCTGTTTAAAAATGTTCTATGCAAAATGTTCTATTAAAGAGAAGGTAGAAAATAAATATTTGTGTGTGCTGTAAAGTGGTTTAAAAAAAGGAAATCGGAATCGGCTAAAATCGGTATCGGCAGGTCAAACTCAAGAAAAATCGGAAATCGGAATCGGCCTAGAAAATTGTAATCGGTGCATCTCTAGTATAGTACTGTGTCCGGGTGTGGGTGATAAAACTCCCTGTTCGCTTTCCATATGGTCATAAGCTCTAAATAATTTTACCACAAACTGTTTACCGTTCTGCCCTCCTGGGTGGCACCCCAGCCTGTCTGTCATCACAACTTTTCGCATCGTAACCATCCCTAGAGGGGTTCCCTGTGCTTAAAAGTCGGCGCTCTTCTAGTGGCGCAAGGCTTCCGAGCAGGCACCCGTCACTGTTACAGAGCAGCAAAGATTGCTTATCGGGCTGAAATGTAGTGACAAAACCCATTTCATGAACGCTCTCATTCTCAGGAATCCCAGCGGCAAAACCTGTATAGATGAAGCCATAAGACCCTGCAGCCTGAGGCATGTACGATATTGTAGTTTCGCCCCCTCTCTGAACTGTGACAGACAGTTCATTAGAGAGATAACGCGCTCTTGAGAGAGACGTGCTCATATGCAGACTGAGTTCAACTCTAAGCCCAGGAAAATCACAGTCCTACTGGGTGTAAAATTGCTCTTGTTCACATTCACCCTGAACCCGAGAGATGTGATGTGTGTGAGCTCACAGCAGGAGTCCTGCAACACTTTCTCCTTCGATTCGGCTATAATAAACCAATCGTCTATGTGTGTCAAAATACTCAGACCTGACATTCTCATGGGTGGTAAGCCCACCTCTGCACACAGACAAAAACTCCTTGGGCTTAGCGAAAGCCCAAGTGGGAGAACTGTAAATTCGTAACATGTGCCTTGGTAGGCGAAACGAAGAAACTTCCTGTGTGGCGGATAAATGCTTACCGTAAAACTTAAAATAATAGCCCGGGCTTTTATTTTCCTAAATTGTCGAACTGCACCGGCTTGTATTTGAGACAGGCGTCTATATGAGACTAGGGTTGTGCAATGTCTACCAATTTGGCATCAGACGATGTGTACAGTGAAACATCGCGATGGACGATGATATCGGGAGGAGGATAAGCCATGGATTTAGAACAGCACGCGTAGGCACAACGCGGAGATATTTTCCTCTACATCTCATCAGCAATTTTGATTTCGGCACGCTCTGCAGCAGCTAAACACTAAGGAGCGAATGTACAGTGACGTGACAGAACAGCCAGATTCAGACTGTTTTCACGCTGTGGCTGGCACTGAGCCAGAGACGGACGTGCTCAGCGCTTGTCATATTATATCACAACTATTCAGTGTTTTTAACCACATAATGTTTATTTTAGGTTTCAGACATTTAAATACATATAATTTATAGCAAAACAATACATTTATAGTTTTGTAAAATACACAATGGTGTCTATGGAAGCAGCAATAACAACCCATTCAAATATATTTACAGACGGATTTTATTCATATCAGACACACAGTTTAAGTAACTATAAAGTTAACTCTATTCTTCTCCCAGTTCACCGGCCATGTATTTCGGGAGAAATTGATGAATTCACGTGCTATAATAAACCCAACAGACAGGAATCTCTGAACTGCGGCCCAAACAAACATGACGGCGCCCATCTCACGTTACAGCTCAAATCATTTATAACGTTTTTTTAAACGGCAAAACAAACTCACTTACACGTATATGAGAATCGGAATAGAAGATAGTTGATGACATGGTAACCAGGTTTGTTAATATTTATAAATAAAAGCGCTAACGTTACATGTCATACAGCGCTATTTTGGCTGTGGTGAATCACGTGCCAAGCATGACGCGTCACCATGGAAACATGGGGGGGGGGTCGCGATGCTGGCTTAGGCATATGCTTGGCATATCGTCTATCGGCACAACCCTATATGAAACAGGCCTTTATAATTTAGTGTTGAGATGTTGTTCATTGAGATGTTGTTCCTAGAGTCTCTAATCTCTAAAAATCTCCAAATGCTCCAAGTGAAACTGCGGTCTTCCGAACTTTTACTATCGTGTCAAATGATTTTGATTAATATGTGCGAGGGAGAGAGCAAGACAGCGCTCGTGTTGTTTGAAGACGTAAGACTGCGCACTCTCTATCTCTCGTTCTCTCTATGCTTCTTTGCACCCTGTCAAGCGCAGTCATTCTACATCACTCACCGATCAAAAAAGGCTTTGGCGGGACACAAATTTGCTTTGGCGGCCGCCAATAAAAGCAAAAAGGGTTTTAGAAGATTAAATACAAGCCGAAACTAAAAAACAGACCCGGCCTCTACTTGAGACCGGCATTTATTTACCCACACCTGTAGCCACACCAGGCGTGTAAAAGAGACAGGCGTCTATTTGGGACTCGCCTTGTAAAATCTATCTAGCTTTGGTTCACAGGAGTTTGAGCATCACCATGGTACATCGATAAGAATGGAGAAGGGACAAAGGATTCCGTTTAAGCCATTTATTGCCACTGTTCACACATGAGGAGCAACATGAGATGAT
Organism: Chrosomus eos; assembly: GCA_036326025.1. NCBI lineage: Eukaryota > Metazoa > Chordata > Actinopteri > Cypriniformes > Leuciscidae > Chrosomus > Chrosomus eos. The sequence goes on from JAZAVI010000028.1 coordinate 1,309,730, forward strand.
GAGGCTTGACGGTTATGGTTTTTTCTACAAAATGATAAACAAGGAAACACAAGAAATACAAAACAGTAAACCAATATATAACATGACACTAAACATTTGTACACTAACCAAAGAGGGTGAAGGGTAGGCCTACCACTACAGAAATAATGAAATACTACATACCAAAGACATTCATTTAACAATTACATATAGGAATTCCATCATGGTCTCAGTTAGGTTATACTGTTCTGTGCCTTTCTTTTAGAACTACAATTAACAAACCATGTGCACTGCGCACTTACACACAATGTGATATCTGTAGTCTAAAGCAAACAATCAGTATGAGGAATATAGGATCTACTAGTATGTATACTAGTCAAGCATTCAATCCCATCAAATTTACAAATAACCATTAAGATACAGCAAATATGAAAAGCAATAACTTACTTTATCACGCACAACCATGGATAGTATCTGAATCACAGAGACTGAGGGTCTTCACATGTGGTTTGTGTTGCTGCCAGGCAGAACAAAGGAAATGGGTGGGGCTTATAAAGTGAACCATTGATTAGGAGGAAGTGAGATCAGGTGAGATTGGGTGGGTCCTTGCCATAGAAACAAGCAGAGGGCTACTGAGTAGTATGACTCTATTCTACACGCCTATTATTTGAAGTTTTACGGTATGTGGAAGAAAGCATCTTTCAGCAAACCGTGAGTTAACATTCTGAAATTGTATTTCGTCAAATGTTTGTTCAACACACAGAGGTCCAAGCTAGGACGGAGAGAGCCGTCCTTCTTTGGGACCAGGAAATAACGGGAATAAAATCCATGGTTTATCAGATTGGGGGGCACCACCTGAATCACTCCGTTGTTTAGAAGGGAAGATATTTCCTCTTTCAGAATTTGTGCGGTGCTGTAACCCAGTCTGTAACCCTGCATTATTGTATGCGTCACCCATTCGGGAGCCGAAACAGTTTGCCAAGCCAATTTGTGACTCGCGAGTGTTCCCACCCGAGCCGAAGCGGCGCTGTGTGTACCCAGCTGGCTTATTTGTGCAATGCTAGGGATGACATGCAGGGATTCACAGAGATTTCCTCTCTCTTCAGGGAGATTTCTCTCTACGGAGAAATCTGTTTTTTAGGGGGGTTCGGCAAACTCGCAGGGGGCGCCTGGCGTGGGACTGCCTTCCCGGGAAGGGATAGCTTGAAGGTCTTTCTCCTTGTCGTCGCATCTTTGCTGCATTATTGCGACAGCGGGGCTAAACAGAGCCCAGTCGGGCTCTACTGGGGCGCCCGCGATGCACCTCTTCTCACTGTCAGGAAGGCCCACCACAGAAAGCGCCTTGTTTCCTCGGACCGGGAGGGGGTCCCAGCACTTTCCCGTCATAAATGTCCCTCTCCTGGTCAGTGGCGCTCCATGGAGCCGGCCACCCAATGTTGAGGCGAGCAGCCGCTCACTCACACACTTTCAGGAGGATAGACTGAGGCAAGGCCGCGGGCGGGATGGCCTCCTCGTCCTCGGAGACCCCTAGAAGGCCCACATAGTTGTCTTCACCAGAACCGGCCGGTTCACGACGAGCGGGAGGTTGCCCGCGAAGATGTACTTTTCGGGGAATGCAGGATTGGACTGGTCAGCCCAGATGAGAGAAGTCGTGCCCCGGGAGGCCCCCCGGTAGCATGTCGTTATCACCGTGTCCCCCATCTGAGTCTGAAAGGCCGAGCTCGACACACACTGGGTCGCGGCAACTTTAAGGCGGCATCGCAGGAGTTTTTTCGGCAGCATCAGGCAATGACTGCAGTTCTCCGGGTTCTCCAAAGCCTCTTCCGCGTGCTTAAGGCCCAAGCAGACCACGCAGAATGGGTGGAGGTCCTTCGCAGCAATCAGCGCACCACACGTGGCCGGGCAGGCCCATGATAGGCTGTTCCCGGGAGAAGCGGCAGATTTAGAGAGCGACATACCGGAAAAAAATTAGAAAATTCCGTGGCAGGCAGCCGTGGAAAGGGAAACAGATGAGAAGATGCGAGAGCGTGGGCAGCTTAAAAGCAAACACAGCTAACTGGTAGAAACACACTGTCACGCCTAGCGGAGGCTGATCTGGCGATTTGTCCTCCTGCAGACACCGAACTGTGTAAGTGCAGAGATTGTGAGAAGCGAATGTCAACTGGAGAACAGCAGCGCTTGCAGGTTTTATATGCCCTCAGGTAAGAGGGTTGGGCCTTGTCTGCGCGCTTCTGTCTGTCAAGCAAGACTTGGTGCAATTGGATGCTTTTGCAGAGGTCAGGTATGGATGCCCTTCCAATAGGTGGATCTCGAACACGAGATGATGAAAGAGAACACAAGTGAATGGCTGAAGCCCAGGCACCTGCACACTGATCTGCCAATCATTCTTTACAGCTGTTTCAGAGTTAGTCAACCTTTAACAGTATTCACAGCTTCTAATTAAACAGAAGCACAGATCCTGGTAGTTCTGAGCAGATCTGTTCTCAGAGCATCTGCAGCTTCAGACATGTGCTTTACTGGTACAGGTGACAGAAACCAGACTATATTTAAATACAGTTTAGATCTTACCATCATCATCGTCACTTACGTATCCTGGGACGTTTTTGTAACAGAAGAAAGCAGGAGGAAGCATCAGTCGGGCGGCTAGTTCTGCCTGCACTCTCGTTGGCTTATTCTCAAATATAATCTCAACATCATAATCATCATTTTTATCACACAACTCCGGAGCGTTCTTCTGTTCTGACCCAGGCGAAACTGTGTCAAAAAGAATGATTTCAGCTAATGCAACAACAGATGTTCAACACAAAGTTTGGAACAACACGAGCTTTCAGAAGCAAGTCTTTTAAAAATCTGAAACTGAAGTGCATGTAGCAGACGCCACAAAACCCCTCATACGTGTCATATAGCGTCTGCGGTGACGACACACATTTCACACCAAACATTAGATCAATAATAAAGACACACACATGCAAACACTCGTGCTCTCTATCAGACTGTGTGAAACAAGAGCATACAACCAGAAGTGTAATCCATAAATTTCTTCTTAACTGCTCAATTACATACAACTCTGAATCATAAACTAAATCAAGACATCAACAGCCACTGCTGCCATTTAACATCACAATGTAACAGAAGCAGCATCAGATATTTTCTTCCATTTTGTGATGTACGTCAAATTTGATCATATTATTAGAAAAGAAAAAAAAAAGTAGGGCGGTGCTTGGTTCCATTCACTGCTTGTTGATTGCTTGTTGGCGTGGCTCTTAAAAGTTATCGAAAGATACAGAACTTACTGAAATTAATAATTTATCGTGTAATCTATTAATCAGTGTTTCAACAGCGGAAATACATCAATAAAATAGCTGGAGAACAATGTCACATAACGTCACATTAACCTCAGAAAAGGTTCAAAGGTTCTCGAGTCAAAAGTTCCTCGAGTCAAAGGTTCTCGAGTCAAAGGTTCCTTGAATCACCAGTTCCCGAGTCAACAGTTCTCGAATCATAAGTTCTAGAGTCAACAGTTCTCGAGTCAACAGTGCACAAACGGTTTCTTTCGGACATGTTCAACATACCGACCAAGGACGTGAATGAGGGGGCGAATTTGACGAAATATAAGTTTATTTAATAAACAAATAAAATCTACTAGAGAATGCAACTAGTTATATTAAACATTTTAACATGATGAACATGCAACAACTGTTCAGTCAAAACATGTAAATGAAAATGAAAACATTTATGGAACAATAGAACAGTTTTTCTATTTACTATTGTGTATGCACGTTATATTTTAAGCTTTATGAGCTGGATCCTGGTTTCTGTAAAAAGTTGATGACTAGATTCACTTTATATCTTTAAGGCGTGTAAAACACACAGTATAGTTTAGAACATTATCTGAGAGATTTTCTTTCCTTGAGAAAAGTTGACATTCTGTACCAGATATATTCAAATTAATCTATATTGTGTCATTATATCGTGTCAAATTTGTGTCAATACCCAGCCCGACTCAACAATATTTGGCCGTCATTGAAAAGGCAATTCTACAAATTGTATCTGCAAAAGGCAACTAAGTCAAAACCAAATGATTTCATGATTTCTTCTTTATTTCCAACTGTTTATTTGTTCTGAACATTCATTTCAAATTACGTTGACGTATTAAGCTAAATAAATCTAAATAACTATAAAAACAGTGGTGTTCTAAATCTTTTGACACCCTTCAAAATAAACATGTGAACACTTTTAACATTTAAAAGCAGCCACCTGTCAGTCAGGTCATCAAGAGACTGAAGAAAGATTTCTTGAGGAAGTCAAGGGGGATTCTATAAATAACCAATTGACTTAAATTTTCTGCTTTTCTGCAAATCATTGGCATTGCAATAACATCTTGTAGAAAGTCATTTACTGATGTAGTTTCTTCACTCAAAAAAAGGTATTTTAATGCAAGCCATTAATCAACATAATTAATTGCGCTATTTTAAGAGAAATGTTTTGATGTTGTCATAATTGTGCAGCCCTAACTCATGTTGTTTGTGTCCTCTATACAGAGTCTGATCTCTGTAGTCCGTCAGAAAAATGTGCCATGTCTGTTTTAATGCAAATTCTTTTGATAAGAATTAATATGATTACAATTTAGAGAGAAATAATGATATATATATATATATATATATATATATTATATATATATATATATATATATATATATATATATATATATATATATATATATGATATATATAAATAAAGTATCTTGACCACTGCCACTTTAGCCAGTCCGTCCGTACAGCTGAGTCTTTAGCCATTTTAAAAAAATGTCTAAAGATACATCTTTTTCACCAGCATCTGACCAATTAACACTAGCACTTGCCTATTCTATTCTATTCTATTCTATTCTATTCTATTCTATTCTATTCTATTCTATTCGTTTTTCTGTTTACAGATGTACTAGACTTAGACTTGTTACAGCACTTGTATACTGTTGCCCTCTTGCTGGTCTGATTTCTTATATTGTTCTCCTCAGTTGTAAGTCGCTTTGGATAAAAGTGTCTGCTAAATGATTAAATGTAAATGTAAAACAGTAAAGAGTAAGTGCATCATAACTGAAATCCAAATAGCTCTGTTTTTTATTCACTACATCAACAGAAGTCTAAGCAGCCGCATTGTATTCTACAATGTTGGAAATGTCTGCTACATGTACATGTACATGTAAAGGTCTTTGAAGCCACTGGTCCACTTTATTTTTAAATTCTACTAAAGTTCAAACAAACAGCTAAAGGTTAGCCAATTTCAGATTATGCAAACATTTTGATTGGGGCCAAGGAAACAATGTTTAAGATATCACATCATTCAGCCAAGGTCAGGGGTCTCATTTATAAAACGTCCCGGGTTACGTATGTAACCCTAGTTCCCCGAAGGGACGGACGCTGCGTGTAATCGCAGTGGGAACGCCTCCAGCGTAGTGCGTCTGAAGCGTGAATGAAATCAGTCAATGGAGAGAATGAGCGTCACAGCGAGTGACGTCATCGACCAGGAAACTATAAAGCACCCCCGAATCATAAGCGTGCCAGCTTCTGATGTTACTGAAGCAAGCGATCCAAGGGGATGCCGGAGAATGGCAGGACACGCAGCGTCCGTCCCTTCGGGGAACTAGGGTTACATACGTAACACGGGACGTTCCCCTTCAGGGACTACCGCTGCGTGTAATCGCAGTGGGAACGCAATACCCACGCCCCCATACGACCAAGTCCCCGTCGTGTGTGATTAGGAGACACAAGCCGACGAGAGAAACTGAGCCCCAGGAGTGGAGCTAAAATCAAGAGAATAAAATCTGACAAAAGTGTGCGGTGAGGACCAGCCTGCCACATCACAAACATCTTGAAGAGAAGCCCCTGAAAGAAGAGCTCTAGAGGCAGCCATGCTCCTAGTAGAATGGGCCCGAACAGCCAACGGTGAAGCCTGACCGGCCGAAACGTAAGCAAGTGAGATGGCCTCGACCACCCACTTGCTCATCCTTTGCTTAGATGCGGGACACCCCTTGTTAGGTGACCCAAAACAGACAAATAATTGTTCCGATTTCCTCCACAGGGCAGCTCTGTGGACATACGCATCTAAAGCCCTAACGGGGCACAGCAAATTAAGTTTCTCCTGGTCTGACGTCAAAAAAGGCGGAGGACAGAAAGCCTGCAGTACTATAGGTCTAACAGAAGTAGTTGGTACCTTAGGAACATAACCTGGTCTCGGACAGAGAAAGGCCTTAACCATACCAGGAGCAAATTCCAGGCACGAGGGAGCCACCGAAAGTGCTTGAATATCTCCTATTCTTTTTAGAGATGAGATAGCGAGAAGAAGGATAGTCTTTAGAGTAAGAAACTTTTCCGAAACTTCCTCGATGGGCTCGAAAGGAGCTAGGGAGAGACCTTCCAAGACGATGGCCAGATCCCAAGCTGGTACCCTCGTGCGAACTGCAGGCCTCAGCCTCAAGGTGCCACGAAGGAAGCGAGATATAAGCGGGTGTCTCCCGAGGGAAGCTCCACTTGAAGGGGCGTGGTAAGCAGCTAAGGCCGCCACATACACCTTCAGTGTGGAGTGGGATAACCCTGTGGAGAGACGGTCCTGCAGGAAATCCAGCACTGTACCAACCGGGCAGTTAACTGGGTCCTGCTGGCGCTCTTCACACCAAGAGGTGAAAAGTCTCCACCTCGCGGCATATAACTTCCTCGTGGAGGGAGCTCTAGATTGGAGGATGGTCTCAATGACCTCAGTCGAGAGACCAGAATCTATGAGCTGGGCCCCCTCAGAGGCCAAGCCCACAGCCTCCATAGTTCTGGGCGGGGGTGAAGGATCGACCCACTCGCCTGAGAGAGCAGATCTCTCCTGATCGGTATCTCCAGGGGAGAGCCGTCGAGGAGAGACACTAGGTCCGCAAACCATACTCGGGCCGGCCAGAACGGGGCTATTAGCAGGAGACTGAGCCCGTCCCGGCGAACCCTCTCTAGAACTCCCGGGAGCAGAGCGATCGGGGGAAAAGCGTACAAACGTGACCTCGGCCACGGATGTACCATCGCATCCAGCCCCAGCGGGGCTGGCTGGCTGAGAGAGAACCACAGCGGACAGTGTGATGTCTCTCGGGAAGCAAATAGGTCTACCTCGGCACGACCGAAATGATCCCAATAGAGCTCCACCACCTCGGGGTGAAGACTCCATTCCCCGGGCCTCGGCCCCTGCCTCGACAGGATGTCTGCCCCCTGATTTAAATACCCTGGGAGATAAATAGCTCTCAACGAAAGAATTTTCCCCTGGGACCATAGAAGGATCTGCCGTGCCAGTTTGTAAAGCGGGCGAGAACGCAGACCCCGCTGATGGTTGATATAAGAAACCACCGATGTGTTGTCTGTTCGGACAAGAACATGATGGCCCCTGAGGTCTGGGAGGAAGTGTTTCAGAGCCAGAAACACTGCCAACATCTCTAGACAATTTATGTGCCAAAGGCGATGATGGTTCTCCCACAGACCCTGAGCTGGGCGACCACTCATGATTGCCCCCCAACCCGTGAGAGAGGCATCCGTCGTTAGCATTACGCGACGACAAGGAGCTCCCAACACAGGACCTCTGGACAGAAACCAAGGATCTTTCCACATGATCAGGGCACGATGACACCGTCGTGAACTCATGATCATGCGGAACGGATTTCCCCTCGGGGAGAATCCCTTGGTTCTGAGCCACCACTGTAACGGTCTCATGTACAAAAGGCCAAAAGGAATCACGTTGGACGCAGCTGCCATGAGACCTAACAGCCTCTGAAACTGTTTTACAGTGTATGACTGGCCTAGCTTGACCTGATCTACTGCAGCGAGAACCGACGCAATACGAGCAGGTGACAATTGTGCCTGCATCGTCGTTGAATCCCACACTACACCGAGATACGTGGTTCTCTGTACTGGAGAAAGCACACTTTTCTTGGCGTTGAGCCTCAGCCCCAAGCTCTTGATGTGAGCGAGAACGACATCTCGATGCCGAACCGCCTGTTGTTCTGATTGAGCTAGAATTAACCAATCGTCGATATAATTCAAAATGCGGATGCCCTGCAGCCTTAGCGGGGCTATAGCTGCATCCATACACTTTGTGAATGTTCGGGGTGACAATGCTAGGCCGAACGGAAGAACCCGATATTGGTATGCTTCGCCCCCGAAAGCGAACCTCAGGAACTTCCTGTGTTGAGGGAGGATTGATACATGGAAGTAAGCGTCTTTTAGGTCTATCGTGACAAACCAGTCCTCGGACCTGATTTGTGACACGATCTGTTTGAGAGTGAGCATCTTGAATTTGAGCTTCCCTACAGTGCGATTTAAGAGACGCAGATCTAAAATAGGACGCAACCCCCCATCTTTCTTCGGAACGATGAAGTACCGGCTGTAATATCCTAACTCTCTGCTGGGGGGAGGAACCCGCTCTATAGCTCCTTTTAGCAGCAGAGTTTTTACCTCCTGTTCTAATACCAGAGCCTGCTCGGAGCCCACCACCGTGGGCAGAACCCCTCTGAACTGAGGAGGACGCGTTCTGAACTGAATAGCATAACCGTTTTTTATAATATTCAGGACCCACTGAGATACATTGGGAAGAATTTCCCACTCCGCCAGAAACTCTACTAAGGGAACCAGCCTCTCGAGGCTGGCCTCTGTTTGAACATCCCGAGTGACAGCAACAGCGCCCTGTAACGGCGCACCGGCAGGGAACAGCTGGTCTGAACACTCCGCAGCCCTCCTCAGAGGGGGCGAACGTCCCTCGGGAAATCGCTCGCCGAGTCTCTCTACTCCCTGTATCGGCAGGGTTAGTAGAGCAGACCCCTGAGGGCACCGAGAAAGACAGGGCACCGTGTTTTTGTGAGGTGTACTCAAGTCTTTCACGATGGGGACCACCCTCAGAGTCCTGGCGTTGATAGCATCAGGATTTTTTCGACGCGGCCTTCTTGGCGACAATGACTGTCCTCAGATCAGCCCTGCCCCGCGAAGACCGTGTCTGAGAGCGCCCCGCCTCGTCCCTCCAATTTTGTGGGGGGGCACGAGACGCAACACTCTGTTTTTGTTGCACTCTTTTAAAAGAACTACTCGGCGGCTGGAATTTTCATTTTAAGGGGCATAAATTTCTGAAATGCTGCTGACTGTCTTTTTTCTTCCTGGAACCTATCAGTAACAGACTGCAAAGCATCACCAAATAAGCCCATAGGGGAAACAGGAGCGTCTAACAGAACAGATTTCTCTCTTTCCTGCATTTTTGTCTGATTCAACCATAAATGCCTCTCTGTGGCCACCAGGGCTGCCATAGAGCGACCGATTGATCTGGCCGTCTGCCTGGTGGCACGAAGAGCGAAATCAGCTGTCTGTCTGAGCTCATCGATCGTCTCAGCAGACATTTCCCCCTGCCCACTATCTTCCATAAGAAGATCAGCCTGATAAGCCTGCATAATAGCCATCGTATGCAGGCAAGCGGCTGCCTGTCCCGCCGCTGAATAAGCTTTCCCCACCAGCGCTGATGTATTTTTTAAAGGTCTGGTGGGGAGAGCCGGTGTTTTCAGTGATGACGCCGACTCGGGAGAGAGATAGCTCACGAGCGTCTCTTCCGCCCTCGGCATCGTCACATAACCGCAAGTTTTAGATCCCATAATATTAGAATACATATTGGAAGTGTGTGTGTATATTCTTGCTGACACTGGTTTAACCCAGGTCTTCGTCACTTGTTGAAAAGCTCAGTATTGAATGGCCATCTGATAGGCAGGAGTCTCATAGTAAAAGTAAACTTGATGACAGATATCTGCCCACGCGCACTCAGCCTGCTCGCCGGTGTTTGCCTCACACGATGTGAAGATCAGGGAAAAAAGGCAAACACCGGCGAGCAGGCTGAGTGCGCGTGGGCAGATATCTGTCATCAAGTTTACTTTTACTATGAGACTCCTGCCTATCAGATGGCCATTCAATACTGAGCTTTTCAACAGCACGGGAAAGCACATTAATAAGCTCATCATCGGGCGGAGACTGGAATGACGAGACACCAGCCGCCTCTAAATCGAAGCTTTCAACATCCAGCTCCTCAGAACTGGATAGCAAAAGCTCCGGGACCATATGTGCCTCAACCCGGGGAGAAGTAGCGGAGGACCGCGCTTCCACAGCCGGGATAGAGGCACTGGATCTCTCCGGTGAAGGCAGAGATAGGGCGGGGCCCGTCTCACACCCCTCGGTGAGATCCATCTGTGATCCCCACGACATGCGCCTCCGCCCTGCCTCAGCAAAAGCGGGACCCGAGCCGCGGGGAGCACGCACTCCTCGAAGAGCGATCGGCGAGAGCGCAAGGTCCTCAAAGGAAGACGCTCGCAGTGCTCACAATCGGCCCCCTCAAGAGCCGACTGAGCATGCTGCACTCCCAAACAAACCACACATAATTGATGCGAATCCCCGCCTGTGATGTATCTAGTACAGGGGGAACGCATCTCACATACTGAGGCTCGCTCGTCATTTGTTTTTGGCTCATCCTAATATATATATATATATATATATATATATAGACAGTTCAAACACACACAGATAGCTGCTGAAGTAACAGAAGCTGGCACGCTTATGATTCGGGGGTGCTTTATAGTTTCCTGGTCGATGACGTCACTCGCTGTGACGCTCATTCTCTCCATTGACTGATTTCATTCACGCTTCAGACGCACTACGCTGGAGGCGTTCCCACTGCGATTACACGCAGTGGTAGTCCCTGAAGGGGAACTGCGTGGGATCCTTGCTAAAAGTGTGAGGCCGAAAGCCAAAAATGGTATACGCAAAAAAATATTGCGCATAATTCACTTTATAAATCCCAGTCAGTGGAAGATAGTGCACATACGTCTCCTTCCCGATATAACCATATATGAGCTTACAACGCCTAGTTTTACTATTCATATCCTCATCTGCATATCATTTGCATATGAGTATTCATCCACGTGATAACATGTTTAACGGTACAAGGCATTAGAAAAATATGAAATACGGATGTGCGTCACATTACATTAATAAAAATCCTTTAGCAGCCTATATTCTTGCCTTAGTTTTGAATAAATACATCAAATAGTTTAAAATACATTTCAGAGAAACTTTTTCTTAATCTTTTCAACTGGCCAAATAGTATTTTTAATTGATTTATATTTTTAATGGAAACAGATAGACCTTGTTGCGCATTATTTTCACAAAACTATTTTCTTAGACAATCTGCTATTATCATGATAAGCAATTATCTCTGTAGTTAAAACATTAGGCTAAAACACAGCATGCCAAAGGAAAAGTGTTCAAAAGCATTGCCACCCAAAACAAATATTTCTATTTACTGAATATAAAAAATGTTGCAAATTCTCAGTAATGATTTCATGTAGTTTAAGTTCATCATGTTTAACACCATTAATTAGAATATTTAATCAAAATGTTTATATCAAAAGTAAAACAGTTTAAATCATTCTTTTATTTATTTAAACTGTTATTGTGAACATGCACTGTATTTATGATTAGGACTCATAATTAAGATTTATGGTTTTACAGTTGTGGTGCTTTCAGAGTCAAGCTTGGTACTGATACCTTTCTGTACAAGTTGAGCCGTTCTGTAGGTATTCACAGAGGTGTCTGTCTTGGAGCTGGAATGAATTCCTGTAAACAGCGGCTGGCCAGCCCCGGCAAAACCTTTGAAAGTGGGATCATCCTGGCCAAACTGAAAACTACCTTGTGAACATGTTGCCAAGTCTGCAAAACTAAAATGGTCAGGCTTACTGTTAAGGAGGGGAATATTATCGTGACTACCAGTGCCTAAGGGCTCATCTGAGGAACTTGGGATTGCCTCTTTTTCCTTCTCTCTGTGAAGTTCAGCAAAACTACAAGAGTCAGGCTTACCGGTAAGGAGGGGATTATTATCGTGACTACCAGTGTCTACGGGCTCATCTGAGGAACTTGGGATTGCCTCTTTTTCCTTCTCCCTGTGAAGTTCAGCAAAACTACAAGAGTCAGGCTTACCGGTAAGGAGGGGATTATTATCGTGACTACCAGTGCCTAAGGGCTCTTCTGAGGAACTTGGGATTGCCTCTTTTTCCTTCTCTCTGTGAAGATCAGCAATATCCATCTGGCCTAACTGAAAACTACCTTGTGAGCAGGTTGCCAAGTCTGCAAAACTAAAAGAGTCAGGCTTAACGGTAAGGAGGGGATTATTATTGTGACTACCAATGTCTACGGGCTCATCTGAGGAACTTGGGATTGCCTCTTTTTCCTTCTCTCTGTGAAGTTCAGCAATATCCATCTGGCCTAACTGAAAACTACCTTGTGAGCACGTTGTCAAGTCTTCAAAACTACAAGAGTCAGGGTTACCGGTAAGGAGGGGATTATTATCGTGACTACCAGTGCCTAAGGGCTCTTCTGAGGAACTTGAGATTGCCTCTTTTTCTTTCTCTCTGTGAAGTTCAGCATAACTACAAGAGTCAGGCTTACCAGTAAGGAGGGGAATATTATCGTGACTACCAGTGCCTAAGGGCTCTTCTGAGGAACTTGGGATTGCCTCTTTTTCCTTCCCTCTGTCAAGTTCAGCAATATCCATCTGGCCTAACTGAAAACTACCTTGTGGGCATGTTGCCAAGTCTGCAAAACTAAAAGAGTCAGGCTTACAAGTAAAGAGGGGATTATTATCGTGACTACCAGCGTCTACGGGCTCATCTGAGGAACTTGGGATTGCCTCTTTTTCCTTCCCTCTGTGAAGTTCAGCAATATTTTTCAGTAGGTCAGATGCAGACCCATTTTGTGACTGTCCGTCTGATGCGTTTGCCTCAGAGTCCAAAGAGAGTGCTAGAGTTGCTGACACTTTCGCATGTTGTGGTGCATCAGCCTGAATAATTTTCTTATCAGCCTGAGCTGCAAGGCCAAAAGATGTTACTACAGAATCATTTGATCCAAATTGAAAAGAAACTGGTATTTGAGACCCAAATGCTAATCCCTTTGAGCTGACATCAGTGTCTCCAGTAAGTCCAAAAGAAAAAGATTTGGCAGGAGGAGCCACAGGCGCAGAGCCTTTAAGTTCCTCTACAGATTTGTTCTTTGCTGTAGAAGGAGCTGCACTGTTGCAGGCAACACACACTGCAGATGTGGGAGCGTTTCTTACACAGCACACATCGCAGTCCCATTCACCCTTCTTCTTGGAAAACAGTGTTTTAAGATCCATTTCTTTGGATGAAACCTGAGGCTTCGGAGTTTCACATTTTTTTTCCAACAATTGGCCTTGTGGGGACTCTAGAATTAATTGTTGAGCCTCCTCAAATTTGAATTTAAACAGTGCGGCGTCATCCGCCGTTTTAAAACGAATGGCCAACTGCTCAGTCTTGGGCATTTCATCTGCATAGTCCATTGCATACCACACCCAGGACTTGTCAGATCCAGCATTTGGTTTGAGGACCATATCTGCAGTGATATAGTGATTAGCACAGATTTTGAGAACCTGTTCCCTCCTCATCAACAGACGAACTTTCCCGGATGTTCTGTGTTTTAGAATTTTGAAACTTCCAATGCCCCTCTCTTTCCATTCTTTAGTCTCAGGGTCGAACCGGAAGAGTTTTGCTCTCTTGCAGAACATCTCCTCTTCCTCCTCCTCACCAGTTTTCACATCAACCTTATCAGGAAGAGGCACAATGGGCTCAAAATGAGGTCCATCCTCTTCCTCTTCCATATGGGTGCTATCATTATCACTTTCCCCGCTTTTCTCTTCTCGAGCCTCTGAATTTCCTAATACTGGTTTGGTTCCACTTGCAAAGCTAAATCTTTGGTCAGTGTTGCCAAAAATATTAATTTTGCTCTGAGCAGCATCAGTGAATGAAAACCCTGTGGCACATTTACTTGCAAAAGTATAGACTCCACTTTGGCTAGGTGGCTGGTCTTGGGTCTGATGTTTCGGTTCTGATGGTCCTTCCGCTTTGGGAGGAATATCTGACGTCAGAAGTCCCAAGAGGCTTTCACTATTTTTCAACTGAGCAGAGGAAAAAATTAAATCACCATCAATGGACTTGAAATTGGAGTTGAACTTGAATGCATTTGTTGCCGATGTTGATGGGGCAACAGCAACCCCCCCAAAGTTTGGAACCTTAGTAGGTTCACCTGTGAACTGCGACCCAAGGCTCATCTTGGGGTCAACAGCCTTGTTTTCACTGCTCTTGGATGGCTGCGTGGATGTATCGACAAATGGCTTAGTGAAATATCCAGGCTCTGGCAATGTTGGATTGACTGTAGGTTGAGGAAAATTGTGACCATAATACTCTTCACTGTATGGGGAGAGTAAGGATGTAGCTGGTGACTCAAACCGGATGGGAGCACCAAAGACCTGCTCTTGAGGATATATGCATGCAGGAGTTGACTGAAGAGGTGGTGTGTGTGTTGATTGTTGGTAGGCATACATATGCTGCTGTGGAGGAAGACGATTCATCCCGTATACTGGGCCCTGCAGAGGTAAACACACAATAATTTGATATTGATTCTCTGTGCTTTTTCTTGGTAACTAAAAATGTAGAATATATTGCATTTACATGAAAATCACTCCACTACCTTTGTTGGTGTAACATTTGCAGCAGGGCATAGAAGATACTGTGAATTATGTGCTGGAGACTGGTTGTAGTACGCAGAGGGACCTGTAGTGGCAACTGAGGGAAAAAAGGAATGGGATTTTAATTATGTCTTAAATGTTGTATACACAAGTGGTTCTAATTTTTTTTGGTGATGCCCCCATTTAGAAGCAAAAAAAAAAAAAAAAAAAAAAAACATTTGCGGTACACTCATAAATTAATGAAAAAATTTTTACAATATTAAATCTGACATTTACGAATAAACCAAAAGCAGAGGCGAACAATATAATTGTAGGAGCCATATAATAGGAAAGTCATGTGACCAAATGATAATGGGAGTGTCATTAATTAAGTGGGGTTAAAACACCTGTTTTGTGTGTGTGTGTGTGTGTGTGTGTGTGTGTGTGTGTGTGTGTGTGTGTGTGTGTGTGTGTGTGTGTGTGTGTGTGTGTGTGTGTGTGTGTGTGTGTGTGTGTGTGTGTGGAAGAATGGGGGTGAGTGCTGGAGCATATATTTTGTTGACCGCGCAAACCTGTACAAAATAAAACAACATGCAAGCTTCAAGGATAAACGTGTCACAAAAGTTATTTCTCCACTCAGCTCCTTAGAGGTTTTGATTGTTTTTGGGGCTGTTTACACCTGGCCACTTCATGCGTTTTCTGTGATTGGATAGCTATCTGATCGTGAAAAGACGAGGTGTAAATGCCCTCCGAAACGCATTCGAGATGGATTTGAATCCGATCGCTCAAACCACTTCAGGAGGAGGTCTAGGCCGCATTCCAGATGAAACTGGACAAGTGTAAATGCATTGGTTGTTGAAACCACATATGTCAATTTTACTCCTTCCAAAACTGCTAAAAAAATAAACGTGTGAGAGCGTGTTATAAGCTATTTGTCATGTTATAGTCAGATATGACGGCGCTGCTGCAGCACGCATCACTGAAAATGAGCAGCTAAGCATCTATTCATCAAGTCAACGTGCAAACTATTGCAAATCAAAGTGAAAGTAAGTCGCAGATGCTTAACACAATCATCTTGCCAAAATGATCTTACCAGGGCTGTTGCCGCTCTCTCTTATTGCTTTCTTTGATTTTGAAATTTTAGCTGATGATCAATAAAATGCAGCTCATATCTGTTGCTTTCGGTGACGTGCACTCCAATAAATCGGCATATTAGCGCGGGAATTAAAGATCGGATGTATATCCGTTTTGCACAAACACATTTATGTGACCAGGTGTAAATGGAATCGTTTTGATACATCAGATATCTATCCGATCTGAGAAATGCACAACAATAATAATAATAATAATAATATTAATAATAATAATTCATTACATGTATATAGTGCTTTTTCTGGGACCTCAAAGCGCTTTACATGGAAGGGGGAATCTCCTCAACCACCACCAATGTGCAGCATCCACCATATTGCGCCAGAACGCTCACCACACACCAGCTTACTGGTGGAGAGGAGACAGAGTGATGAAGCCAATCAGTATATGGGGATGATTAGGAGGCCATGATGGACAGAGGCCAAGGGGCAAATTTGGGCAGGATGCCGGGGTTACACCCCTACACTTTCGAAAGACATCCTGGGATTTTTTAATGACCACAGAGAGTCAGGACCTCGGTTTAGCGTCTCATCCGAAGTACGGTGCTCTTTGACAGTATAGTGTCCCCATCACTACACTAGGGAGTTAGGACCCACACAGAGCACAGGGTGAGCGCCCCCTGCTGGCCTAACTAACACCTCTTCCAGCAGAAACCTGGTTTACCCAGGAGTCTCCCATCCAGACACTGACCAGACTCAACCCTGCTCAGCTTCAGTGGGCAACCAGTCTTGGGCTACAGGGTGATATGGCTGCATGAAGTGGCCAGGTGTAAACAGCCTCTTTATGTGCCGCTACAATATTTATATATTTTTTTAAAAACTGCTGTACATCTTCTTCCAGCTTTATATTTTTATTTTATTCTAATAAAGTTAACTGAATGAACTTTGTAAGTAGACCTACATAATTGCTTTTTCTGTTGCAAAAGACACATTGAATTAAATAAGCGATATTGTTTTGCAGGAGCAATATGAAAAATAGATGCACAAAAGAAAAAAGAAAATCCTTTCACTTACTCACGGTCACGTCTCTCTAAAGTCTATCTATGAAACTCAAGGATGAGAGGATGATGATTTTAACCTTCAAGCTCAAATGGCACATAAAAGCACCATAAAAGTTTTCCATGTGAGTTAAAGCTGCAGTCCGTAGTTTTTCCTCTTTGTCGCCATCTCTGTTACAAATCTGCAATTGCAGTTATTCGTGGAATTATCAGCTTTACGTGGTTTGTGCCTCGGCACATCACAGCGCGGATGAATTCAATGTGCGGCTGTCAGTCGCCGAGCCAGTGTGGATACTGGCATTCGCAATCACAGATTCTACTTTTTGGAAGAATGACCAACATAAGAATTTTCACCAGAAAATGTCATTTGAACAAGTAAGAACATCCACTTTTGTTCGGAAAAAAAGCATTGCAGCAAATCGCGCTGATTAAATACTATACTTATACTGCAAATTATACTTTGTTCTCAAATTGTTAATGTTAACAACATCAGCATTGTGTGACTGCATTTAATGTGTATTAGGGCTATCTGTGTAGTTCAGTTTCCATTTCTGTGCAGTCTAATTTCTAATTGTCATACCAATAAATTAATGTTCCTTAGAACAGGTACTCTTTGAAATACAAACATTTTTGCCCGGTTGCAGTCTCTTTTTTCTGTAGCCACTCAGAAGTAGAATTAGTCTTTTGCATTTTACAGCGGGTGAATCTCCAGTTGTCACTGGTGATTGTCTTTTGAACCTTTCTGGATCTGCCATCAAATGAATAAGTTGAATTATATCAAGTGCTGTGAGAAAAGGAATAAAGCAACTCATGAACTGACCAGTAATAGGAGCACCATTAGCTCCAGGAAATCCTTCCTGAAGTCCTTCTGCAGGATAATTATCTCTGTACACCCTATATGAGGATGCTGTCGCTTCAGGGGAATTAAGGCGCAGGTCATGAACCTCATTCTGTGTGAGACGGAGAACAAAACATGATATTACAAACCCTAAAATCTGAAACTTGCCTGATCCAATACCCCAAAGAGCTTCGGACCAGTTTCACATGGTTGTATTTAAAACCACTAGAACAATCATACCACTTTGTTAAAAACGAACTTCTAAAACAACACTTTTAACCCTCTGGGGTCTGAGGTGTTTTCTGGGTCCTGCAGGTGTTCTGACATGCGTGCTTATTTCTGTTATTTGTGACATTTTCATGGCTAAAGTCTGATTAAACTGTATTAAGCACAAACTCAAAATAAAATAATGTCAGCAGCATGTATGTTAAAATTTGTAGTTTGTATTGTATTACTGTTGTAAACTCTGGAAAAACTGGAAGAACTGGAAGAGAGGGCAACTCTTATGCACTCTCTTATGCACCATTCGAGACGCAAGTTTCACCTCAGAATCATTCTAATCTACATCTCTTTCCCTCTTCCCCCACTCTCTATCCCTCGTGCTGAGATTACAGAAATTCATCCAAAATATATATGGTTTTAATGTGAACAATTATCATACAGTTTTATACATGTTTGGTATCATTTGAAATGTCTCAGTGCAACTGGTACAAATGTCTCATTCCCAAATAAGTAAACCAAAAGGTAATAAAGTTCTTAAGAGTTTAGAAATATCTTGCACACAGAAGGCAAATGGTCCCCTGCTGTCAAAAGGTGTAACCTCTGAATGCAAATTACCATTGAGAAAGAGAAAGAGGTTTCTGTCTATATAATGATTGTATATGTAATGTATAACACTTGCCTGTATGACAAAAATGGACGAAGTTATTTGAGTCTCTTTTGCACTCTCCGACCCAAGAGGGTTAATGTAATAACTATTTTTTTTTGTGATTCTTTATTTATTAAACATTTTGTGTGTATAAAACTATTTACAACAATGCCCAAGTTCTGCCCATAATCCTAGGACCAAAATAAAATAAATAAGGAATATGACATGAAATAAGAATACAATTTGACAAAACTACACATAGAAGGATCTCAGAGTCTTTTGGATAGAGTCTCAATAAGGTCCAGCCAAAATTGTATCGTCTTTCTGTTGCCGCCAAGCACTTTAGCTGTGGTACACTCCAGAAGAACAATGTCAAGCAGATAGGCCATCCAGATAAACGTCGCTGGGGTAGTTGGTTCCACCCACAGTTTTAGGACAACTTTTTTAGCAGCAGTGAGAGCAGCGGACAAAATCCTCCTTTGATCGACAGACAATGACAGTGAGGAATCATCCAGCAAAAGAAAAATCAGAGGATCATTTTGGATCGTAATCTTCAGAAGATCTGTCAGTAGGTCCTGGACTGCAGACCAGATCGGCACAATTAGAGAACAGTCCCAGAACATATGCATATATCTACCTACATTCGCACATTTACACAGGTGACAAAAGGGATCAGGTTTTCTTTTCATTTTATATAGCAAACAAGGTGTGGCATACGCCTTACCTATTAACTTGTAATGTATCATTTGGTGAGCTGGATTTTTTCATACTGGTACTTTTGGTACTGTCGTACCAAAAGCGATTTATAAATTATGCTCACCATACCTCTAGAAGCCATACTGGAATCTATCCAGTCTATCATAGGATGAGAAGATATTTTAGTTGACCAGGGTACTCCATAGGCTTTTAGCGCCGACCTCAATCTTAAATACAAAAAGAAGGAGAATCCTGGAAGAGAGAATTCATCCTTTAGGATTTGAAATGACTTAAGCCCATAATCACTGTACACATCTTTCAGGGTATAAACCCCACATTTGGCCCAGCAATTGTAAACAAAGGGTTTGTTACCCGTACAGAGATTATTGTTATGCCAAATGGGGGTAGACTCGCAGTATAAATCTGAAGCTCCCATGATATTTTCTGCCATTCTCCAGGTTTTGATAGATTGACCTATAATTGGACCAAACTGTTCCAGAACCTTCTTATGTATCCCAGTAAAAGGTAAATCCTGTAGACGTAATGGGAGAATAATATTCATTTCTATGGCCCGCCATGGCACAGGGGAGTCAACATCAATCCAAGTCCTAAGCGGTCTTATTTGGTATGCTAAATAATAGGACCAAAAATCTGGTAGCGATAAGCCTCCATGAGGTTTTAGCCTGTGCATAGATTTGAGACGAACTCTAGGCCGTTTGTAATTCCATAAGAATTTAGTTACTGCTGTACGAAGCTCTTTAAAGTAACCAATGGGTGGTGCTAGAGGTAAAGTTGAAAATAGAAAACTCAGCCTTGGAAGTATATTCATCTTAATAGTGGCCATCCTACCATGAAGAGCCAAGCAGAGTGGAGACCAACACTAAAGATTACTCGAAAGCTTATCTAGAAGGGACTGATAGTTCCACTTAGAAATGCGAGATAAAGAAGAAAAAACTCTAATCCCAAGATAATTAAACTGATCGCTGACTGGAATCATAGTGGGTAAGGCCTGAATCTCTGATTTAGCAGCTAAATTAAGGGGCAAAAGTACAGATTTACTCCAGTTAATTTTATAACCGGACAGTTTACCAAAGGTATCAAATAATTTTAAGCATTCTTTAACCGAATCTGTGATATTTGATAGATACAAAAGAATGTCGTCAGCATATAGTGAAATCTTATGGGAAGTATTAATACAGCTTATAGGGGCTATTGCAGAACATTGTCTAATCGCTTGGGCCAAAGGCTCTAATGATAAATTAAAAAGCAAAGTCGACAGGGGACATCCTTGGCGAGTGCCTCTGCCAAGGTGGAAGGGAGCAGAAATGTGAGGACCAGTAAGAACTCTGGCTGAACAATCAAAATAGATAGTTTTGACAGCTTGCAGGAAAAAAGAACCAAATCCAAAACGTTCCAGGACAGACCATAAAAAATTCCACTCGATTCTGTCGAATGCTTTTTCTGCATCCAGAGAAAGGACGGCAGAAGAAGCTGTGTACGAGTCTGCTTGTTGAATAATATGAAGAAGCCTACGTATATTGTCAGCAGCAAATCTCCCCCTAAGAAAACCTGACTGATCATATTTGATCAAGTCATCTACACACGGCTCCAATCTTAAGGCCAAGACTTTTGCCATCACTTTTGAATCTGTGGATAAAAGGCTAATTGGCCTGTAACTAGAACACTCAAGAGAATCCTTCCCTTTCTTCAAAAGCAAAGTTATTAAAGCTGTATTTTGGTCCCTATGCAGAGCACCTTTTCCTAAAGCAAAATTAAAAGAATTAAGAATCAAGGGGGCCACTATGTCCCATAACGTCTTCAATAACTCCGGGGGAATCCCATCTAACCCAGGGGCTTTAATACTATTCATGTAATCCAAGGCTGATTTCAATTCTTCAATTGTCAAAGGACTGTCCAATATATCGCGCTGAGAATCATTTAATCTGGGAAGATTTAAGTGTTTAAGGAATAAATCTAAATTTGTTGATTCTGTGCTGTATTCTGAAGTATATAGATGTTGATAATAGGATTCAAATATTCTATTTACATCCTTAGGTTTAGTATATACTGAACCCTCATGCCTAATAGCAGATATGTTGGCCTTAGACTCACCATCCTTCAACCTCAAAGCCAAAAGCTTAGAAGGGCGTTCTCCATTGAAATAATAAAATTGTCTAGTGCGGTGCATGAGAAATTCAGCTCTATGCAGATATATGGATTTTAATTCTGATTTAAGGACGTTTACTTCTTTGGCTTTGATCTCTGAAAATTCACCTTTTAATTCCTTCTCTAGTATATTAATTTGTTTTTCTAATTCAATTTTACGGCTCTCTCTACACTTTTTACTAAAGGATGAAAAACTTATACATTTACCCTTAATAAAACATTTAGTGGTTTCCCACAATACTTGAGGGTTAGAAGCTGAATCCCTATTAATCTGCAAAAACTCCTTCAGGGAGTTGCGTAATTCAGCCACAAATGTACTGTCCTGTAACAGGGAAGTATTAAATCTCCAACGATTGTGCCTGGAGCCCAACGATACAGGAGTTAAAGTGGTAATTATTGGGGAATGGTCAGATAAAAGAAGTGGCAAAATATCTACTTTATTAATATAAGGAATTAGAGAGGGAGACATAAGTATATAGTCGATCCTCGAATAGCTCTTATGACGAGCTGAAAAAAATGTATAGTCCCTAGAGCCATCGTTTTGCAAACGCCAAACATCGCATATGTTAGAATGTCGCAAGAAGGAGTTAAAACATTCAGAGATCCTTGAATCAGCCTTAGAAGCGTGAGATCTATCTAACTGAGGATCTAATACAGCATTAAAATCACCCCCTAACACCACGAGACAGTCCTCCAAACTCACAACTAAGCGTAATAATTCTTGAAAAAATAAGGGATCACCTTCATTGGGAGCATATACAGACAAAAAAGCGTATTTAGTATTATTTAGAGAACCAACAACATAGGTGATTCGGCCTTCCTTATCCCCACCAGAACGTGTAATTGAAAAATTAGTAGAACGCCTAGACAATATCAGCACCCCTTTAGATTTATTGACGGCCGAAGAGGAAGACAGCATTTTAAAGTATCTGTTTTGAAAGCGATGCACGTCAGCTGACTTCAAATGAGACTCTTGTATCAGGGCAAAAGAGACATTTTTACATCTTAGATAATCTAAGCATTTGGTTCGCTTGATGGGGCTATTTAACCCATTAACGTTCCATGACAATATATTTACAGCCATAAGTTATTGAGTAACAGCCATATGCAGACCAACCAGAACAAGGCTGGAGGACCAAAGAGCATAGTCCCCAGAAAAAAAGAACGGTCGGCAATCAAGAAATACGAAATATATAAATACCTGCATGAAACAAATTAAACTTAGGCAGACTCGGGCATGGAACAGAAAAAAACAAACAAACAAGAACATTAAAGAAATGGGCAGTAAGCAAAGAGTTAAAACACACTCTTCTACCTGCCCTTAACATAACAGACTTTGGATACGTGGCCAACTAGCAGTCCGGCTCGTCCGTCAATTCACCTGACCCGGTCACTTTCCGGATGGAATAAAATCAATCCGTCTCACTCAGTAAGGTCCTCCATGGGAACTGCCGATTCGTGCTCATTCACCTCGGGTTCTCGTAACGCGGCCGCCTCAGCTTCCTTCAGAGGTGGTTTTGCGATGGGATCCCGATTGAGGACAAACTTTTCAACCTCCGTCGGTGTCTCAAGAAGTGAAATCTTCCCTCGGTGGATAACTTTCACTACCGCGGGATATAGCAAAAAAGACGTAATTCCCAACTGGGTTAGTGTCTTCCTCGCCAGTGCCATCGCTCTCCTCTTAGACGCAGTGTGAGTACTGTAGTCCAGCAGCAGCACGAGCTCCATTCAGTATTGCATTCCGATCTTGATAGCGCAGCATCTTAAAGATGAACGTGCGAGGGGTAGATTTCGCGCGCTCCCCGCTGTAGATACGATGAGCTCTTTCAATCTCCAATACCTTGCCAGCAAGAGAGGGAATCCATTTAGGAAGATTATTCTGTATAAATCGCCGCGGGTCATCTCCTTCCACACCCTCTTTGAGTCCCACTAGACGTACATTGGACTCGCGGCTTTTGTCTTCGATTCTCGCCAACTTTTCCTGAAGAGAATCCACTGCTAGCTTAACCTCCATGGTGTCTTTTTTGTGTTACGAAGAGCTGCTTGCAGAGATGGGGGACTCGAGTCACATGACTTGACTCGAGTCAGACTCGAGTCGCAAATATAAGGACTTGAGACTTGCTTGACTAAATTAAGAAAATGACTTGACTTGACTTTGACTTGAGATCCAATGACTTGAGACTTGACTTGACTTGAACTGTATGACTCGAGAATGACTCGATATACATTTTTATATAAATCATCGCAACATCAATTGATGAACAAAATGAAAGCAACGGAACCATTGACGTCAGTCATCAGATTCTGCGCGATGGCGTGACGCTTCACAAGCCCAGAAAAAACATACATCGCAGTGAGCGCGCTAAATACAAAAACATCTCCCAGCATCGTTTCTTTTTGGATATAAACACTAGAAATTGACCATATTCATACAAGAAGATTTGCTGTACGCATAATAACTGGCAAGATATCGGACGGCCATCACAACCTCGGAACAGTCGAACTTCATTCACGTCTAAAAGTAAGCTATGGCTTGTCTAACCTGTTTGTTAATTTGACTATCTTAAAATCTAAGAGAATATTGCTCAAAATAGCATGGCTCTTTATACACGTTTTCAAATATAGCTTAATGTTGTCAATATTCAAATGATAATTAATGATGGCATATGTTTTGTAGCTATAACATTTGCCACATTTCTTTTTAAATCATGCTTTAAAGCCAAATATGTCGTTCTTTCCATTGACGAAAAACAACAAAGAAAACTGTTAGATGTTATCAGGGGGTTGATGGCAAAAAATGGCAGCAGAATTAATATGCACCCAAAATTCAAATGGTGGAAAAATTGCCCTAGTTATTTTCATAATAATAACATATGATATTAAAAAAATATTTCCAGAATATTGGTGCGATTGCAAATTTGATAATTTTATAAAACAGTTCAGTAAACAAAGAGTGAATATTGTGATGTGACATTTTATGATAATATTCCAAATATTCTCTGTTTTTGCTCTATTTCTCCAATGGCAATAGTTCCAAACAAGCCACAGAAAGAGTTATGCGTTTTTGTGATTCTGACCTAGTTGCTTAGTTCCAGAACGAATCTGCCGTTTTGAACACAAGTTAAATGAATGCTTCTATGACTCGTACATTAATACGGTGATTTGGCGCCACCTATTGGCGGTTTTAACTTCATAATTAAAAATATATAACTTAGATAAAGGGGATGCCAGTTTGAAGAATGCCATTTGGTGGCATAGGAACCATTATACTTTCTGGTAATTCTTCCTTAAACAGTTCCCTGACGAAGCTAAGGTGCATCTTTAACTCGTCAGCAACAATGGCGCGAAGTTCCCCCTCAGGAGCACAATTAGGATCTTTAACTCGCTTTTTCTCCGGGGAAGCCAACGTTAACTGACGTTTTGCCATCTTCATTTGTTACACCGTTATCAGAGCAATCAAAACTAACCAAAAGTTGATCGTTTTACCAAAAACAAGTAAAATAAGGATACCGAGTCAGGGAGCAGTCGAACTACACAGCCATTGCTACCGGAGGGTCACGTGATCCCCCATGTAATAGCTATTTTAGGTTATGTTTTTGTTCTTTTAAGCATTTATTAGACAGGACAGCGTAGATGAAACCGTAAACAACAGGAAGGACAGAGAAGGGAACATAGTTTATCATAGTAAAGCTACTTTGAAGCAATATGTATTGTATAAAGTGCTATATAAATAAAGGTGACTTGACTTTAGTGTCCTGCAAGGTTATAATCGTTAAC
This sequence comes from Chrosomus eos, assembly GCA_036326025.1. Taxonomy (NCBI): domain Eukaryota; kingdom Metazoa; phylum Chordata; class Actinopteri; order Cypriniformes; family Leuciscidae; genus Chrosomus; species Chrosomus eos. The sequence goes on from JAZAVI010000028.1 coordinate 1,334,759, forward strand.
GAAAACGAACGAAAAAACATTGTCATTAACTGAAATAAAAATAAAAACGAGGCATTACAAAAAAAACAATAACTAACTAAAACTGTAATGTGTGTTTGGCAAAACAAACTAAAATAAAATAAAATTATAGACTAAATGTCCTTAGTTTTCGTCTTTGTCAACCCAGGTGAAAAAAAAGTGTACTTTAGTGCACTAAAAAAACACTTAAATACAAGAAAGTATATTTGTAGTACATTCTTACTTTTTGTGCTAAATAAAACTGTAAAAATTATGCACTATAAATACACTAATTTAAAGTATATTTTTACTTAAGTAGTACTTAAGTGTAATTGCGAAAGTATATTAATACCATTGATATTTTAAATGTATTTTTAGTGCAATTTTTTTGCATTTTAATATATTTCTAACAAGTATACTAGAAGTACATTGGTAATAAATATATGCTTAATTACACTTTTAAGAAATATGCTAAACACAAGCATAATTTTAATATATTTCTAACAAATGCACTATAAGTACATTGGTAATAAATATATGCTTAATTATACTTTTAAGAAATATGCTAAACACAAGCATAATTTTAACATATTTCTAACAAATGCACTATAAGTACATTGGTAATAAATATATGCTTAATTATACTTTTAAGAAATATGCTAAACACAAGCATAATTTTAATATATTTCTAACAAATGCACTATAAGTACATTGGTAATAAATATATGCTTAATTATACTTTTAAGAAATATGCTAAACACAAGCATAATTTTAATATATTTCTAACAAATGCACTATAAGTACATTGGTAATAAATATATGCTTAATTATACTTTTAAGAAATATGCTAAACACAAGCATAATTTTAATATATTTCTAACAAATGCACTATAAGTACATTGGTAATAAATATATGCTTAATTATACTTTTTAAGAACTATGCTAAACACAAGCATAATTTTAATATATTTCTAACAAATGCACTATAAGTACATTGGTAATAAATGTATGCTTAATTATACTTTTAAGAAATATGCTAAACACAAGCATAATTTCAATATATTTCTAAAAAGTATGCTACAAGTACTTTGGTAATAAATAAATAAATGCTTAGTTACATTTTTAAGAAATATGCTAAACACAATCATACAATTTTTGTGAAGTTTTAGTGTATTTAAAGAAAACACTTATGTTGCTCTTTATGTAAGAACATAGCAAAATGGTTAAGCTTTTAGTATGTTTAAAGTACTTTTTAAACACTTAGGCCTACTGCAATATATTTTAATATTTATATATTTATAATTTTAATATTGGGGGGGGGATTACATTTATAATGTACTAACTTATAATGTATTATAAACATTTGTCAACTATTATTAAGCATTGCAATAAGCCTACTTAAAATTAATATTGTTCACTTTTACTTGATTAAAGGCTGTTGTACATTACCATACATTAATACTACTGAAATTCCCACAAGGATTTTAACATATTATTTGAAATGCATCATAGATACATTTTCCAAAGATGTTTAAATGTTTTCATAAAAGATGTTGTACTTGTTTAAATTTGAACAAAATGCATAACACCTGTGCCTAGTCCTGATTGGTTCCAGAGCCGTTGAACGGCTGTGATTGGTTCTTATGATCATGAGCTCATTTCACTCAAAGAGCTTCAGTTGCTGAGTATGTTCCTTGAATGTGATTAGATTTAGAAGTCTACATTTAAACTATTAAATAAGAGCGATCGTGTTTCTTTAGAGGACTTGGAGGAAACCACGCGATTCATGTAGTAGGTGCTTTTTGCGATTAACTTTTTCAAACGTGAACTGTTTTGGTGAATCGTTTATCGGAGGGATATAAATCTCTCGGGTTTCATTACAATATCTCAGTTTTTCTTTCGTAAATTAACGGAATTCTTAAGTATTAGCCATCCTTTAGGCCTACATTACAGATCAGATATGATGACGCACAGACTGTGAAAAGGGTCTCTTAGCCAATATTTGCCTTTATTACCCTTGTTAGAAAATGCAATAACGAAAGGTTTGTGTCGGGAAAAAAAACACTGTTAAGTGATTTTTTGTTGTTGGTTGTTTTTTTCCCCTAAGGTTTGTTTGGGAAATGATTGTAAAATTTAAAAAAGAAAAGAAAATCGTGTTTTGTTCATATTTAAGATAAGTACTGTAACGTTATGCTGTAGACTTGTGTGTGAATAACGTCTCAAAAAATTAAAGTGTTTTTCAAGAAAGAGATGCTGTTTGTTTGTACATAGCCTACCTGTGCTGTATTGTGTGGTATCCTTTTAAACTATGAGTGTTTACATTACATGAATTACATTTACTTTAATCAAATATAATTTTATCAAGTATAATTTTAGCATAAATGAGGCAGAAAATGCTACTGATAACACAGTCATAGTGTACTACTTTTTAAATAAACCATTATTTAATTGTTTTATAAAGGTACTGTTAACAGAGTTAAAATATATTTGAAATAAATTTACTATATTAAAAATATGTGAGCAATACATAAATATGATTTGTATATATACTTATATTTTAAATAATTTATACGTGTATTTAAAAATGCATTAAAAATGGGTTCAATAGTACTAAAAGGGATAACAAAATAATAAAAAAATAAAGCTGAAATAGTATGTTAAAAGCATATTTTAGTTAATCTTAAGTGTGTGTCAAAATAGCACAGTTGAGTACACTTAGTTGATCTTAAGTTTATCTTAAGAAGTACTAAAGTTAAGCTTTTAGTATATTAAGTACAAAATTAGTGCGCGAAAATAGAGCACTTTAAGTACATTATGGAAGTGTACTAAGTGCACTTAAATAATGTATTTTAGTGTACTTTTTTTGACAAAGGAATACTCCTTAAGTATAATATATACATATTTATAATATATTATTATTATATTTTAAATAATTTATTAGTATAATTAAAATGCATTAAAAATGGGTTTTAGATATACTAAAAGTGGTAAGAAAATAATTTTTTTTAAAGGTTGAAATAGTATATTAAAAATATATTTAAGTTCATCTTCAGTGTGTGTCAAAATAGCACAGTTGAGTACACTTAGTTGATCTTAAGTTTATCTTAAGAAGTACTAAAGTTAAGCTTTTAGTATATTAAGTACAAAATTAGTGCGCGAAAATAGAGCACTTTAAGTACATTATGGAAGTGTACTAAGTGCACTTAAATAATGTATTTTAGTGTACTTTTTTGACAAAGGAATACACCTTAAGTATAATATATACATATTTATAATATATTATTATTATATTTTAAATAATTTATTAGTATAATTAAAATGCATTAAAAATGGGTTTTAGATATACTAAAAGTGGTAAGAAAATAAATTTTTTTAAAGGTTGAAATAGTATATTAAAAATATATTTAAGTTCATCTTCAGTGTGTGTCAAAATAGCACAGTTGAGTACACTTAGTTGATCTTAAGTTTATCTTAAGAAGTACTGAAGTTAAGCTTTTAGTATATTAAGTACAAAATTAGTGCGCGAAAATAGAGCACTTTAAGTACATTATGGAAGTGTACTAAGTGCACTTAAATAATGTATTTTAGTGTACTTTTTTGACAAAGGAATACACCTTAAGTATAATATATACATATTTATAATATATTATTTATTATATTTTAAATAATGTATTAGTATAATTAAAATGCATTAAAATGGGTTTTAGACTAAAAGTGGTAAGAAAATAAAAAATTTTAAAGGTTGAAATAGTATATTAGAAATATTTAAGTTCATCTTCAGTGTGTGTCAAAATAGCACAGTTGAGTACACTTAGTTGATCTTAAGTTTATCTTAAGAAGTACTAAAGTTAAGCTTTTAGTATATTAAGTACAAAATTAGTGCGTGAAAATAGAGCACTTTAAGTACATTATGGAAGTGTACTAAGTGCACTTAAATAATGTATTTGTGTACTTTTTTTGACAAAGGAATACACCTTAAGTATAATATATACATATTTATAATATATTATTATTATATTTTAAATAATGTATTAGTATAATTAAAATGCATTAAAAATGGGTTTTAGATATACTAAAAGTGGTAAGAAAATATATTTTTTTAAAGGTTGAAATAGTATATTAAAAATATATTTAAGTTCATCTTCAGTGTGTGTCAAAATAGCACAGTTGAGTACACTTAGTTGATCTTAAGTTTATCTTAAGAAGTACTAAAGTTAAGCTTTTAGTATATTAAGTGCAAAATTAGTGCGCGAAAATAGAGCACTTTAAGTACATTATGGAAGTGTACTAAGTGCACTTAAATAATGTATTTTAGTGTGCTTTTTTGACAAACGAATACAGCTTAAGTATAATATATATATATATTTATAATATATTATTATTATATTTTAAATAATGTATTAGTATAATTAAAATGCATTAAAAATGGGTTTTAGATATACTAAAAGTGGTAACAAAATACATTTTTTTAAAGGTTGAAATAGTATATTAAAAATATATTTAAGTTCATCTTCAGTGTGTGTCAAAATAGCACAGTTGAGTACACTTAGTTGATCTTAAGTTTATCTTAAGAAGTACTAAAGTTAAGCTTTTAGTATATTAAGTACAAAATTAGTGTGCGAAAATAGAGCACTTTAAGTACATTATGGAAGTGTACTAAGTGTACTTAAATAAAATGTATTTTAGTGTACTTTTTTTTCACCTGGGAATGTCTTTCATAGGGCAAATAACATTATATCATTTCAGAGTTGACATTTTCGACCATACAGTTTCCGACTGGCAGTGTTTCCCACACATAGACTAATTTGTGGCGGTGCGCCACAGAATCAATAACCGGCCGCCACATATTGCGTTTCGTTATTATTATTTTTTAACGCTATTTAAAAAAAAACGCAGCGTATTCTTTCAGTTGCAATTCCTTTCCTTGCTCTCCCTCCGTCTCTCTGTCACTCACGCGTCTCTCTTACACACACACACACAACACACACACACCACACACACACACACACACACACACACACACACACACACACACACACACACACACACACACACACACACACACACACACACACACACAGCGTCTCCATGAAAATGAGTGTTTGTTTAAAAGCAAGTTCGCGAAAGGTTGGTATCGTGTTCACTTTTACACAATCACACATTAAAAAGAATAAAACATTTTCAGTCTGTTAATGTCTACCCAAGAAGCGATTGCGCCTTCTTTAGAAAGTTAACTAGTCGCAAGTTTGAGGAAAAATGCAGTTGGGTTGTCGATGTCAAAACACTATATAAGCTGTGATTCAAATATTAAACAATGTTATGTCATTTTTTTACTTTTATAATAAATGTTTGATGCATCAGTCGAGATGAGCTGTATAGGGTAAATTTAGTATAGGGTATGAAAATTGTACAGCTGTGGGATTTGTATAGGGTGTGAATTTTGTATAGAAGATGTGTCGATTTTTGGTACGGTGTGTGGATTTTGTAAGAGGTAAAGAGATTGAGCTCCTGACACACTGACAGCAATGTCTTGTGTGGCTCAAAAATGTGTTGAATACATGCTGTTCATGTGTGTCTTCTTTAGTCTGTTGGCTATTTAGGTTTTTTCCTGGCAGACATCACTTACACATTTTGCACTAACTGCAGAGTCTTGTGAAGACTGTTTACATACAGTATTTGTGCCCATATGTACATTTTATGTACTGGTGTTGTTGTTGAATACATATTTCTAAAATTGTAGGATGTTTTTGTTGAGTTATTATTACACAATACTTTTTTCTGACCTTTTTGAATCTTGCCCCTGGTTATTACTGGTCAAGTCAGCTTTATTTCTATAGCGCTTTCCGACAATATACAGTTCTTAATGGAATGGTTACACGTATAGAATTAACCAATAAATAGCATACCACAACTGATGTGTGGCCAAACATGCTGAAAGGGTCATGAAAGCCTAAAACACATTTCTGTAGCATTATTGTCATTCATGAGAGGTACTGCCGTCGTGAGATCGCTCGATTCAACAACACGTGTGGAGCAATGCAGCATGTTTATGTCTTCTCCAAATGAAACTCACTGATGCAAATAGTAGGCTTCCTTCAGTTGTTTGTCGACCATGGATATTGCGTCCTAAGAGTTTGTGGTGTTGCGACTAAAACGTGGGAGTGACAGTCTCTGCTGCAGAAACTGCAGATGTAGTTGGTCGTGGGTGGCAGTCCGTGTGCGCGTGTCTTCCGCCTAGCTCTCCTCTCTTCTGCTAGTTTCAAGATCTTCTCCTCACCTGTATTTAGCTGTTTCTTGAGCAGGCAGCGCCAGCTGCTGCGTTTAGCTGCAGTGTCCTCCCAGATCTCTGTGTTGATGTCCAGGGCTTTCATGTCGCGCTTGCAGACACCTTTATTTCTCAGTTGGGGGCGACCTTGTGGGCGTTTGCCGGGATGCGAATTCACCATAAAGGATGTCCTTGGGGATCCGCCCATCTTCCATACGGCGCACATGGCCAAGCCAGTGCAGTCTGCATTGTCTTAGCAGCGTGTACATGGAGGGGAGGCCGGCACGGGCAAGAACCTGGGCGTAGGGCACTTTGTCGTTCCAGCTGATGCCAAGGATGCGACGGAGACATTGCATGTGGTAACTTTTCAGCTTCTGCTCTTGCTTGGCATATGCTGTCCAGGATTCACTCCCATACAGGAGGGTGCAGACTATGCAGGCTTTGTACACTGCCATCTTGGTTTGTGTGGTCAGCTTGGGGTTCTCCCAGACTCGAGTGAGTCCCAGTGTTGTTGCGGCCTTTCCGATGCGTTTGTTGATTTCGGCATCTAAGGACAGGTTGTCGCTGATGGTGGAATCAAGGTAGGTGAACTGGTGGACCACTTCAAGTTCGTAGTTGTCGATGGTGATGACAGGTGGTGTGTCCACATCTTGACCCAGCACGTTGGTCTTCTTCAGGCTGATGGTTAGTCCGAAGTCTTTGCAGGCCTGGGAGAATCTATCCATCAGACACTGTAGATCGTGTGAGAGGTGACTGCTGCGTCATCGGCAAAGAGCATGTCACTAATGATAATCTCACGCACCTTGGTTTTTGCACTGAGTCTTGCAATGTTGTAGAGTCTGCTGTCTGATCTTGTGTGCATGTACACCCCTTCGGTTGAATTCCCGAAAGCATGTTTCAGAACAAGGGAGAAGAGGATGCCGAAGAGGTTTGGAGCAAGGACACAGCCTTGCTTCATGCCGCTTTTGATGTCAAATGGTTCGGACATACTGCCATTGTACTGGATGGTTGCCTTCATACCGTCGTGAAAAGATCTGATCATGCTGTGAAGCTTCGGGGGGCATCCGATCTTCAGGAGGATGTTGAAGAGCCCATCCCGGCTAACCAGGTTGAAGGCCTTGGTCAAGTATATAAAGGCCCATAGAGAGCTTCTGCTGTTCCCTGCACTTCTCCTGTAGTTGGCGTAAGGGAGAAGATCATGTCCACTGTAGAACGTTCTGCTTTAAAGCCACATTGGAACTCGGGGTAGATGCGTTCTGCCAGCTGTTGAAGACGCACTAACAGCACTCTTGCATACAGTTTGCCTATGGTGCTCAAAAGGGAGATGCCTCTGTATTTGTTCTTGTACAAGGTGACGATCTTGGTGTCTCTCGTGTCTTGTGGAACACCACCTTCACTCCAACTCCATGTCATCACTCCCAGGGGCTTTGCCGCAGGCTAATCTATTGATAGCCTTGCTGAGTTCTGCCAGTGTTGGTTCAACTCTTCCACGGTGGACAGAGGATTGATGACGTCCAGTGCTGAGGTGACAACAATGTTCTCTCTAGAATAGAGCTCTGAATAGTGTTCCACCCATCTCTCCATCTGCTTGGTTTTGCACTTTTACACAGCTGGTTTTCAGGGGTGCAGTTTTGCTATGAGTTGGTCCGAGAGCTTTCTTGATGCCCTCGTACATGCCTCTGATGTTACCTGTTGCTGCTGTTTTCTGAATGTCATGACTGAACTCCTGGCAGTACTCATTGGCGCATCTTCTTGCTGTCTGCTGTACTTTGCTCCTGGCTTATCTGAGTGCTTGAAGGGTTTTCCCACCTGGTGAGCGCTTATAATCAGCAAGGGCGGTAGTAGTGGTCTGAGCTGTCGACACGACAGATCTCGTCACAGTTGTTGTTGTTGGTGCGTCCTACGATGTGAATAGAGGCCGATCTTTGATGCACATGGCCGGCCATAGGCGTCGCACACAATCTGGCTAGATGTTGTTAGAGATGTTGTTAAGGCATTGTGCTTTCTGCGTCTTCATTTGTCTCCTGCAGTAGCGATGCGGCTGAACTCAAAGGAGTGTATGGCAGTATGGCACTGTGATCGACATGATGTCCTGTCTGCAGCCATCTCTTCAAGGGCATTTGGGTCCATGCTGCATAGTTTTAAATTGGCTTTGAGGCTGTCCTTGTAGCATTTTAGTTGCCCTCCATGCCGCTCTGGAGCTGGCCATAAAAAACCAGGCGTTTTGGCAGGCGTGAATCTGCCATGTGTACAACATGTCCAGACCAGCGAAACTGTGCAGCAAGCATGAAGGCCTCAATACCAGTGATGCCACAGGTCTGAATTACCTCAGTATTTGAGACTTTGTCCTGCCATTTGACATGTGCAATACGATAGAGACAACACATATGGAACTGATCAAGTTTGGTAATCTGCTGGCGATACATGGTCTAGGTCTCAGATCCATACAACAGCACAGTGAGGATGACTGCCTTATATACTGCCACTTTTGTGTCCAGCCGAATGCCGTGCTCATCCTATATTCTCTTGGACAGTCGACCGAAGGCAAAACTAGCCTTTGCAATACGGGCACTGATGTTAGAGTCCACTGTTGTATCAGCTGCAAGAATGCTACCGAGGTAGCAGAATTTGTCAACGGCCGTCAGCACTGTTTCACCTGCAGTAATTAGGTGGATTAGAATTGAACTTGTTCACCGCTTGAAACATGACTTCTGTCTTCTTTAGACTGACAGTGAGTCCAAACCTAGAAGCTGCAGTTCGAAAACGATCGAATAGTGACTGAGCTTCGGTCAAGGTGTGCGCCATAAGTACGCAATCATCTGCATACAGGAGGTCACGCAGAATTGCAGAATGTGTCTTTGTATGAGCCTGAAGCCTGCGTAGACTGAAGACATGGCCATCTGTATTGGAATGCCCATGTCACAGTCCTTAAAAGCCACTGACAGCATCATGGAAAAAAGTATGCTGAATAACAGTGGGGCGAGCACACAGCCCTCTTTGGTGTCATTGGAGATGCCAAATGGGTCAGACAGCTTGCCATCATCCAGCACCTGGCCAATCATACCATCATGAAATTAACGGATGATGTTAATGAATTTCTCTGGGCATCCAATCTTATGAAGAATGAGCCAGAGCCCGGTGTGGGGAACTGAGTCGAAGGCTTTCGTGAGGTCAATAAAGATCATATAAAGATCAAGGTGTTGTTCTCTGAACTTCTCCTGAATCTGCCTAGCAGCAAACACCATGTCCATAGTACCACGGCCTGCACAAAATCCACACCGACTTTCCGGGATGATATCACTGTCATAAACGTGTTGTTGGAGGTGGTTCAGCAGAATTCGTGCCAAGACTTTGCCTGCAGTGGAGAGCAACGAGATGCCATGATGATTGTCACAGCAGGCTCTGTCTCCCTAGCGCTTGTAAATGTGAACAATCAATGCGTCTTTAAAATCTTGAGGCACAGCTTCCTCGCTCCATATTTTACTGAATAATAAGTTGAGTGCGGAGAGAAGAGATAGTCTACCTTCCTTCAGCACCTCACTTGGAATGCCATTAGAACCTGGAGCTTTACCAGAGGGCATCTGCTTAATGGCATATGCGACTTCCTCCTGGGACGGGATATCGTCCAGGTCTGAGGCCATTGGCCACTGCGCTATGTCACCAAGCAGTGAGTCATTGAAATCAGCTGGCTGGTTCAATACCAATTGAAAATGATCTGCCCAGCGTCTGAGGATCTCAGCCTTGTCAGAAAGTAGGGTTCCGTCAATGGCACGTACAGGTGTAGAACCAGCTCTCAAGGGCCCATAGACTGCCTTTAGACCGTGATAGAATGCCTTCATATCATATCGGTCTGCAGCAAACTGAAGTTCCTCCAGCTTTTGACTGCCACCCTCTATTCTTAATTTCACGCAAGCTGGCCTATGCTATATTTTTTGCCCTAGTATATGCTGACTTTTTCGCAGTGCTGGATTTATCATTGACCCACGCCAAGTGAGCTGTGTGCATTGTGTTCAACAGGGCTTGAGCTTCAACATCCTGGTCATCAAACCAGTCCTTATGTTTGGATGTGGTGAAGCCGAGGACTTCAGCAGCTGTGTTGTACGTGATATCCCTGATTTTGGACAATGTCTCCTCAACATTAATGGTAGCTTGATTGTCCAAGGTGCTGAGCCTGTCTAAAAGGGTCTGACAGAAGTTAATATGGCAAGAGTCAACACGAAGCTTAGAAACATCCAGTGGCTTCCACCTTTTGGCTTTATGTCGACGAGATGGAGCTAGGTTCAGAGACAACACACTACGCAGCAGTCGGTGGTCAGACCAACAGCTTGTGCCTCGCATGGCTCGAGTTTTTGGACCTCCCTGAGATTTTCCTGCCGGGTGATGATGTAGTCCAACACGTGCCAGTGCTTTGATCGAGGATGTTGCCACGTGGTCTTGTACTTGTTCGCCTGCTGATAGAAAGAGTTTGTGATCGTCAGCTCATGTTGCGCACATATCTCCAACAGCAGCGTGCCATTTGTGTTCTCGTTTCCCCAATGAGTGTTGCCCCAAGACTTTCGGCCATGCAATGACATCACATCCCAAATGTGCATTAAAGTCTCCCATAAGGAAGAGCCGGTGTTAATGAGGCACTGAACGTAAGGCAGTGTTAAGGTGTTCATAAAAAGACTCCCTCTGGTCATCACTGGCGGTCATTGTGGGTGCATAGGCACTAATCAAAACTGCACTGTTGCCATTCTTGAGCATCAGCTGCAAGGTCATCAGCCTTGGCGACAGGTCGCGAGGTTGCACTTCTAGGAGTGGTAGCAATGATCTCTTCACTGCAAATCCAACTCCAGCCTGCCTTGGCTGACCTTTGGGCGTTATCCAGGTTAGCGTAGAACTTTTGTCTCAGAAATTGTGGTCTGCTTGTCGGATTTCCGTATCCCCTTGCACCCAATGAGGAAGGCAGACCGTGACGGGACAGCACCTTACTGGCTGGGGACTGCCCAACTTAAGGCGGGCGGTAGCAGTCCAATGAGATGCGAAGATCTTTCCCAGCGCCGGAAGCAACACTGGTGCCACACTCTACGCCAATCGAGCATTGTAGCTTATAACCGGTAGACTGCTGCTTCCCGTGTTGTTTCGATACTGTAAAGCGAAGCTGCAGTGTCTTCTCCAGGGCGCAAGCCAGGGCAGGGTAATATGGAAGACAAGCTGTTGCCCAAGTAGCGGGTCCCCCCTTCTCCACGGCGCTGATTGATCCAAAGGAGCGACAGGGCCGATACAGTTTTGTACCAGCGCCGTCGCAGGAGTTGCCAGGGCGAGATTGCATGCAACCGTGCACTGCCTATGGGACTCCATCTCCAGATTTTTCCTCAAGGTTTACTCCTGAAGCCTTTTCCCAAAAGAGATGTAGCCACAAGTCAGCGGAGGATTTTGACAGAGTTTACCTTCTCTACATCGGGTTACTACCCAGTCTCTATGCGCTTTTGCTCTATTTAAACCTTATGCTCAAGGGTATATTGCTCTCGAGAGTTGTATAGAAATAATAACAATATCAATAAGCTTTCTTGACAAAACCTCAAAATAATGTTCACAGCATTGAAGGCAAAGCAAAAGCAAACACTGACTGATTCTGCTACAAGCGGTGGTTGTGCGACTGACCTTAATGGACTCGACCTGCTGGCACAGCATCTGCAGGAGGGACTTTTGGTCCTCGGCCCAGTGAGGAGTCGTTTTTGGCGAGAACTGGAGAAAGAAATAACAGTCAGGAACCGTAACTCTCTGTAAACAGCAAGCAAAGCTTCTGCAGAAACACCAGTTCAGTGACATACCATGGATCTTTTAGATGGAGACGGAGTGGAGAACTTCACATGTGGCTCAGTGGGTTGACCGGGACTGGACGTCAGCAGATAGTCCACCTGATTCATAGAGATACACAGATACACAGAGCACAAGGTGGCGCTAACATACAGAAAACGTCTCGGGTTATGACTATAACCCTTGTTCCCTGAGAAGGGAACGAGACACTGCGTCGTCGAAGAACAACTCTTTGGGGACGCTCCCTTAGCGTGCGCCTCTGAAGTAAGAATGAAACTAATCCAATCCTGATTGGTGTTGCGTCATGACGTAACATGTGACGGCACATAAAAGTGACGCCGGCACACACACACATTAGCCTAGCGATGAAGCAAGACACTCTCAGGCCTCGAGGGGGGGTGGCGGGACGACGCAGTGTCTCGTTCCCTTCTCAGGGAACAAGGGTTATAGTCATAACCCGAGACGTTCCATTTCGAGGGAACTCGAACCTGGTCGTTGAAGAACGACTCTTTGGGGAATGAATGCCCTCTAGGCCACGTACCGAAAACAGGCCTGCCCTAGAATGAAACTGATCTCAGGCACTAGCTAGGACGAGAGCACATGTGTGCCAGGCGTACTAGGGAGGTGCAAAATAAAAACCTGATAAAAGTGTGTGGGTTAGCCCAACCGGCTGCCTCACATATCTCTTGGAGGAGGCACTCCCGAGAGGAGGGCCCTAGAGGATGCCATGCCTCTAGTAGAATGAGCCCTTGTGGCCAAAGGTGAAGGCAAATTGCGCACCTTGTAGGCCTACTTATGGTTTGTATAGCCGGGAGCCCCTAATAGGTGATCCAAAACACACTACAGTAGGTCCGACCTCCTCCAAGAAGAGGACCTCTCAAGGTAAATACTCGGAACTCTGACTGGCAGAGCAAGGAACCTCTCCTTTTCTGCCGACACATGAGGTGGAGGATGAAATACTTGCAGGACCATGGACCTAGCCATGATAAATTGCACTTAAGGCACATAGCTGGGTCTCGGATGCAGGATGGCCTTAACTCCGCCGGGGGCACACCCCAAGCAAGCTGGCGATAAAGCCAGGGCTTGGAGATCTCCCAGTCTCTTTAAAGAAATAGCTAAGAGAAAGGCTATCTTGAACGTGAGGTCCTAGGCGAAGCCGACTGGAGGTATTCGAAGGGAGCCAGGGATAGCCCTTCGAGAACCACCGCCAGGTACCAGGAAGGAACCCTGGACCTGACTGTCGGTCTAATCCTCCAATGCCATGGAGAAATAGTATGACCAGTTGGTGCCTCCCCAAAGGCCCAACATTTAGTGGTGCATGGAACACCGCAATGGCAGCCACGTACACCCTACGTGTGTATGGGGAGAGATTCGCAGACACGCAGAGCCATAGAGATAAGTATGGTTTCGACCACCCCAGATGATAGATCAGCATCTAGGTACTGAGCCCCCTCATACCCCTTTTCCACCAAGGCAGAGCTGGTGCTGGTTCAGAGCCAGAGCCTAGTTTCAAATCGGTTCTTTGGTTTTCGACCACCAAAGCACCAGCTCCGAACCAGTAAAAGTGGTTCTTAAGTAGCACCAAATCATTGCTGGTCCAGAAGTAAGAACCGCTTACGTCAGTGGCTAGGGGCGGGGTTTCCATGGCCAACAAGACGAACAGAAACTTGTGACCGCCATTTTTGAATTAGCAGCTAATCGAGCTAATAGCAGCTCGATTGTAATCTCCGTTTATGCAAGTTACGGCGAGCTGCACGAACACGTTGTATTTGCCGTGTTTGGATGCCGATGTACGTTAGATTCGCAAAGCGAATAGTATTCGCAAATATTCAATAGTAACGCAACGGCCGACATTGTTGATAGAAGGCTTGTTCGAGATGCATCGGAGCGGCGCGGACCGATTGGAGCTGCGGGAGTGTTTGGAGATCATACGACTCCTTGTGCTTTAGGATCGCTTTCGCAGTGCTTTGATGTCATGCGGCGATCGATCTGCGAGGAGCCGATGCATCTCGAACAAGCCTGGCGTGTTTGTGTTTGGCGCTACCGCACTAGCGTTGCTGGGCAACATGAGACGTATGCAGTGACGTAAGATCTGGCTCTGTTGTGGGTCTCAAGCCGGTGGAAAGGCAAACCGGTTCTTAGTAAGCTTGTCAGTCGAACCAACTCCGAACCAGCTCTGGCTCTGGCTCTGAACCAGCACCTGGTTCTTGTTGGTGGAAAAGGGGTATCAGAGGCCAGACCCACAATTTCCACAGCTCTGGATAAGGATGGAATATAGTACCCTCTGCCGGAGAGAACAGATCCCTCCTCAGAGGAATCTGCCATGGCGGAGCTATTAGGAGTGAAATTAACCCTCTGAGGTCGGGAAACGTGCCCGCGCGTTTTGCTGGATTTTTTCCTTATCAGTGCAAAAGAGAATCAAATTACTCTGTTGATTTTGATCTTACATTTAAGTGTTGTACATCATTAGATCCTGTTAAGTGTCTTTTTTTTGTGGGTACTCACAATAAAAACAAAGTGTTGTGCTTTTCGTCAAATATAGAAAAATAAACATGATGCGCGTTTTGCCTTCGCTCTGTCAGTGAAGTCCATTCTGAAACGCGTCCGAAAAAATAACTGTAACTCTGTCAATACTTGTCACAGAGATACGAGAGATGTCTCTTTATGAAGCTGAAATTCTCTTCTTTTAAATGAAGTAATTTGTTTAAAAAAAAATATTTCCAGTTTATGTAATCCGTTTGAAACCAAGGAGAGCTACAGTTTTTTCGCTCTCCCTTCATTATCTGTAATTAGCTGAGGCCGCCACGCCCCCAGCGCTTTTCACATGGTAAATAGGTGATCTATGCATCGCACACGCGGCACGCCCCCAATCAATGCCATAACAACACGAAGTTTCTTCATCAGAGATTCACTGATAGTTCATCGCGTTTTGAGGATGGCAGCACGCTACTCCTCCAGAGGATTATGGACAGCGGGAAGAATTCACCTTTTCCTCAGAGGAATTTGAAACTCGGACGACGAGCGGCTGCATTTTGAAGAACGAATTGACCCCGCCGAGGATACAAGTTCGGAGTAAGTTGTTTAGTGTTATAATTCCTTTTCTGATCATAGAGCTCAAATGCATTTTCAGACTATATTTTGCCTAGTTTTGACATAGGAAATATTACCTCACAATATCCCTAACATTCGCGTAGGCCGTGTAAACTATTTAAATAACTGCTTAGGTTATAATGATTTAGTGAAATATATCGATCCGCAAGTTTTGTTTGAGTACTTCTGTGGTCTAGTGGCAGATCTTTCGCCAAGCGTGTCAGAGGTTACGGGTTCAAATCCGCCCTCGGTATATTTTTTTTTCTCTCATCAAAACCGAATATGTTCATCAGTGGTTACAGTCTATATCAAGCACACACGTATATAGGACACACGCTTGTGAGCATTTTATTTAGTGATTTCACCGAAATGAATAGTGTCCGCAACGGTGATAGATTGAAGAGCGCGTCCAAGTGAAGACTGCGCGCGTGCCGCCACAAGAGAACACTGTATCCATGACTTATAGCAGCGGACACGAGCGCTCAGCTTGAGTTCAAAAACAAAACATGTTAGCGCTTGATCTCTTATTTAAGAGCGGACTAAATGAATGCTCTGCTAGTTAACTGGAGATGTTTTATTTGTATTAGGTACAGCCGTTCATTGAGTGTATCAGTAAATGCGTGCGGTCTATATGGGCCATAAACAGATACTTGCGGTGACGCGGTCTACCCATCAATAGATGTTTCTCCGTCCATCAACAGATAATGTGCTAACAGTTTTTTGCTTTTGTTTTTTTGGAATGTGGCTGCAGTGCTCAGTGCGATCGAGAATCATACCGAGTAAGTGCATAGATGTAATATTTTACAGATGTAATGTAGCCTAATTGTGTTTACATCGTCACCATCAGCCTTCAGAAATCATTCTGATATATTTTTTTTTAAATCAATGATGGAAACAGTTGTGCTGTTTAATTTTTTTTAACCTATGATAGTTTTTTTTAGGATTCTTTGAATGCCCTTTTTTTTAATAAAAAAAAACAAGTTTGGTCTTTTTATTTTTTTTTTTTTTTTTTTTTTTTTAAAGGATGTGTTAAGTGATATGAATGACTTTAAGTCTTTATGTTCTTAGGAAAGATTTCTATTTTGAAAGATTTCTATTTTCTTTTTAACTTTTTATTCATCAGTGAATCATTCTTAGTTCAGGCTGCCTCGCAGCACCTTGGGCCATTAGCCATTGGGGAGTGTCTTTAGTCATCCCAGGTGTAAATCACATTAATATTCATGGGCATTCACACATACAGCATTGCTGACCCAAAAACTGATGTAAGAAATTTAAATTGTTATATTGATGTTTGTGGAAGAGTGGTCAGAATGATTTTCACTTCATTTTGAAGTAAAAATTCTAGCCTACAAGAATAGTAACTCAAAAGTATTGTGGACAACTATTCAATATGTGTTAAATGGCCTTATTGCGGTGAATTTTTTTTCCCCAAAACGCACTAACCACGCATATTATTTTTTTTCTATAAAATGCAAACATGTACATCCATTTTGCTCACATATTATTGTAACAGAGTTTGTGCTGAAAACAGCAAATGTATATGTTGGCAAATGGTATGTTTTAAGTAGCTGAAATAAGCACAAATGTCAGGGCATGTCAAAACATCTCAAGAGCCCCGAAAACACCTCAGACCCCAGAGGGTTAAGTCTGAAAACCATACTCGGGCTGGCCAAAACAGGGCTACCAGAAGAAGACTGATGCCCTCCTGACGGACCCTCTCCAGGACTCCCGGGAGCAGAGCGATCGGGGGAAAAAGCATACAGGCGAAGCCTCGGCCAGGCCAGGACAGTGGGACGGACGTCCCTCGAGACGTAAACAGATCCACTTCCACTGGTCCAAACCTCTGCCATATCAACTCCACCATCTCTGGATGGAGTCTCCATTCCCCGGGCCTCAGCCCCTGCCTCGACAGGATGTCTGCTCCCTGATTCAGAACCCCCGGGACATATATTGCTCCTATAGATAATATTTTCCCTTGGCACCATACAATGATCTGATACCACAATCTGGATAGAGGGCGCGATCTGAGTTTCCTTTGTTGGTTTAGATAAGCTACCACTGAGACGTGGTAACCTTTGATGTCTGTGAGGAAGCTCCTCAGAGCCCTGAACACAGCCAACATCTCTAGGCAAATTATATGCCAAGAATGATGATGGTCCTGCCACAGACCCCTGGTAAAGCGGCTGTCCGAGACCGCGCCCCAGCCAGTGAGGGAAGCGTCTGTCGAAACAGTTTCCCGGCGACATGACACCCCGCCCGACAACACTGGCCCTTGGGACAAGAACCAAGGTTTCTTCCATATTAATGGGGAACGAAGGCATCTGCGCGTAACCTTTATTATACGGAACGGATTCCCCTTGGGGAAAAAACCCTTGGCTTTGAGCCACCACTGAAGGGGCCTCATGTGAAGCAGGCCCAAAGGAATTATGTTGGATGCCGCTGTTATGAGGCCCAGCAGTCTTTGAAATTGCTTTACAGTGATGGCCTGGCCTAGCTTTATCCTGGACACCATGGCCAGGATGGATTCGATACGAGCGGGAGACATATGTGCCCGCATCGTAACCGAATTCCATACCACACCCAGAAGAGTAGTCTTCTGAGCTGGGTCCAACACCTTTTTCTTAGTGTTGAGCCTCAACCCCCGGTTCTGAATGTGGCCAAGGACGACATCTCGATGCCGAACTGCCATTTCTCGAGACTGGGCCAATATGAGCCAGTCGTCGATGTAATCCAGTATACGGATGCCCTGAAGCCTCAGTGGAGCCAGAGCCGCATCCATACACTTTGTGAACGTGCGGGGAGAGAGTGCTAGGCCGAACGGAAGAACCCGGTATTGGTATGCTTCGCCCTCGAAAGCCACCTCAGGAACCTCCTGTGACATGGAAGGATGGAGACATAAAAATAAGCGACTTTTAGATACATCGTGACAAACCAGTCCTCGGATCTGATTTGGTTGACGATAATATTTATCTAAAATTGGCCTCAGTCCGCCATCCTTCTTTGGAACTATAAAGTACCAGCAGTAAAACCGGACTGGTAGGGGAACACATTCTATGGCCCCTTAATTCCAGTAGAGTCTGTACCTCTTGTTCCATAAACCGAGCCTGTTCTGGAACCACTGCAGTCGGTACCACCCCAGCAAACTTGGGAGGTCGGTGACCGAACTGCAATCTGTACCCATATTTTATAATATTTTATAATATACAGGACCCATAT
Organism: Chrosomus eos; assembly: GCA_036326025.1. Lineage (NCBI taxonomy): Eukaryota > Metazoa > Chordata > Actinopteri > Cypriniformes > Leuciscidae > Chrosomus > Chrosomus eos. Next base: position 1,353,129 of record JAZAVI010000028.1, read on the forward strand.
AGATATATTCGGAAGGCATTGCCATACTTCTACAAAATCTACTAAGGGAACCAGCCCCTCGAGACTGGCCTCGGGCACTATTCTTGACTTCCTGAAGCGGAGGACTGGCAGGAAAAAGTCGATACAGATTTTGTGACCATAGTCGGTGCCCTGTTGCAAGTTTTTGGGGCGAACGCCACGGTGTGCGTTCGCTGGAAATCGATGTGGCCCGAAGCTTCAAGGACGGCGTGACAACATCTTCTTCCCCGAGGGCACCTGCTGCTAGAACAACCTCGATTGTTCCACAGCGTGGGGGCAGCCCTCAGAGGTCCTACACTACAATTAGGACCTCTTTCCCGAAGCCTTCTTCGCCTGAAGGTCACCCTTCTGGCTGGAGGACTTCGGTTGAGAGTGCTTCCTCTGTTGCCAAGTTCCCGCAGGAGGGGCTCTAGAGGTAACTCTCTTTTTGCTCTTGCCGATGGGAGGAGCTGGTTGACGGCTGAGGCTGGCCACTTGGACCAGCCCTCCTAGATCCAGATTTAGAGCGGCGAGGGAGATACTGTTGGAACGCCGCCGACTGTTTTTTCGCTTCCTGAAACCTGTCGACTGTAGTGACAGCATTGGAGAACAGGCCAGAAGGTGATAGCAGAGCGTCCAACAGGAAATATTTGTCTTTCTCTTTTATACCGGACAAATTTAGCCTCAGATGTCTCTCCGTAGCCACCATAGCTGACATAGAGCGGCCTATGGCACGTGCCGTCTCTTTAGTGGCCCAGAGAGACAAATCTGTGGCTCTTCTCAACTCTGCGAAGTCAGCAGGAGTTGGTCCCTTGCCCTCATTTAGATCTTTAAGAAGATCGGCCTTGGACGCCTGCAAAATTGTGATAGAGTGCAGGCACGCACCAGTCTGACCAGCCGCCATATAAGCCCGGCCAACCAGTGCAGAGGTGTCCCTGCACGGTTTGTTGGGCAGTGCCGGGGCTTTAACCTGTTAACCGTTGCCAGAGCGTCGGTGCACTGAGCGTTTTTTTTTTAAATAGTTCAAAGTTACTATCAGATTTAATGTTATTACCTTGACAAACTATACATCATTAAAAAAATATAAGACTTAAGGTTTAGTATTTGGCCACTATTGTATTCTGAGAAACTTATAGTGACAGTTATGTCTTAATTTGTGTCTGGAGTTATGTAATCAAAAAATGAGTCGATACTCGATACCTTTAATATGAATTATGAGCGTCAGCCGCTCTCATTCAGAAAAAAACTCCAGTGAGATCGTCATGACAGAGCTTGAAACTAGGGATGCACCGAATATTCGGCCACCGAAAATTTTCGGCCGAAAATGGCCCAAAAGTGCATTTTCGGTTTTTGGCCGAAAGACTTTTATTACCGAAACAATACGGCCGAAATGTTGTGATGGCGTCGGGTTTAATTTATCACCTGAAATCCAAACATTCCGATCGCTACGCTGAATATGAGAGGAACACGGCCCAGAGAGAGAGCGCGAGAGAGAGAGAGAGAGAGAGAGAGCGCGCGCGAGAGGTACGGAGAGAGAGAGGGAGAGAGAGAGCGCGCGCAAGAGAAACGGGAGAGAGAGAGAGCACGCGCGCAAGAGGTACGGAGAAAGAGAGAGTGCGCGAGAGGTACAGAGAGAGAGAGAGAGAGAGAGAGAGAGAGAGAGAGAGCGTGCGAGAGGTACACAGAGAAGAGAGAGAGCGCTACGGCGCTCTGCAATCAAATGCGATTTTAAATAGGCTTAGTAAAAAAATAAATAAAAAAAATCAACGTGTTGCGAACCTAAATGCACTAACATTTAATTTTAAAACCTTTCTGCAGGCCAGTAGGCCTGTACATTATTATTTAATGTACACATGAGTGGGGTCAAGTTACCATTTTAGTTTGAATTTTATTTTATACTGTGCATTGTTGCAATTTGCTAAATAAATATTTGGATAATTTGTAATTGATTTATTCTTTGAAACTTTAATATTAATTTATGCAATTGCAATGCCTTGATTTTAGTAAAGTTAGTACACAGTCATAGCCATAAATGCAATGGTAGGCCTACTAATAATTGGCATAATTTCTTTCGGTGTTTCGGTTTCGGCCAAGAATTTTCATTTCGGTGCATCCCTACTTGAAACAACGTCCATCAGGGATTTTAGCTAAAAAATTTACAGATTTGGAGAAATATTGATAGATTCTCATAGGTTTACATCAGATTTATATAGAGAGGAATCATATTTATTGAATATCTACTAGTAGTGTCAACAATAATCGATTCGGCAATGCATCGCAATGCGGGAAATGCACGATTCAGCATCGATGCGGCAAAGTGCCATAATCGATTGTCACTGTTTATTTTCTGGTTTAAATTACTTCCGGGTAGTGTTGTCAAAAATATCGATATTTCGATAAATATCGATACTGAAATATCTGCACGGTACCAATACTAATTTCCCGAAGTATCGATACTAGCCGAGCTGTCACTTTCACTTCTCTCCAAAGGCGCGTTGACAAACACACACACACACGCGCGCGCGCATTCGCACTCGTCTCATTCGCTCCGGTTAAATAACAAAAGTGAAGTGAATGGAAAGATGGCAAGTGCGGCGCCCGCGCGACCAGTTTTGGTTTATAAAGAACACAGCAGGAGTGCTATCTGGAAATTTTTTATATGAAGCAAATGAACATGGAAAGCCGAAGGACAAGCCAATATGCTACAGAGCAGTGCTAACAAAAGGCGCTAACTGACACCTCTAATATAGCAAGCACCTGAAAGACCGACACCCGGATCTGTAAAGAATTTCGAGAGGTTGGTAACTCCTCATTTTAACATTTCTGAAAGGTTAACCAAGATGGCCTAGTATTGTTGTTGATATGAGTGTGTGTTGTCTTCAACTTGACTTCATGCCGATCCAGTGAGGATTGTTTTCGCGTGTGATGCACGCACATTTGCGTTTAAATCTCTTTATCAAATAACGTTAATGTATTAACCAGCATTTATGGCCGATCGCCGATGAGCAATGCATTTGTTACAGTAGGCTATATTTTAATTTTTGATTACAGTAGGTAATAAATACAACGGATCATGGACGGCTCCAATGAAAAAATATTAACAGATAAATCTTTGGATTTTAATTAGTATAGGCTACATGTATTAGTAAATGTTAGTTTAAATCAACTTTTAACTAGGATTAATAAATGTTTTAGAAGTATTTTTCATTGTTTATCCAGTTGTTATTCAGAAAATCTGCATATAACTGCAGCAACAGATTCCATTTAATTATTTTGATTACTAATTTGTTAATTGATGCATAATATTGCAACAAAAATTTTGTTTTTGCTTGACGTTTAAGTATCTTTTGTTGACATTGTGATTTTATTTTACTTGGAAATACAAAATAGCATTTTTATTTACTTGCACTTTATTGGTTTTTGAATGTAGGCCTATAGCAATCTGAGAGACTTTTGAACAAGTGCACTACCTCAGGACATTTTGTTAATGTAAAATATACCTCATTGTCATGTTCTAGACTTGTTATATTTAGCTTTAAATTAAAAAAAAAAATACCCCCTTAATATTGTGGCAGTTTTTTTCTCTGTGGTATCGAAAATGGTATCGAATATCGATATATTTCAAGGTATCGTATCGAAGTTCTAGTATCGTGACAACACTACTTCCGGGTGCATAATAACAACAATAAAGATGGCTGAGGTGGAGGGAGATGACCGCGTTTGAAAATGCCATATTTAATACCCTGTACCAATCAATTTTATTTAATTTAATGACATTGATGTCAAAGATATAGGAGTTATAATACACACATAGCAGCCAATAAAATCTGTTGTTCAATATGCTTGTATTGCCTCATGACTGATGAAAAATGTGCCTTGTTGTGTGCAGTAGAATTTTGATGCATCGCAATGCATCGTAGAATCGAATTGAATCGAATCGTTACCTGGTGAATCGTAATCGAATCGAATTGTGAGGGCAGTGCCAATGCACACCCCTAATATCTACCCAAATGCGTCGATTTAATCATTATGAGCGCTGGAGACTCTGATGTACTGTGTTTTCAATACATACTGGCAGCCTGAAGGTGCCCTGTGCACATATGCAGTCCATATTTGGAACACACGAAGAAGCCATATCATGTGACATTTCAGGAACTCCATCATGACGTAAACACTAACAGAGATCGCTGTAACATGCAGATAAAGATGTTTTGAAGACAATAAACATGATTACAATGATATTTGATTTACCTGTGTTCTTCGAGCCATGTCAGGTATTTTCATAATAATAGATTATATTTATAATGTAATGCTAATCGATATAGACTTCATCGTGCAGAATACTATAAAATAATATATTTTCTGTCCGATTTTTTTATCTGAAACCAAATCAGAGAACAGAAAGTTATTTAAAACACTCGACTTGTGCTATAAAGTAAGTTTTAGAGCACAAACATGGTTTTAATCTCATAAATTGTCGTGAATTGATGGTGTGCTAAGCTAACATGCTAGCTAGCCCTAGGTGCATCTGCTACCTAGCTGTTATATCTATGAATATTTTTAAATAGGACTGCTTGCTGAAATGTGTCTTTTTTCAAGAAGGTCATTTTATATAGTTTCAAATGTAAGGTGAGAACTTTGAGAACTTTCCCTAAAAGAGATTAGGGGTTGAAACAGTGTGAATAGCCAGTCGTTAGTAATTATACAGGGTAACACTTTATTTGAAGGGGTGTGCATAAGACTGACATGACACTGTCATAAACATGACATAACACCTGTCATGAACATGAAGGAGTCTTTATGAATGTTTATGACTGTTGTCATTAAGTGTCATTCGGTAAATTATGACACTTTTAATGCAAAGTTGACATTGTTTAAAATGTCTTTGTTATGACAACTTGACATTAACAAAGACAAAAAATGTCTTTGTTATGACAACTTGACATTACCCAAGACAAAAATGTCTTGATTATGACAACTTGACATTAACAAAGACGGAAATGTCTTTGTTATGACAACTTAATATTAACCAAGAAATCATAACCTGTCAACCTGTCACAAATATGTCATAACAGGTCTAATTATCAAACTTCAAGCATTTTGCAGTGTAATAACCCTTAATAACATCTTTATAACTAGTACAATGTGTTCCACTTTACTTGAGGACAAGTAAAATATTCATGACACAGTTATAATGGTGTCATGACGGCCAAAGTTGTCACAGGTTGACAGGTTATGATTTCTCGGTTAATGTCAAGTTGTCATAACAAAGACATTTCCGTCTTTGTTAATTTCAAGTTGTCATAATCAAGACATTTTTGTCTTGGGTAATGTCAAGTTGTCATAACAAAGACATTTTAAACAATGTCAACTTTGCATTGAAAGTGTCATAATTTACCGAATGACACTTAATGACAACAGTCATAAACATTCATAAAGACTCCTTCATGTTTATGACAGGTGTTATGTCATGTTTATGACAGTGTCATGTCAGTCTTATGCACACCCCTTCAAATAAAGTGTTACCTTATACGGTAATGCAGACAAAAGAAAAGCATATTTACAGCCATAACCAGGCTGGAGAGGTGTGAATGTGTGCAGGGGAGACTGACACTGAATGGAGATCGTTTAGACCACAACACAATAGAGAAAATAGACTGAATAGATGCTTAGAACATGACAATAAACATCAGTTTGCATTTTAGAGTCTAATCAAAATAAAGTCGGATGACATGATCTTGAAAAACATTTAACTAAATAAAGAGTTTTAGACATAAATAAATATAACATGGTCAGACATGTGGCTTTAGCTGCAGTGCATTTCTAGATTGATACAAATGTCAACTTCAATTTTATTTTCATGAAAATATTTCATAAAAAATACATTTCTAATAACTTGACAAAACTTTGAAGCTATTTATAACTATTTTTTTCATTATGACAATAATTATTTCTACATTTGCAATAAACTGCCAGGTGTCAGCTTTCAAATGAGATCATACTTGTGCTTTTAGAACAAATGGTTCATGAACTGTATCTGTTTCAGTTTGGGTATGCCATTTCTGGGGATTTTTCAAAAGTGGGGTTGAAGCTTAACAGGTTAAGCGAAGATCCCGCATCAGGAGAACGATAGCTCGCTAAAGCTTCCACCATCTGCGGCATCTTGCCATAACCCGTATTTTATATATATATATTTATTTATTTATTTAGTCTGGCCACAGCACGCTCACAACCACCACGAACTCTACATAAGCAGAAACATGAGCCGGCGAGTGTGACTCATGTTGCTCGTTCCCGTGCTCATGTGCTGAGCACATCTACTTCCTTATAAACAGGGCACTTGTCACAGGCAGAAGAAGCCGCATCGCGGGCTTCTGCGTCGTGAACGAGTGTCATAGAATCTGCGGATGATGAGAGAAAAGGTGCCTCAGCAGTCTCGTTCTCATCCGCGAGATCCTTCTGCGATCTCCACGATCTAAGCTGCCACGCAGCCTCAACAGACGCGGGCCCCGAATCGCGGGGATCGCGAGCCTGGCCATGATCATTGAAATAATATAGCCAAGCGGGAGCGCTGCACTCTAATAGGAAGTGCTTCAGAGTGTTCACAGGCAGCCCTCTCGAGCGCTGACTGTGCGTCCTGCGCCCCTAAACAATAAACACACACACATAATGCGTGTTCCCACCCGTGGCATAACTGGGGCAGGGGTGCACACACTTAGTATATTGTTCACTCACCATAATATAGAGCTTTGCACAGACAAAACAACACCAAATAAGGCTGAACAGCAAAAGCTAATGTGTGTGTGTGCCGGGTCACTTTTATGTGCCGTCACATGTTACGTCATGACGCAACACCAATCAGGATTGGATTAGTTTCATTCTTACTTCAGAGGCGCACGCTAAGGGAGCGTCCCCAAAGAGTCGTTCTTCGATGACACAGTTTGAGTTCCCTCGAAAGGGAACTGCATTCAAGATCTGTACTCCACATTTGAGAAGACGACGAAAATTATTGGTCAGTCAGCTTTCTGTCTATAGTGCTTTCCGACAATATACAGTTCTTAATGGAATGGTTACATGTATAGAATTAACCGATCAATAGCATACCACAACTGATGTGTGGCCAAACATGCTGAAAGGGTCATGAAAGCCTAAAACACATTTCTGCAACATTATTGAAAATTTAATCACACACCATTTGATGTCACAGTGGATGACAAAATGTGTAAAACTGGAATAGCGACTGGCATGAAGAGCAGCGGCGTATGCAAATATGTCATTCATGAGAGGTACTGCCGTCATGAGATCGATTCAACAACACATGTGGAGCAATGCAGCATGTTTATGTCTTCTCCAAATGAAACTCACTAATGCAAATAATGGCAGTGATATAGAGGTACATTTGAAAGTGATGAAAGGATTATTGAATAGACGACATGACGATAAACACCAAAAACATTACATAGTAAAGTAACTATGCCTTTTAAGGCTTTAACTCGTGTTGTCAAATGTACTGGTACTTTGTTACTAAAGTGTTTATGAGGTGAATAAGAGATTGAGTGCAGTTAGCTTTGATTATGCCAGCTCTTGTTCAGATTGAATGTTTGCACACTCAAAGTGCATTACCCAGTCTCTACCAACTCTTGCTCTGATTACCTTACACTTAAGGGTTTATTGTTGCCTAGAGTTGTATAGACAAATACAAGAGTTCCATGACAAAACCATTAATAAAACATCAAAATAATGTTCACCGTATAGAAGGTAATTTCTTTTTTGTCAGTGGCAAAGCAAAAGCAAACACTGACTGATTCTGCTACAAGCGGTGGATGTGTGACTGACCTTCAAGGACTCGACCTGCTGGCAAAGCATCTGCAAGAGGGACTTTTGGTCCTTGGCCCAGTGAGGAGTCGTTTTGAGCGAGAACTGGAGAAGGGAACAACAGTCAGGAACCATAACGCTATGTAAACAGCAAGCAAAGCTTCTGCAGAAGCACCAGTGCCATGACATACCATGGATCTTTTAGATGGAGATGTGGCACTATTGGATGGAGATGGAGTGGAGAACTTCACATGTGGCTCAGTGGGCTGACCGGGGCTGGATGTCAGCGGATAGTCCACATGATCTTCACCCCGCTCGTCATCTTCTGCAAGCTGCTGGTTGACCTCGTTCAGCATATCCATCACATCCTCCATAGATACAGGCAACTTAAAACACGAAGAGACAGAATTAAAAGGACTAGATCATTCAGAAGCTGTTGCTCATTAAAATTTAAAGAGACATGCACCGAAACGGGTCTTTGTAACCAGAGCTGTTTTTGAGGAGGTAAAAAGGGTGTTGTTTTACACAACCATTGAGGAATTTTAACCAACGTATGTTACTTTACATAAAGACCCTAAAAAATCATACCAACTTGTGGAAAATGGGCATCCGATGACCCCTTTAAAACTATGGTTGATTACAATATCACAATACACAAATCATGGAAATGTTATTACAAACACGACTGAAAAGCAACAGCCCTCATGCTCCTTTTCCAGAGCAGTAGTAGATCCATCACAAATTTGGTGCGCATTTAAAACTTTTGACTTTTAATGAGCTTGATTGTTTTCTCTGCTTCTGAAGCCTCTCCATCACACCGTATCTGAATAGTGACATACACTGACTATTATTACTCGACACGAGTGTCAGACTTCAGACTCATTCACAATTCAACTAAATATGACTTCTCCTGACACACACAACCCTAATGTAGGCGATGACAGGCTGCTGTCTGAGTAACTAGCGCTGGTTAAAGAATCAGAGTTCAGTGCTTTTTAAAAGCATCTTCGGACAGGTCTAATGTAAGCCCAGCACTTAAATCTGCACTATTTCCTACAATGGCCACTTGTGTAAATGCATGTGTAGTTGGTTTTTCCTGCCTGTAGTTTTCTAGTAATCCTGAAGACCTTGATTATCTTCAGGTGTGTTTAATGCTAGAGCTGAACTGTGCAGGACAGTGGCCCTCCAGGGTCAGATTTGAGGAACCCTGGAGTAAAGTGAGCAGCACAAACATCAGAGGTGTTTAGCATACCTTGTCCATGTCCTCTAGACTGGCCTGATAAATCTTTGTCAGGTATTTCCTGAACTGCAGGAGGAAGTTGGTGCTCCTGCCCTGGATCTCCTCCATCCTGTTTCCCGCCTCCTCCGACAGCCTCTGATAGATCTGCCCATCAACACACATCCACACGCTCATCAGGTTAGGGCCATTCACAGACCGATAATAATGACTACACTTCTGAAGAGAAAGCGCTGTTACCTTAGCAAGATGCCAGTTAGACGAGATGCTGTTGAGCTTCTCCAGCTTTGCGATTGCCTCGTCGGTGTTGCCCTCGATGTCAAGCAGTGTGGCAGAGCTTATGGCGCCCTCTTCCTCATATACTCGCACTTGAGAAGGCTGAAGACAAAGAGAACATTAGAGACAAACAACCATATGAAACAGAAGCAGGAAGAGAGTACATACCTGTATGTCTTTACTGTGAAAGTGCATGAACATCAGCTCCAGAGGTTCAGGAATGCTGCATTTGTTTCGGATTGTCTCAAGCAAGGGAAGCACAACTTTCCAGTAGTGCACACTGCGGCCTCCATAATCCTTCTGGTCATAGTAAGAGTTCAAACGTTTCCCCTGTCAAACACACACGTTGACGTCAGGACAATATTTCATAACTGACGAATGTCCTGGTTGCCTATGCACCCCACTGTTCCCTGAAGGAGGGAACGGAGAACGTAGTCGACTTCGACTGAATGGGGATCACGCTAGGGAGCCAATCGTCTACTATTGAACGAGCTAATGTAATTGGCGTGCGCGACTTACATCAAACACTCCGCCCCCGCAGCACGGGTATAAATACGGAAGTGGACGCACGCACTAGTTGCTTTTCGCTGAGGAGCCGAGCGTAACTCGGAGTCAGAGGTTGTCCAGCAGTAGTGGCAAGGGGACTACATCCTCCGTTCCCTCCTTCAGGGAACGGTGGGTTGCATACGCAACCAGGATGGATGATTGGATACCCGGCTAACGATAAGCCTAGCTGACGTTACAGGGATATTCCATCATTTGGGGAATTAAGCTCATTTTCCACCTCCCCTCGAGTACAACAATAGTTCTTTGAAATGGGAAGGATATTGTCGTCAAATATGAATTTTTTGTAGTGAGATTTTACCCTTTTTGGATGAATGCAATATCTCGTATAGAGATCGAGAGGAATGTGTCGAGACAAGAGACATCCAAGGAGCTTTTTTCAGAGTGAATGTGAACATTATAAAATAAAATATTATTTGCAAATAGTTTCAACTGATTATCTTACAATAAATTATTTAGCCGTTTTGTTACTTTTTCTTTATTCCCTTTAATCTTTTTAAAATGTATTAAACAACCGTCATCCCCCTAAAACACTCAACAGACCGGAGCGGCCCATAATTCCTGGCTCAGAACGAGCATCAAGAGGACGGCAGTGATCAGACGTACCACATCAGTGAGATACTGAGCCCAGTGGATGAGCAGCGCCGGCTGAAGGCCGTGATTCTCTCCGGCGCGCAGTGTGCTGAGACCGTGCTGAACCAGCATCCGCAGTTTAGCCAACGTCCCCGGCCTGTCACACACACCAGAAAACACTCAGTCAGACACGGAGCCATGCGTCAGGCTCACACTCACTCACAGCTGTCACTCACAGCTCTCTCTTGTGGATCAGGCGGTAGACGGCGTCCCACCACTCGTGCTGCTTTGCGGAGGACAGGAGCCTGATGATGTGCAGAGGCAAACACCGGGGCTGAAGCGGTGAGGAGCACGAGGCCATCCGTGCCGTCTCCTGCAGCTGCGTCTGACTGCTGAACACAACACCGCACAAGAACACCTGCAACACATCACATACACAGCGGATCTGATGAAGCACATTATCTGTAACTTAGATTGACCCACTTCCACAGTCCAAACAAGCATGCAAGTAGAGATTTACATCATTATACAATCATAGGCATTAAATTACTGCATTATCTAAAGTAGCATTTTGAAAGGCTATATCAGATATAACTGAATACCTACATTACGCCAAGAAAACAACAACTATTTTCAGAGACTGTGCATGTTACATAAAAGCCAAATGTGGGTGATTGTTTCCCCCGGGCCTCATTGAGGATGAGAAGAGGGGTGGACGCACCTCCAGGTCGAGCAGGCAGATGGACTCGGGTGAGTTGGTGTCTAGTTTGGAGGTCTCGAGCGTGAGGCGAGGGAAGAGCTGCTTGAGCCAGCGCTGTAGGCTGACACTCTCCTCCATCAGTGCCCACTGCAGGCCGAGCCACGCCAGGTGCTGAAGATCGCCCGCGTGCAGCAGCACCGCACCTGTGTGAACACACACACCCCACACTGTCAGCATTACCTTTAACGGATCGCAGTTCTGTACAGACCAGGGCCCACGGTTCGACACGCATATGACCTGCAGTTTAACCATCATAGAGCAAAAGTTTCTCGTTTGCGTGTGTTTGTAAATCTTGTCAATTTAAACATTCATGTGCAAGGAGAGGCGAAAGACAACTCTGCGAGTATCCTCAAACACAGTCGGTCTTAACTGAATTTTAAAAGTAGAGAAAGAAATTTGGATGTGTATCATTGTATTGAATCCGTGCATTCTGTTTTAAAGGTTTAGTTCAACCAAAAATTCCTTAAATTCTGTGATCATTTATTCACCCTCATGCCGTTTCAAACCAATAAAACTTTCGTTCATCCTTGATATCTTCTGTGTAACATGAGAATGAACCTCATTGGTTCTTGCTGAAGCTCAAACGTGCTGCATAACACGAGAAAGCCATGATGGCGCCAGTGTGCATGGCAAGCCGTCTGTCTCTGTCTCGTCTGCTTAGTTTTCTGTTTGCTATTGTCCTATTGATTTGTACATACTTTCAAGATGTTTCTGCTTTGCTCGTTTATGATCGCCACACACTTTTCAACATTCGAATATCTGCTGATATATTGTCTGAAAGATATGATTTGGGAGACCGCTGGACCTCGAGTCTTCCTCCTTTGCTGTCGGATATACCTGAGTAACTGTGCCGTTCACCTGTTGTTCTTCCCCGTAAGAAACGCTACAGGCGACGGGGAAAACGCGGAGGTGTGCTGGCCAGATTCAAGGCTTACCTGGCGTCCACCTGTGTGACGTGTCCTGATGGACGCTACGTTTCTGCTGCCAGGCACTTGCTGGGGAAGAGAGACTGATGTAATGTTTTGTCTGAAGTTCCTTGATTACACCACTAGATGGTGTTATTTCTGCCCAGGTTGTTTCTCCTAGGTTAAATGGTTGTCATACTCTCCCCTGTGTTGAATCACTCCTACTGATAAACCCTATTTAAGGCCTCACTGCCTTTTTGTTCTTGTTCAGTCCTGATGTTAGCCAAAGCGTTGTCATTCCTAAGAATTTTTTCCTTGCCTTCTGTTTTGTTCTTGGATGGTATGTTTTTGTTACCTTTTTGTGGATTTCTGGTTTTATCTCTCTGGACTGATGTTTAAGAAGATCTTTTCTGTCTGGATTACCCTTTTTTGTATTGCCTCTCAAGGAGAGTTGTTTGAGTTTCCCTGTAGCACATTCACCTAAAGTGCTAACTAAGACTGTTGTCATTATTTTGTTTTACCCATCGGAAGTAAAGAGCCAAAGATTAAACTTTAATTTTCCCTGGCTCACAGGTTATTTCTGAGGCCCACTTGCTGATGGCACCATCTTCTCCCATGCAGGCTCAAATCCACCGAGGTGGTGTGGATTTTTCGAATCTGCGTCCGCTAGATCGTGTGGCACCTCCAGCCAGTGAGGATCAAACTCTTCGCCTGGCTTTGTTTAATGCTTGATCGCTAGCCAACAAGACTTTTCTCCTCAATAACTTCTTCACTTCTTCTTAATTGGATTGTATGTTCTTAACAGAAATCTGGCTTCATTATGGCGAGCTCACGTCTTTCTCAGAACTTCTTCCTCCCTGATGTGGCTTCCTCAGCTCCCCTCGGATCATAGGTAGACGTGGAGGACTAGCCGCTGTGTTTAAGTGTACTTTTCAGTGTCGGGAGATTCCGTTTGACAGCTGCCCTAGTTTTGAGCTGCAGCTGTTTGAGACAAATCCTCCAGTGATTGTATTATGTGCGGTGGTGTATCGACCTTCAAAGTTTAACAAGGATTTTATTCAGGACTTTGCTGACTTTGTGGCTGGGATTGCGTTAAAATATGATCAGTTTTTAATCGTTGGTGATTTTAATATACATGTGTGCTGCGAATCCAGACCTATGTCTAAGGATTTTCTTAATCTTATTGACTCTTTTAATCTTATGCAGTCTGTCACTGGCCCGACACACGAAAAAGGACATACTTTGGATCTCGTACTGTCATATGGCTTAGATGTTGCCATTAGTGAAATATTACACTTGTATGTTGTATCATCTGCCCGTTGTACTTACTATAGTTGTCCCCTTCTCGGACACTTCGACTGTTGCTCCCACACGCAGTGTGCATGCAATTAACCCTTTAACCCTCTGGGGACCAAAAACGTGCTGGAGCGTTTTGGCAGATTTTTTTCACATAGCAGAAAAATAGACAAAGTACTCCCATCATTTCTGGTCATACAGAGTTAAGAAATATGAGAAAATAAACTGTTAAATGTCTACTTTTTTATGTGCCCACATATAATCGAAATAAAATATTGTGCTTTTGTAAAATAAAGAAAATAAACAGGGTGTGCGTTCTGCCTCTTCGTCTCCGTGAACTTATTTTCTGGAGCACGTCTCTAAACTTAAACAAAACTCAGTGAATACTATTCACCCAGCCATGAGCAATATATCTTTTAAATCATATAAGTTTGTACTTTTAAATGATCTGATTCAAAACTAAAATAAATATTCTCCGTTTATGTCATCTATATAAAAAGAGAGAGGTGTCAGCCGTTCTAATTATCTTTCTCTCAGCTCATTATTTTCCTAATGTGACACGCCCATGGAGAGCACGCGCTATTCAAACGCAAATGATCTGAAGCAACACATTGAGACGTGTAAACGCCCATATAAACTCTGAACACACTATATTTAGTCAGATTATTGTACTGTCCTCTTGCGCGGCTGTGGAATAAAATTGGGACATTTACCTACCTCAGAACAAGTGCTGGTTTATTTTCACTTCGAGGAGGAGCAACAGATCCAGCTGAGAAGTGTGTAAGTGTTTTATTCTTGTGCTTTGTTCTAATCGCGATATAGAATAACGTTAGTGTCTGTAAACCCAAAAATTGCATACTGTTTGAATTTGAATCATGTTTCTGTTGTCTGTGTTGTTATATCTGAAAACGTTCAATATTGTTTCCTGTTGGACTCTGTTATGTGATGCACTGCGAGTGACAGGTTACGGTGCCTTTAAGGCTTACGGCAGTGATTTACGGCAAGGGTCAACAAATGTAATGTTTGCGTCAGTTCAGTAAAACGCAACATGAACGGAGCTACACGGTGTGGTTATTGAGTCTTTCACAAACACAACGTGTGTGTGTGTGTGTGTGTGTGTGTGTGTGTGTGTGTGTGTGTGTGTGTGTGTGTGTGTGTGTGTGTGTGTGTGTGTGTGTGTGTGTGTGTGTGTGTGTGTGAATGAATGAATGAACACACAGATGCGCACTGTTACAGACGAAATAAAAGACAACATTTCGTTGAATAGTTTTGGATAGATTATAAAGTTTTTACTCTAAAATAGACATCAAATAAGCTTTTGTTAGCTGTTTCTGCTCATACGTTAAATATATAGTATGTTTTGTCAATAAACTAATCAACTAAGATGTTATAGTGTTTGTTCCAATGCAAGCTATATCAAAATAATGATTCCTTAACTTTGAAATATGTATGATCAAATGTATTGGCCTACTAAGACATTTATGGAAAAAAGACATTTTTCTTTTCAAGATGTTTTCAACTCTAACTTTGAACCAATTCTGTAGAATGGCCCATTGTTTTGCATTCTTTGGGGTCCTTGCATTCTTTCTCACACCTGAATGAAAGGCTCATTACTATGCAGGTATTTGTCTTCTGCAGGTGTGAACTAATTATTCACAAGGGGGCTGGGCCGTTGACTCTTTGACTCTTATTTGGCAGATAGTTTTGCTGTCCACCTTGGGAATTCCTCTTCATCTGTTGCCCCTCTTACTTGTGGGGTCCCCCAAGGTTCCATTTTGGTACCCATGCTCTTTTCTCTGTACATGCTGCCCTTAGGGTCCATTAAAAAAAAAACATAACATTTCTTTCCACTGTTTTGCAGACAATACCATCTGACTAGTAAGTCAAAGTCCAAATCATAGTCTTTGCTGTCCCAACTTAATTGATATAAGTACCAATGTAGAACATTATATAGAAACTGTGTCTATTCCTCGCTTAGTGAAGCCAAACAACAAATCTACTGTAAGATCTAGCAAGAATATTATTGTAATTAAACCAGAAAATCTAAATATCAGTGAACAAAAACAATTTCTAAAGCTAGGTCTTCTAAACATTAGATCGCTCACACCTAAGGCGGTTATTGTAAATGAAATGGTCACAGATAATAATTTCGATGTTCTGTGCCTTACTGAAACCTGGCTTAAACCAAATGATTATTTCGGTCTAAATGAGTCTACTCCACCAGGATACTGTTATAAGCATGAGCCCCGTCTGATCGGTCGTGGCGGCGGTGTTGCAACAATCTATAGAGATATTCTTAATGTTACTCAGAAAACTTGTCATAGGTTTAATTCGTTTGAAGTACTTGTGCTAAATGTTACGCTCTTAGATGTAAGAAAGAAATCCTTATTATCTCTAGCCTTGGCTACCGTATATAGACCTCCAGGGCCATATACTGATTTCCTAAAAGATTTTGCAGACTTTCTCTCAGACCTATTGGTCAATGTCGATAAAGCAATAATTATTGGCGACTTTAACATACACGTAGATAATACAAATGATGCGTTAGGGGCTGCGTTTACAGATCTATTAAACTATTTTGGGGTGAAGCAAAACGTCAGTGGTCCCACTCATCGTCTAAATCATACACTAGATTTAATTATTTCATATGGAACCGATCCAACCGATATAGATATTATACCGCAAAGTGACGATCTCACTGATCATTACATGGTAACTTGCATAATACGCACTGCTGAAATTTGTCATGTTGCACCACGTTATAGACCAGGCAGAACAATCCTTCCAACCACTATAGATAGATTCTCAAATAGCTTACCTGATCTATCTCAGCTGCTCAGTAAACCCAAACAAACAGATGAACTAGAGGAAATGACTAGCAGTATGAGCAACATTTTCTCTAGTACACTAGATATTGTTGCACCAATTAGATTAAAAAAGGTTAGAGAGAAAACTAAAACACCATGGTACAACAGTGCTACGCATGCTATCAAGAGAGAAACTCGTAACTTAGAGCGTAAATGGAAACGAACTAATTTAGAGGTCTTCAGAATCGCGTGGAAAGACAGTATGTCACGTTATAAAAGGGCTCTAAAATCAGCCAGGGCTGAGCATATCCGCAAACTAATTGAAAATAACCAAAATAATCCAAGGTTTTTATTTAACACCGTGGCTAGACTAACAAATAATCAGACATCTCCAGAGCAAAATATTCCGTTACAATATAGTAGTAATGATTTTATGAATTACTTCAATGAGAAAATAGAAAGCATCCGAAACACAATTGTAAATGTACAATCCTCTATGGTGTCTTATGACTCGGCCTCAATTATGGCCCCTCTAGACTACACCTCAACTACACCGCTTTACAACTATAGGACAGGAAGAACTAAATAAACTAATCATTGCATCTAAACCAACAACATGTTTATTAGATCCAATACCCACTAAACTACTTAAAGAAGTGTTACCTGTAGTGGAAGAGCCTCTTCTCAATATTATTAACTCGTCTTTATTTTTAGGTCACGTTCCAAAAATATTCAAGCTGGCAGTAATAAAACCTCTCATTAAGAAACCGCAATTAGATCCAAATAACCTAGCAAATTACAGACCCATCTCAAATCTTCCATTTATGTCTAAAATACTAGAAAAAATTGTGTCCGCTCAATTGTACTCTCTCTTGCAGAAAAATGATATCTACGAAAAATTTCAGTCGGGATTCAGACCGCATCATAGCACAGAAACTGCGCTAGTTAAAATTACAAATGATTTACTCTTAGCCTCTGACCAAGGCTGTATCTCAATACTAGTTCTACTTGATCTTAGCGCCGCGTTCGACACTATAGATCATAAAATACTCTTAGATCGACTACAAAACTACACTGGTGTTCAGGGACAGGCATTAAGCTGGTTTAGATCGTACTTATCAGACCGTTACCATTTCGTCTGTTTAAATGGGGAAAAATCAAAGATAACATCAGTAGACTATGGAGTGCCGCAAGGATCTGTCCTAGGCCCTCTGCTATTCTCAATATATATGATGCCACTTGGTAATATTATAAGAAAACATGGAATTAGTTTTCACTGTTATGCTGATGACACTCAATTATATGGGGAGATTTATTTACAATTATATCACGACCAGATGAAAACGCTAACTTATCTAACTTGACAGAGTGTCTAAAAGATATAAAATGCTGGATGACGTGTAATTTCCTGCTATTAAATTCAGATAAAACGGAGGTATTACTTATTGGTCCAAAAAACTACCCACAAAATCCCTTACAATACAACTTTAATTTAGAAGGATGTCCTGTTACTTTATCCACTACAGTAAAAGACCTGGGTGTTATACTAGACCGCAACTTGACTTTCGAAAATCATATCTCATATGTTACAAGAACAGCCTTTTTCCACCTTAGAAACATTGCTAAGCTACGTAACATGCTATCTGTTTCAGATGCAGAAAAGTTAGTTCATGCATTCATGACCTCGAGACTAGATTACTGTAATGCTTTATTAGCTGGTTGTCCTGCATCCTCAATAAACAAGCTACAGTTAGTCCAAAATGCAGCCGCTAGAGTTCTTACTAGTTCAAGAAAATATGATCATATAACACCAATTTTATCATCTCTACACTGGTTACCTATTAAGTTCCGTATCAATTACAAAGTATTACTATTGACTTATAAAGCTCTAAATGGTTTAGCTCCTGTGTATTTAACAGACCTTCTATCGCCCTACAATCCATCGCGCTCTTTAAGATCACAAAATTCGAGGCTTCTGGTCGTTCCTAGGATATCTAAGTCTACTAAAGGAGGGAGGGCGTTCTCACATTTATCTCCTAAACTCTGGAATAGCCTTCCTGATATTGTTCGAGACTCAGACTCGCTGTCCCAGTTTAAAACTAGATTAAAGACGCATCTCTTTAACCAAGCATTCACTTAATGCTTAACTTTTATACTACTGCTGAATCAGTTTGAATGCATTAATATTATGAACATCAGCTATGCTAATTATTTCCCATCTGTCTTTCTGCTGTTATCTCGGGACGCTATCCCCGAGGTAAATAGCGTTCGTCAGCTCCAGTTTGTATCCAGCCTCTCACGAAGACTTCAGATGCCCCAACACCTGTGGAGAGACGACTAAACGCCGGTGGAGAGACGACTCGACGCCTGTGAAGAGACGACTAAACACTGGCGAAATGTTATGCCTAAATTTATACATGATTAACTAACTGTATTTTTCTTTGTACATTTCTGAAATGCACTTTCTGTAAAGCTGCTTTGAGACAATGTGTATTGTGAAAAGCGCTATACAAATAAACTTGAATTGAATTGAATTGAATATACAAATGTACAAATATATTTGCCTGTAAAAAACAATGAGAAGGACACTCTCCAGCCTTTATTGAACTACTTGA
Source organism: Chrosomus eos (assembly GCA_036326025.1). NCBI lineage: Eukaryota > Metazoa > Chordata > Actinopteri > Cypriniformes > Leuciscidae > Chrosomus > Chrosomus eos. The sequence continues at coordinate 1,371,974 of JAZAVI010000028.1, forward strand.
GTGATCTCCAAATTTGGTTGGATCAGAATTTTCTGTCTCAATGATAATGAGAAAGAAATTGTTGTGTTTGGTCGTGCGGTACATTTTAGTGCCTGTGTAGATGCTCTTGGTACTTTAGGTTCCCATATTCGACCTTTTACCAAGAATATTGGTGTGATTTTTGACAATGCTTTTAAATTTGACAAACAGATTAATTCAGTTGTTAAAACCTATTTCTTCCAGGTGAGACTTCTGGCTAAGGTCAAGCAATACCTGCTACGCAAAGACTTTGAAAGAGTCATACATGGATTTATTACGTCCCGTTTAGACTACTATAACTCTTTGTATGTTGGATTGGATAAGTCATCCCTTCGTCGGTTACAATTTGGTCCTATAAGAAATTATAGTCTGCTCCGATCCAACTTCCACTCCAATATATATTGAAATGTTCCTTCACTTAAAATAGATTATTTATCATAGAAACAATTACTTCCAATCTCAGTAATATGTAAATCGTATCACAGAGTCACGGTTATCACCTATTGCATGGGAGCGGCAGAGGGACTTCGAGAACCATCTTGATTATAGGGACTTCAAATAGATGTTATCACCTTAAACTTATTTGAGAGAATATCAAAGATGTGGGCACAGAGGGATCACTTTTGTTGTTATCCTCAATTTACATTTAAGACAGAGCTTCAGCTCCATGTTGAGAGAGAAGACGAATTTGTTATTCTTAACATACAGAACACAGCTGTTACAACAAGAGCAACTTCATTTACATTAAGAGTGGTAAACAGTAACAGGATAAAAGGTTTAAGATTGGAATGTTCTGGGTTCATTCTGATGCCAGCGAACCCAAGGTGCTTTGTGTACCTTGCCACTGCTGTGCTGTAATAAACTTCATTTGTGAGATCTTCAACGACCGCATCATTTTTTTCTTACAGTCCAGACCAGCAGCTCGACTTTTAACCGGAACCAAAAAGCGCGACCACATTACACCGGTTTTTGCCACGCTTCACTAGCTACCTGTTTGCTTCAAGATTGAATTTAAAATTGTATCCATTGTTTTCAAAATCTTAAATGGGTTGTCATCTTCCAATCAGATGCCCCTCGATGTGCCCAGATCCAGGTTAAAAAACAAAGGTGACAGAGCCTTTGCAGTGGCTGCTCCAAACCTCTGGAATAGTCTACCTACTCATGTAAGAAAAGCTCGGACCATTGAAACATTCAAGTCCTTGCTTAAGACCCATTACTATGCATTGGCTTTCAATTCAAGTTGAGCTTTCATATCTTGACCTTTTTTATACTGTTGGTTATTTTGTTTTGTATATTGTGTATTGTTTGTGTATATTATCTCTTTGATTTTGAACCTTGTTAAGCACTTTGGTCAATTATGGTTGTTTTTAAATGTGCTATATAAATTAAATTGAAACTGAACTGAAAGCCACGTCCACGACACCATGGAAATGTCTTGTGCTTTCTTGAGAACCAATGAGGTTCATAAACTAAATTTACTGTACTAATTACACACCACTTAACACATTCATCTGACTTTCAAGTCATTTCAGTACTTTATTTGCATAAAAAATTCAGTATCCGCAAAATCACTATTTGGTGGCCGCTGAATACATTGCAGCTGGGAGCTCCTTCCATTTCACTGAAAAAAAACCCTTAGATTTAGGGTTAGAACCAAGGGGCGTCGAATGCTTGTTTGTGGGGCCCTCAGTAACAACATTAAAGAGCCTTCCCAAACTTCCTCAGCGTTTGGGAAGGGCCTTTAAAAAAATCAGCAAAAATTTTCAGTGAAAATTACAAACATGGGCTTTTCCTTTCTTTTGACCCCCAAATGAGTTTGTAGGGCCACCAAACTTTTCAGCCCGCTCCAGGGGTTCTAGAGCGAAGGCAAAACATTTTTAGCTTCTCACCCTAATCTATGCCACAGGCCTCTGTGACTCTTATACTCTCAGAGCCTTTTGAGTGATTTTTTGGATTTAAGAGGTGCGCCTCTTTCGGGCATGTCCTAGAGTTTAACGCTTCGGGTCGGGGGCCCCTAGAGAGTCATAATTTCAAATCTCATGGTACCGTGACCTTCCATCTCTGTACAGGGTCATCCCACGAACCATTTAACATTGTAGTGGTTTGGTGGACGCACGGTCCCTTTTAACCTTTCAACCCCTGAACGAGGTCATAGGGCCACTAATCATTTCCGCCCACTCAAGCGGTGTCCGTGAACCCACTATGGCAAATCCATTAGAATAATGGAGGCGTGGGATTTTTATAGATAAGTCCCAGGGGCCCCGAATTCGGCATGGGGGCCGATGGGGGCCCCCTTAGCAGTATACCGAAAGCACCGGACTCTAAAACAAAGGCAAAACAATTTCAGCCTCTAACCCTACTCTCTCCTAGCCTGGATGCCAGCCCGAACCCCACCCACAACATTTTTTGAAGTTCGGTCTGGACTCGATCCATTGAGGAGTAATTATGATTGGTTCAGAAATCGTTGGGCCAATCAAATTGCCAGGGCGGCCTTTATACGATGATGGACAGATGATCTGCAGTTACGTAATCACGTCATTAAAGAGGGCTTGGTTTAAACTGGTTTACAACAAAGATGACTCCAGCTGGAGAATCGAGATGTATAGATTCCGCTATCGCATCTGTTGTAAAAAAAAAATCGACAGCGCATTAATTTTAAAAGAAGAACAGAACTGCAATCAAGGCATTTTTTGATCGTAAAGATGTGTTTGCCATCTGTAACGGGGTTTGTTGTTATGGGTAGAAGGATGCAGGAACCGTCGAACATTAAAGACTTTTAATAAATAAAATATACAAATACAAAATGAAAGTAAAAGCCAGCAGCCCCTCGTAGACGACTGCTGGCACATAATAAAACACAAACAAAACAAAACACAGGATCAGGCCTGTTCCTTTCTCGATCTTCAGCGTCATCGCTCCTCCTTTTATGCTTCCACTCCTCCGTGAGAGATGCGAGACCGGTGCGTCTCACAGGTGACGTTCATTAACACTCATGCCACCGGCAACGTTCTCTCACATCGCTCGGCTTTGTCCTGCTCGCCACACCGTCCTTCCTTCCTACGGGAGTCGGCAAAAGTTTAATTTATCAGCTGGCTCCAAAGGTCGCTAAGAAGATGGGACACAATGAAAACCCTGTGGTCATTGTGGTCGCACTCATGGAGGACCAAGTAAAAGAAGCAAAAAAAATATGGGCATCACGGCGATGCAACTCGGCGTGCATGACGAGGCGGACATATCCAGCGGTCGTTGCCAGCCCCTTTTCGGAAGCCCCGAATCTTGGCTGCTGAACAAGAAGTGGAGGGACATGCTAGGCTCCGATGTTTTTCAAGATAACGTAATGGGTATCTTCGTGGATGAAGTTCATCTCACTTAAAAATGGTAAGATTTAATCTGACTGTCTGACTTAGTAAATAACTCATTATGTAGTGACATGAAGCCAATGTTGTAAAAATATCTACTATAAATATCTAATGATGACATGCGAGTCTCTGATCTTACTGCTGGTTTTCTGATCCATAAAAAATCGGAGGAATCCCTCTTAAATCTCAAAATATCAGCTGCTGTTTGAAGTAAGAAAAGTTGAACCAAATATCTTCAAGCAAAATTGTGGCTATTGTTTGCATTTTGTGAAGTGTTTTGGGACTCTACTTCTAAATCCTCGGGCCTAGTAAGCCTTGATCATCAAACAATGCCACCAAAAGCTTCTAACTACACCACCGAGGATTATGTTACCATGGCTCAAGTGCGTGAGTTATTGGATCAGCAGAAGGATTTCTACAGAACTTTGCTTGAACAGCAAGAAAAAAATTTCAAATCTTGTGTACAGATCATAGTTGACTCTTCTAATAAGAGGATTGATGATCTGCTAAAGCAAGTTTGTGACTTCAAGGTGAGTTTGGAAATGACTCAAAAAGAATTCGATGACTTTAAAATCTCTTGTGGCACCTGATCAAAGATCTGCGGTGAAACCAGGTCAGATTTGGACACAATCTGTAAAAGTTTCAATTCTATCACAGAGAAGGCTGATTATTTGGAGGGCCAGTCAAGACGGAATAATATTGTTGTGGACGGCATTAAAGAGTCTGTGAAAGAAAAAGTGTCTGATTCTGAAGATAAAGTGAGAAAATTATTCAGTGAGAAGTTACAGTTGGATCACTTGAAAATAGAACTTGACTGGGCTCATAGAACTGGGAAGCCAGCGACACCTTCAGAAAAGCCCAGACCCATTGTGGTCAGATTTCTGCGGCTTAAGGACAAACTTGCTGTTCTGGATAAAGCAAAAAACTTGAAGGGCTCAGGCATTTTCATCAATGAGGACTTCTCTGAAACCGTCCGGCAAAGAAGGAAAGATCTACTCACTGCAATGAAGGCGGCTCGAGAGAGAGGTGACATTGCATATTTGAGATATGACAAACTTATTGTCCATCCACCAACACAAAATCCTCCTCAACAAAGGAGGACCAACATTTAGAGGTTGGTTAAATAGTTGCCTACCATGTTTTCTTATACAATATTGTAAATATACACTCTATGGACTACTACAATACATCTGATTCTGATTGAAATATTTTTGATTCCTCTTCAATTGATTCTTATAATTTTGATGTTGACCCAGACCTAAATTTTTTTTCATCATTTGATGCCAAAAACCTTTGCAGATTTTATGATGGAACTCAGTTTAATGACTTATCCATGCCTTCTAATATATTCTCCACTTTCCACTTGAATATAAGAAGTCTTCCTTGTAACTATGACAAATTTATTCATTATTTATCTTCACTTAAACATAATTTCTCTGTTATTGCTTTATCCGAAACATGGCTTACAGAAGACTCTAGAGAAGTATTTAAATTATCAAATTACAAATCAGTTCATTATGTAAGAGAAAATAGATCTGGAGGTGGAGTATCTTTATTTTTTTTAGACAACTATGAATTTAAAGTTAGGGATGATCTCTCACTGAATTCAGCTAGTCCGGGAGTAGAATCTGTTTTTGTGGAGCTCTCTGGTGTTTTTGGTGAAAAAAACGTCATAGTTGGTGTCATTTATCGTTCACCGGATTCTGTTGTCAGAGATTTTAGTGAATGTCTATCCAGTTCTCTTGATCTGATTAACAAGGAGGATAAACTTTGTTACATTTTAGGTGATTTTAATATAAACCTTTTAAAAAACAATTCGGATACATTAACTGCAGATTTTCTCAATATACTTTATTCTAGTTATTTTTTCCCTCTTATATATAAACCTACTCAAGTAAAGGAGAATTCAGCAACTTTGATTGATAACATTTTAACAAATAATTTGAGTGAAGGAATGAGATCTGGAGTCTTGTATTTAGATCTGTCTGATCATTTCCCTATATTCCAATACTCGTTAATAAAGTTTAATACAACTAAACAAAAAAAGAAAAAGATGCTTAAAAGAAATATGAGTAAGATAAATGTTTCTAAATTTAAAGATATGCTTGCCAGTACTTCATGGAATGATCTCTACAAAGAAAAAAATGCTCATTTTGCATATCAAAATTTTATGAAAATTATTAGTGGTAGTTTCAATGAATGTTTTCCAATTATTAGTTCTATTAGGAAATATAGTCAGGCCTTTAGTAAGCCTTGGTTTACAGTTGACTTGTTGAAGCTGCTGAAGAAAAAAAATAAATTGTACAAAAAATATATTTCAAATCCTACACCCCTTACCCGTGGTGCTTATACATCTTGTAGAAATAAATATACTTACTACATTAGATTGTCAAAAAAGAAATACTTCTGTGAAAAATTTAAGAGGTGTTCAAATGATACTAAAACCACATGGAAAGTTATAAATCAGTTGCTGCATAGAGATAAGACTCATTCAGAATTACCTTCAGTTTTTTATGAAGGTGAAAATTCTTTTAATAACTCATTTGATATAGCTCAAAAATTTAATAATTTTTTTTGTTAACATTGGACATGAATTAGCCAGTAAAGTTCCTGTTTGTAATGGTAATCCACTAGATTTTATTATAAGGAATTATCCTCCTATTTCTTTTTTTCAGCCTCCTGATGTTCAAGAAATAAGTGATATTATTGATGAACTGAAAACATCTTCAGCTGGCCATGATAACATTTCTTCATTCCTTGTCAAGCAGATCAAGCAGTTTATTTTGCAGCCACTGGTTTTCATTTTTTCACTCTCTCTGAGAACAGGAGTTGTACCAGAGGATTTAAAAGTTGCCAAAGTTATTCCTCTGTTTAAAACAGATGACCCTTGTTGTTTTAATAATTATAGACCCATATCCATATTGCCTTGTTTTTCAAAAATATTAGAAAAAGTTATATACAAAAGGATCTTATTCCATCTTGATTCTAATTTAATTCTTTACAAACATCAGTATGGTTTCAGGAAAGGCCATTCTACATACATGGCCCTGCTTCATTTGATTGATAAAGTTTCCTCTGCATTAGAAAATAATGAATTCACCTGTAGTATATTCATCGACTTCTCAAAAGCATTTGATACAGTCAACCATCATATTTTATTGAAAAAATTGCAAAAATATGGTTTTCATGATGTTACGCTTGAATGGTTAAAAAACTATGTTTCAAACAGACAACAGTTTGTTTGTATTAATGGATGCTGTTCCAACAAAGCCAGAGTACCTTGTGGGGTTCCACAGGGGTCCATTCTTGGACCATTATTATTTCTTATTTACATTAATGATTTATCAAATGTTTCAAATATTCTTTTTCCAATAATGTTTGCAGATGACACAACTTTAGTTTATTCTCATTCAAATTTTAATTTTCTGATTAAAAATGTAAATACTAGTTTAACTGCATATGCTACATGGTTCAGATTAAATAAGTTATCGCTGAATACAAAAAAATCTAATTATATAATTTTTAGTGGAAAAAAATCATATTCTAAGGACTTCTCAAAAGTCAAAATAGAGACTGTGGAGATATCCCAAGTTGTAACAACAAGATTCCTTGGAATTTTTGTTGATGAGAATTTGACTTGGAAAACACAAATTAATTGGGTTAGCAAGAAAATAAATAAATCTATTGGTATAATTAGGAGGATTAGTAATTTTATTACCATAAATTGTCGTCTTACACTCTATTACAGTTTAATTTATCCATATCTTTCATATTGTAATATAGTTTGGGCAAGCACTTTTCCTTCTACACTTCATAGAATTTTGGTTCTTCAGAAACGTTTTGTCAGGATTGCAACCCGATCTGAGTCACATTCTTCATCTGTGCCTCTATTTCAGAATCTTCAGATACTTACTGTTTATGATATTAATATCACTCAAATATGTGTTTTTATTTATAAGGTATATTCTAATTATGAAAATATTCCAGAGCACTTCAAGTCTTATTTTAAATTTAACTCACAGGTTCACTCTTATTCAACTCGTCAATCTTTAGATTTACATCTTCCAAAGTTTCTTACGTGCAGGGGTCAATTTACTATCAGATTTAGGGGTACCAAATTGTGGAACAGCTTTTTCCACCTAGCAATAAACTCCTCCTCATTAAAATATTACAAACGATATTAAAAAGCCCATTTAACTGCTGTCTTAAAATTTTAATATATTAATTATCTTACCTTTGTGTTATGATTATATTTTTGTTAGTATATTTCCATTACTGTCATTGTCATTTGTATGTACACATGTATGTGCATGTGTGTATTGTGTGTGTGTTATGAATATATGTATCACTAGTTTGTAATTACTTTTATGTAGTCTAATGTTATTTGTTTTTTTATGTTCTTTTTGATTTTATTGTAATTATATCTATAGGTGGAGGCGTTAAATAAGCCCATTTTGGGTTTTTGCCTCTTCCTGCACATTAATTGATTGTCTTATTTTGCTTATGTATTTTATGTCTTGTTTATTATTATTATTGTCTTTTTTATTTAATTGTAAAGGTGCAAATATAAATAAATAAATAAATAAATAAATAAATAATGACCTAGCAACCACCCAGAACACCCTAGCAATCACCTGAACAACACGAATAAGCCATATCTCAGCACCAGAACATCGTACAGACATGTTTGTTGGCTCGTATGCAATCATGTACCACACTCTAGCAACCTGGTCACTCTAGGTCAAGCTGCAAATGGGTTGATCTTTTGCTTTATTTTCGTGGTGATCTCGGCTTTATTGTCGAGATCTAATCCTAAACGGAGAATTGTTTATATATACATTCACCTTTTCTATTTCTTTCAAAAATGCTTTTCGTGTTTGCAAGTACTCCGCGAATCCTTAAATTCTTTTTGCAACACCGGTGTTGGAGCCATTATTTTGAATTGTATTTTTTTGTTTGTGACACTAGATGGCGTATGAGTATATTGAGTATATTTAAGTAAGGTGATGATGAGTCACAGGTGCGCTTATGGAAGGTCAACAAACTTTTTGACTGTGCAGTGTTGAGTATTGGATTCTGCAAGACTGTGCTCATGCCCAACAGTATGTTTTGAATCAGATATTTTGGTTTAGTATTTATTTTCATTTTATTTGTTGATTGCACTGCCAAATGGACAATAAATAGATTTGGCTTATCCGAAATTGTTCTGAAGGTATGGACAATGCATTTATTTTATTCAAGACAAGAGCACGCGTCAGACACAGATTAATGAAACCATCATTGCGTCCCTACAACCGGCAAAGAACGTTAACACTCATTATTTTTTTAATACTTTTTCCAGAGTGCGTGCAGTTGAGTTCTGTTGACAACTATGCGTCGCTCAACATACGTCACTTACTGCGTTGCTCTGATTGGTTGTAGGTCTATCCAATTGAGTTCAGAGTTTTTTTTTTCCTAGTTCAGTTAAGACACGCCTAATAATTAAAGCCCTATGGACCAGTATAAGACTCACACTCTGACTAGAATGTGAGTATGACGAAGTCAGGCTAACTCTCAGCGGTCACTTTTTTTACCTTTCGACCCCTGAACAAGGTTGTAGGACCACCAAACATTCCCGCACACTAGAGGGACAATCTACATTTTTAAAAGCCCTATATAAATGAAGATGACTTGACTTGACATACATATATATATATATATATATATATATATATATATATATATATATATATATATATATATATATATATATATATATATATATATATAGTGGGGAAGAGGACAAATAGTGGGTTAGTGGGACAGCGCCCACAGCCACAGTGTCCCCCATGTGCCTGGTAGAGAGAGACAGACAAATAGTATTTTGTAGGAACTAGAGGCCTTCAGGTAAGAGCCCCATCCCTTTACTCAAAGGGAGAATGGACAAATAGTGCTGTTTAGTGAGCAACTACCACATTTTAACCCCAAAAATGATTGAATGTGGACATGTAAAGGGCCCGTGGATGAATATACAGTACACAGATTAAAAATAACTATACACACATTTATTCATTCATTCTTATCATGTCATATAATTATTGTAGGAATTGAAGTAGCCACCGACTTGGTCATTAAGAGACAATGGGGAGTAAACTGCAACCTCGTGGCAATAGTATAATGCCCTGGATGAGGCAATTGGTCAAAAGGCACCACCACTAGTAATTTCATCAATACTTTTAAATAAGGACCTGTCCATCAGTTCTCCCACTGTCTTCTCCAGCCCTCCTCTTATGATCTCAGTCTCCAGCCCACCTCGGGAATTGCCCCACGGGGAAAATAAAATCTACTACTACTATAGGTGTCCAAAAAAAACCTATTCCGGGGTCAGCAAATTGGTGGGCACAGAGGGCACGGAGGGTAGGATAACCAGAAACATTCCAATCCTCTTTTAAATAACTGGTCAACGGGATCCAAATTCACCCTACGCTCCATTCAGGGCACTATGTGTCCAATGGCAATTTATTTGAATGGGCTTTTGTCCACAAACCCACTAAATGTGCTTCCTCAAGAACCAAAAAGGTTCATACTAGTTCAAGCAAGGAAGCTCAAACGTGCTGCGTAACACGAGAATGAACCTCATTTGGAACGACATAAGGGTGAGTAAATGACGACAATTTAAACTAACCCTTTAAAGTGACAGCAGCCTATAAATACATGCTGCTGTCTGTGTCAATGTTAATCAAACAACAATGTTTATTTCCCCCCTTTTTTGCTGATCTAGACCGGACTGGATCTAGAGTGTGTGACACTCACCGTTGTCCCACTTGGCCAGATCTTCGGCGCTGGGCGCGCGTGCGCTGACCATGTGCATCTCGTCGTTGCAGAAGAAGGAGAGCTGGTTGTGTGCCTGTGAGCCGAAGAGCATGTCGAACAGACGACTCTGCCCATTCCGGTTCCCGAACGCCTCCACCACCTCCTTCAGCAGCTGCTCCACGTCTTGGCTCAGATTCAACAGCATGTGACCCGTCTGACTCTGGCGGTCCGAGGCCAGCAGCTCCAAAGGCTCATGGGACGTCTGCTCACTTTTCAAACTCTTGACTTTGGGTCTCGGAGCCTGAGGAAATCATGGATATTAGACTGTACAGTGGCCGATCACACGAGCTGCATGTAGCAGAGGAAGCGCACATCATACCTGATAGGCCACGAGATAACAGACAGCAGCTAAATCCTGCACGTCTCTCCACTGCCGCGCCCCGTCCTGCGCCATCTTCAGCAGCAGCGTCCCGGCGTACAGGTACAGCTGAGCCCTCGTCTCCGTGAACACCTCCGACAGCTCGTCCACAGTGTTCGTGGCCATGTTCTTCAGAGACTGCATCGCACGGTCCAAGCTGCAGCAAAAACATGGCGTGAACATTTCATGAACGCGCGACTCTGCTGACCGAAGCACTGACGTTATCTAGCAGGCTAACATTGAAGAGAAGACATCTATGAGTCTGGGTGAAAACCGCCACCATCATTTACCAGCCAAAGTGGTTATTACTGTCAATTAAAAACATGATTATTTTGTTGGAACTAAAATATTTTTGGGCATGTCCTAGAGATCCACGCTTCAGGGTCATGTGTCAGGGGCCCTAGAGAGTCATAAAACATATATGTTGAGCAAAAACCCCAAAAATCAGAAAGACTGGTAGTGATAGTGCAGGCAAGCGTCACGGTTGCTGCTACAAACTAGTGATGCTCTGAAGTGAATAACGTTTATTTAATGATAAATTAATCAAATTCATTGGGGGGATTCTGGAATCCACTGCTGCTTCAATGTATATATCATATTATTAAATATCAAATGAGTTGAATGACTTCTCTAAGATTATGTGATTTTACTAAGTTACAGAAGTTACCAGTGTGATTACTGAAATGTTCTTTTGCTCGCTTTTGGGATTAAGATTTCAGCGAGGGGGGGTTATAGGTTGCCAGGCTGAGATGACAAACGGGTTGATATTGAATATGTTGTGTGGATTGTGTGAATATAATGCATTTAATACAAGATCTGGCAACTGGTCAACATTAGACAAACATATTGGTCCGATTATTCATAAAGGAGTTAGGCCATGCAAATTACGGGAGTTTCCCGGGAGAAATAATAAACCGGGAGGGGTCTGGGGAGATAGGGCTAAAAGTGGGAGAAACCCAGCAAAAAAACGGGAGTGGTGACCGATATGGAAACTGCTGTGATCATTGTAACTGTAAACGGAGCCTACAAACTCCTTAAGAGTCTTGAAGCTGACTTCTGCTGATGAAACTGCAAACCATCTTCAGTAAAAAATTTTTTTTAATTCTGACTCTTGTTTTAAATGGTCTGCATTTATAACTGCAGGTCTTCATTAATCATATCTGGTCCTTGGGTCTTTAACTGTATTATCCCCTTACAGTGGCATTATTGTTCTCCAGCTGTTTTATTGACATCTTTCTGTGGTTGAAACACTGATTGAGTGGTGTGAAAATGATCGGTTCAACAGTGATCGGTCACCACACATTAAAGGGATTATAAGATTATACGTTGAGTTGGTGAAGTCTTGGCACATATGTGTGCAGTGTTGTGGTAGTGTCCTGACAGGCTGGAGTTGGCGTACCTCCAGAGAGCATCAGCGCTCTCCTCGCAGCTCTTCTCCTTCAGCCTCAGTCGGACACGGCTGCCGAGTGCCAGCAGCAGCTCTGTGTGAAACTTGCGCAACGCCTGCTCGTTCGACGCCACGCTCGGCCGGCAGAGATACTCCTGAAACACAGAAGACTGATCAGTCTCTTGATATTACCAACTTACCCTGATCTGCTCAAACCTTTCATGGTCACATCAAAACAGACAGAACAAAAAACATCCTTCTCTATCCCAGAAGAGCGTTTACTGACACTAGAGCTGCACGATTACATAGTCAAATTAAAGCTGCAAGCAGCATTGAAAGGGCCCTCGCACCCGTGCCATCGCCACCTGGTGGCTTTAGGAAGACAGACCACGGTGGGCAATGTGCATTTAAGTAGATAAATATAGTGGGAGTATGTCAAAGTCAGTTACAAAAATGTCCTTTATTATGGGTATAATAGCATGCTATTAAACATGTCACTTCCTGTTGCCAGCAGGTGACGCTATGACTGTAACTGAATATGAGCATGCACATGTGTTCAGGACAGAACTCTTATCAAACATGTGAAGTTTGGGGCAGATTGAACTTTGCCTTCTTAAGTAAAAACAACTTCCTGTTTCATAGCATTAGCATGCTTTAGCACTTAGCTAAGAATTGCTAGCATGTTTAACATGTTTATAACTCAATGGCATATTTACTATGTTGCCAGTACTGCATCACACTGTTAAACATGTCACTTCCTGTTGCCAGTAGGTGGCGCTATTACTATAACTGAATATTGTCATGTAGATGTGTTCAGGGCAGGACTCTTATCAAATGTGTGAAGTTTGGGGCAGATTGGACATTGCCTTCTTAAGTAACAACAACTTCCTGTTTCATTTCATTAGCATGCTTTAGCACTTAGCTAAGAATTGCTAGCATGTTTAACATGTTTATAACATGTTTATAACTCAATGGCATATTTACTATGTTGCCAGTACTGCATCACACTGTTAAACATGCCACTTCCTGTTGCCAGTAGGTGGCGCTATTACTATAGCTGAAAATTGTAATGTAGATGTGTTCAGGGCAGGACTCTTATCAAATGTGTGAAGTTTGGGGCAGATTGGACATTGCCTTCTTAAGTAACAACAACTTCCTGTTTCATTTCATTAGCATGCTTTAGCACTTAGCTAAGAATTGCTAGCATGTTTTAACATGTTTATAACATGTTTATAACTCAATGGCATATTTACTATGTTGCCAGTACTGCATCACACTGTTAAACATGTCACTTCCTGTTGCCAGTAGGTGGCGCTATTACTATAGCTGAAAATTGTAATGTAGATGTGTTCAGGGCAGGACTCTTATCAAATGTGTGAAGTTTGGGGCAGATTGGACATTGTCTTCTTAAGTAACAACAACTTCCTGTTTCATTTCATTAACATGCTTTAGCACTTAGCTAAGAATTGCTAGCATGTTTTAACATGTTTATAACATGTTTATAACTCAATGGCATATTTACTATGTTGCCAGTACTGCATCACACTGTTAAACATGTCACTTCCTGTTGCCAGTAGGTGGCGCTATTACTATAGCTGAAAATTGTAATGTAGATGTGTTCAGGGCAGGACTCTTATCAAATGTGTGAAGTTTGGGGCAGTTTGGACATTGTCTTCTTAAGTAACAACAACTTCCTGTTTCATTTCATTAGCATGCTTTAGCACTTAGCTAAGAATTACTAGCATGTTTTAACATGTTTATAACATGTTTATAATTCAATGGCATATTTAATATGTTGCTAGTACTGCATCACAGTGTTAAACATGTCACTTCCTGTTCCCAGTAGGTGGCGCTATTACTATAACTGAATATTCTCATGTAGATGTGTTCAGGGCAGGACTCTTATCAAATGTGTGAAGTTTCGGGGTTTCGGGGTTCGAAGTTACAGCAAATTACTATTTAATTGCAGTAATAGCATGCTTTAGCACTTAGCTAAGTGTTTGCTAGCATGTTTTAGCATGTTTCAAGTATGTTGATAGCATGTTTAGCACTTGCTGGCACTTTTTTATATGTTATTAGGAGTCCACAAAAGTGTTAAACATGTCACTTCCTGTTGCCAGCAGGTGGCGCTATGACTGTAACTGAATATGAGCATGGACATGTGTTCAGGACAGAACTCTTATCAAATGTGTGAAGTTTGGGGCAGATTGGACATTCCATACCTGAGTTACAGCAAATTCCTATTGAATTGCAGTAATAGCATGCTTTAGCACTTAGCTAAGTGCTTGCTAGCATGTTTTAGCATGTTTCAAGTATGTTGTTAGCATGTTTAACACTTGCTGGCACTTTTTTATATGTTATCAGGAGTCCACAACAGTGTTAAACATGTCACTTCCTGTTGCCAGCAGGTGGCGCTATGACTGTAACTGAATATCAGCATGCACATGTGTTCAGGACAGAACTCTTATCAAACATGTGAAGTTTGGGGCAGATTGGACATTGTTTGCCTGAGTTACAGCAACTTCCTGTTTCATGGCGAAACATCAAAATTTGTCAGGCCGCCGAGGACACGCCCTTCGACGAAAACTCAAGATCTTCGCAATTTAACGTCGCAAAGGCCTTAAGATTACACTCACCAAATTTGAAGATGATCAGATTAAAACTGTAGGAGGAGTTCGTTAAAGTACGAGGCCTGAAAATGGCAAAAATGCACAAAAATCTGAGAGGAAGTTCAAAATGGCTGACTTCCTGTTGTGTTTAGGGCTACGCTCCAAGAGACTTTTTTGTAGGTATTGGGCCATTACATGTATGTACCGAATTTCGTACACGTACGTGAAACGTAACGCGAGGCGCACTCCGTTGAACCTTTATAGGTGGCGCTATCGAGCCATTTTGGCCCGCCCAATTTTGAAACGCATATCAGATGTAAATTTTCGCCAGTTCTGACGCGTGTGCAAATTTTCGTGAGTTTTCGTGCATGTTTAGGCCCTCAAAAATGCGATTCATTGCGGAGAAGAAGAAGAATAATAATAATAAATATAGCTGCGAGCAGCGATTACGGGCCCAAGCCGGTGGCACCGCAACCCTGGTGCACCAGGGTGGCGGTACCGCCGGCTTTGGCCCTTCATCGCTGCTCGCAGCTATATTTATTTATTTATATATATATATATATATATATATATATATATATATATATATATATATATATATATATATATATATATATATAAAGCCGGTGGCATCGCCACCCTGGTGCCTTTAGGGTTATTGTGCACGACGTGACACAAAATATCTGCTCGCTATCTGCCGAACGGCTCTGGTAGTCCCGCTTCAGCACTGATGATGTTGTAGAAATAGTGTGCTCTGGTTGGTCTGGATTATTCGGGATTTTTTATTTTATACAGAAATAAGTTATTTATAATTCAGATGAGAATAAAGTTAGTGTTGATTAAAATGAAGGAAAACAAATATATTGATCTGAAATATAGCACATTCATTTTACATTTACTTAGGTTCAATTACCAAACATACAATCTTAATTTAATTTAAAGCAAACTATACATTAAAAATACATGGGTTGTATGCACATTTTTTTTTTATAAAAAATATATATATATCCAAAAAGACAAGGCTTAAAAACTCTTGTCACTGTAACAGACACAATCTCTCTCTCACACACACAACACACACACACACACACACACACACACACACACACACACACACACACACACACACACACACACACACACACACACACACACACACACGTCAAGTCACATTTTAGATGCAATATTGAATAAGCAGAAAAATCGGATTTTCTGCTCTGAAAATATAAATAAGCATACAAATTGAATAAGCACTTTGAATATTCTAAACAGAATAAGCATTAGTCGCTAATGAATAAGTACTAGTACTTAATGGAATAGATACTAATATCTAAAAAATAAGTACTAGTAGCATGAAAATAGAGACTAGTATGTTAAAATGATTAAATGTTAAAAACGGCTTGCCATATTGGCTCAGAGAGAGAGAGAGAGAAAATGACATTTTAGATAATAGTACCTATTAATAGATACTAGTATTTATTCAATAAATACTAGTTCTAAGTCATTACATACTAGTACCTATTAAATAGATACCAGTACTTATTCATTAGCTACTAATACGTATTCAAAAGAATATCTAAAGAATAAGCACTACTATCTAAAGAATAGGCACTAGTACTAAAGAATAAGCACTAGTCGCTAATGAATAAGTACTATTACTTAATGGAATAGATACTAGTATCTAAAAAATAAGTACTAGTAGCATGAAAAAAGAGACTAGTAGGTTAAAATGATTAAATGTTAAAACGGCTTGCCATATTGACTCAGAGCATCAAAAGCATCAAACAAGAATATTAAAGTTTGATGCGTTGCCACAGCAACAGTTTCAAAGATATCAAGAATCCCTTCACAGGTCTTCATCTGCAGTGTATTTACATTATACAGATGAAGTTTGAAGCAAATCGGGTAAAAATAAGAGGGTGATTTCAAAGCCTTTAGGAAGTGACACACTTCCTGCTGCCAGTTGGTGGCGCTATAACTTTGACTCACAATAGTCACATCCATGTGATCGGACTCTTACAGCGAACACACTGCTGAAGTTTCATCAAGATCAGTTAATGTATGCAGAAGTTATAACACACTTCCTGTTTCCATTATTCGCCATAAATTCGTTTCCTCGCCATGGCCAAACCGTTCGAGATATCAAAAATCCCCTGGCAATTTTCCATCCTCAATGTCTTGACTTCATGCTGACTGAGTTTCGTGGCGATTGGTTGAATTCTCTAGGAGTAGTATATCGAATTCCAGGGGCATACGCTTTCAAACAAACCATAATAGCCGACTTCCTGTTGGGCTGGGGTAAAAAGTAAAAGTACAAAGGATATATGAATTGATGAGATCTATATGTGTACCAAGTTTCATATTACTACATGCAAGCGTGTTTGATTTATGGACCAAGTTTTCGGACCCCGTTCCAGGGGGCGCTGTCGAGCCCCCCTGCCACGCCCGGGTACCAGCTTCAGCCCGGCCCTGATGGCCGCGGGTTCTGACCCGTGTGCAAAGATTCAAGAGTTTTTGAGCACGGTAAGGGCCCCAAAGGTGCGCTGAGAGTCTCAAAAGTATCCAAAAAGAATATTAAAGTTTGATGCATTGTCACGGCAACAGCATCTAAGATATCAACAATCCTTTCACAGGTCTACATCTGGCGTGTGTCTACATTATACACATCAAGTTTGAAGCAAATCGGGTAAAGCCTGTTTGATTTATGGACCAAGTTTTCGGACCCCGTTCCAGGGGGCGCTGTCGAGCCCCCCTGCCACGCCCGGGTACCAGCTTCAGCCCGGCCCTGATGGCCGCGGTTTCTGACCCGTGTGCAAAGTTTCAAGAGTTTTTGAGCATGTTAAGGGCCCCAAAAGTGCGCTAAGAATCTCAAAAGTATCCAAAAAGAATATTAAAGTTTGATGCGTTGTCACGGCAACAGCATCTAAGATATCAACAATCCTTTCACAGGTCTACATCTGGCTTGTGTTTACATTATACACATCAAGTTTGAAGCAAATCGGGTAAAGCGTGTTGGATATATGGACCAAATTGTCGGATCCGTTCAAGGGGGCGCTGTCGAGCCCCCCTGCCACGCCCGGGTACCAGCTTCAGCCTGGCCCTGATGGCCGCGGGTTTTGTCCTGTGTGCAAAGTTTCAAGAGTTTTCGAGCACGTTAAGAACCCCAAAAGTGCCCGAAAGCATAAAAAAGCATGAAAAAGCTTAAAAAAAGGAATATTAATGTTTGATGCATTGCCATGGCAACAGTTTCTAAGATATCAATAATCCTTTCACAGGTCTACATCTGGCGTGTGTCTACATTATGCACATGAAATTTGAAGCAAATCGGGTAAAAATAAGAGGGTGATTTCAAAGCATTTTGAAAGTGACACACTTCCTGCTGCCAGTTGGTGGCGCTATAACTTTGACTCACAATAGTCACATCCATGTGATCGGGCTCTTACAACGAACACACTGCTGAAGTTTCATCAAGATTAGTTAATGTATGCAGTAGTTATAACACACTTCCTGTTTCACGTTTCTCGCCATAATTTCGTTTCCTCGCCACGGCCAAACCGTTCGAGATATCAAAAATCCCCTGGCAATTTTTCATCCTCAGTGTCTTGACTTCACGCTGACCGAGTTTCGTGCCGTGTGTTTGAATTCTCTAGGAGGAGTGTTTCACATTCCTTTGCATGCGTTTTCCAAACAAGCCTAAATAGCCGACTTCCTGTTGGGCTGGGGTAAAAAGTTAGAGTGCGAAGTATATATGAAACGATGAGATCTACATGTGTACCGAGTTTCATATTATTACATGCAAGCGTGTTTGATTTATGGACCATGTTTTCGGACCCCGTTCCAGGGGGCGCTGTCGAGCCCCCCTGCCACGCCCGGGTACCATCTTCAGCCCGGCCCTGATGGCCGCGGGTTCTGACATGTGTGCAAAGTTTCAGGAGTTTTTGAGCATGTTAAGGCCTCCAAAAGTGTCCAAAAGGTAGAAGAAAAATAAGCGGTGCCACCGGCTTGGGCCCGTAATCGCTGCTCGCAGCTATATTTATTTATATATATATATATATATATATATAAAGCCGGTGGCATCGCCACCCTGGTGCCTTTAGGGTTATTGTGCACAACTTGACACAAAATATCTGCTCGCTATCTGCCGAACGGCTCTGGTAGTCCCGCTTCAGCACTGATGATGTTGTAGAAATAGTGTGCTCTGGTTGGTCTGGATTATTTCGGGATTTTTTATTTTATACAGAAATAAGTTATTTATAATTCAGATGAGAATAAAGTTAGTGTTGATTAAAATGAAGGAAAACAAATATATTGATCTGAAATATAGCACATTCATTTTACATTTATTTAGGTTCAATTACCAAACATACAATCTTAATTTAATTTAAAGCAAACTATACATTAAAAATACATGGGTTGTATGCACATTTTTTTTATAAAAAATATATATATATCCAAAAAGACAAGGCTTAAAAACTCTTGTCACTGTAACAGACACAATCTCTCTCTCACACACACACACACACACACACAAACAAACACACACACACACACACACACACACACACACATACACACACACACACACACACACACACACACACACGTCAAGTCACATTTTAGATGCAATATTGAATAAGCAGAAAAATCGGATTTTCTGCTCTGAAAATATAAATAAGCATACAAATTGAATAAGCACTTTGAATATTCTAAACAGAATAAGCATTAGTCGCTAATGAATAAGTACTAGTACTTAATGGAATAGATACTAATATCTAAAAAATAAGTACTAGTAGCATGAAAATAGAGACTAGTATGTTAAAATGATTAAATGTTAAAACGGCTTGCCATATTGGCTCAGAGAGAGAGAGAGAGAAAATGACATTTTAGATAATAGTACCTATTAATAGATACTAGTATTTATTCAATAAATACTAGTTCTAAGTCATTACATACTAGTACCTATTAAATAGATACCAGTACTTATTCATTAGCTACTAATACGTATTCAAAAGAATATCTAAAGAATAAGCACTACTATCTAAAGAATAGGCACTAGTACTAAAGAATAAGCACTAGTCGCTAATGAATAAGTACTATTACTTAATGGAATAGATACTAGTATCTAAAAAATAAGTACTAGTAGCATGAAAAAAGAGACTAGTAGGTTAAAATGATTAAATGTTAAAACGGCTTGCCATATTGACTCAGAGCATCAAAAGCATCAAACAAGAATATTAAAGTTTGATGCGTTGCCACAGCAACAGTTTCAAAGATATCAAGAATCCCTTCACAGGTCTTCATCTGCAGTGTATTTACATTATACAGATGAAGTTTGAAGCAAATCGGGTAAAAATAAGAGGGTGATTTCAAAGCCTTTAGGAAGTGACACACTTCCTGCTGCCAGTTGGTGGCGCTATAACTTTGACTCACAATAGTCACATCCATGTGATCGGACTCTTACAGCGAACACACTGTTGAAGTTTCATCAAGATCAGTTAATGTATGCAGAAGTTATAACACACTTCCTGTTTCCATTATTCGCCATAAATTCGTTTCCTCGCCACGGCCAAACCGTTCGAGATATCAACAATCCTTTCACAGGTCTACATCTGGCTTGTGTCTACATTATACACATCAAGTTTGAAGCAAATAGGGTAAAGCGTGTTGGATATATGGACCAAATTGTCGGACCCGTTCAAGGGGGCGCTGTCGAGCCCCCCTGCCACGCCCGGGTACCAGCTTCAGCCTGGCCCTGATGGCCGCAGGTTTTGTCCTGTGTGCAAAGTTTCAAGAGTTTTCGAGTACGTTAAGAACCCCAAAAGTGCCCGAAAGCATAAAAAAGCATGAAAATGCTTAAAAAAAGGAATATTAATGTTTGATGCATTGCCATGGCAACAGTGTCTAAGATATCAATAATCCTTTCACAGGTCTACATCTGGCATGTGTCTACATTATGCACATGAAGTTTGAAGCAAATCGGGTAAAAATAAGAGGGTGATTTAAAAGCATTTTGTAAGTGACACACTTCCTGCTGCCAGTTGGTGGCGCTATAACTTTGACTCACAATAGTCACATCCATGTGATCGGGCTCTTACAACGAACACACTGCTGAAGTTTCATCAAGATTAGTTAATGTATGCAGTAGTTATAACACACTTCCTGTTTCACGTTTCTCGCCATAATTTCGTTTCCTCGCCACGGCCAAACCGTTCGAGATATCAAAAATCCCCTGGCAATTTTTCATCCTCAGTGTCTTGACTTCATGCACACCGAGTTTCGTGCCGTGTGTTTGAATTCTCTAGGAGGAGTGTTTCACATTCCATTGCATGCGTTTTCCAAACAACCCTTAATAGCCGACTTCCTGTTGGGCTGGGGTAAAAAGTTAGAGTGCGAAGTATATATGAAACGATGAGATCTACATGTGTACCGAGTTTCATATTATTACATGCAAGCGTGTTTGATTTATGGACCATGTTTTCGGACCCCGTTCCAGGGGGCGCTGTCGAGCCCCCCTGCCACGCCCGGGTACCATCTTCAGCCCGGCCCTGATGGCCGCGGGTTCTGACATGTGTGCAAAGTTTCAGGAGTTTTTGAGCATGTTAAGGCCTCCAAAAGTGTCCAAAAGGTAGAAGAAAAATAATAATAAATATAGCTGCGAGCAGCGATTACGGGCCCAAGCCGGTGGCACCGCAACCCTGGTGCACCAGGGTGGCGCTACCGTCGGCTTTGGCCCTTCATCGCTGCTCGCAGCTATATTTATATATATATATATATATATATATATATATATATATATATATATATATATATATATATATATATATATATATATATATATATATAAAGCCAGTGGCACCGCCAGCCTGGTGCCTTTAGGGTTATTGTGCACGACGTGACACAAAATATCTGCTCGCTATCTGCCGAACGGCTCTGGTAGTTCCGCTTCAGCACTGATGATGTTGTAGAATTAGTGCGCTCTGGTTGGTCTGGATTATTGGGGATTTTTTAATTTATGCAGAAATAAGTTATTTATAATACAGATAGAGAATAAAGTTAGTGTTGATTAAAATGAAAGAAAACAATTATATTGATCTGAAATATAGCACATTAATTTTAAATTTATTTAGGTTCAATTACCAAACATACAATCTTAATTTAATTTAAAGCAAACAATACATTTAAAATATATGGGTTGTATGCACATAAAAAAAAAAAAGAAGATATATCCAAAAAAGACAAGGCCTTAAAGCAGTGGTTCTCAATCTTGGTCCTAGGGTGCCACTGCTCTGCACATTTTATATGTCTCCTTTATCTGACACACCCACTTCAGTTAATAAAGCTCTTTCCTAACGAGCTGATGATCTGAATCAGGTGTGTTAAATGAGGGAGACATACAAACTATGCAGAGCAGTGGCTCCCTAGGACCAGGATTGAGATCCACTGCCTTAAAGGGTTAAACTCTTTTCACTGTAACACACACACACACACACACACACACACACACGTCAAGTCACTTACATTTTAGATGCAATATTGACGGTTTTTCTGTTTCAGCAGCGAAAATAGTTAAACAAAGATCACAGCAGAACCATTGCGCATCTCACAGCAACATGTTTTCTCATTACTGAATGATTCAGCATTTTGGACAAATTGGTTTACTCAAAGATTGACGATATCTTCGTCCATCGTGATGGCTGACAGACATCACGATGTTAAAGTCCCCATGAAATCAAAATTGACCATACTTACTTTGTTTGCCTAAATTGATCGTTTTGTGGTGAACAATTCATCCGTGCAAATCAATCCACACAAAAAAAATTTTTGGCTTCGTAATCTTTAATCAAATTCTGAAAATGCCCCTCCCCTCTGCACTGGAGGACCTTGCCTGATGACGTAGGCTTGATGGTTTGGGTGTCTGCTTAACATCCGTAATCACGCCCCTCCAACTGACAGTAGACAGGCACACAGCGTGTGAAAGGAGAGATGGCGAGGAGGTGCATTTTTCTAGATCCAATCAGGTGCTAGTTGGAAAAAAAAAGCCACGCTCACTATTTTGCCTCATAAGTATTCCGTTTCTCTCGGAAATACGTCACAGCACTGGAGAAAAGCCGTTTGCAACTTCCTGTTCATGGGGACTTTAAGGAAAGAACGTATATTTACAAGAAGTGAAAGCCAATAGAACGTTCCATTGCAACACCAGCGCCCAGCAGCAGCGCTACGCTTCCGCCATTTTGGGGTGAAAGCCATATATTTAGCCCAGTGCAGAGGTCATTTTTAGGTTGAAATAATTATGTAAAAAGAGGAGGCAGCGCCAGATTTTTTAACGCAGGTGCCGAGGGGGTGCTAGATCATTGACAGGGGGAGCTGCGCACTTATAGCCTATATTGTGCTACTATTATTAAATGAGCAAAACTTCGATATTTAATATTCAATCATTTTAATTATCACAACTAAAGTTTTAATTTTACTAAATTGAATAAGAACAACATTCAGCATTCAATCAAATATATTTAAAGATGTATTATTTATAATGTTATTTCAACATAATATCTCGTTATTTCAACATATGTGAGTGTGCAACATAATCAGAGAGTAGCCTATTTCTTTTCGTTTGGAATAGTTTCGTTTAAATATTTAGTTGCAAGCTTTCTATATTTCTCATGTCTGAGGCATATTTCGGTTAATTTATGATGAGATTCGCTCAAGACGAGCGCCGGCGCCGGATGTCATGATTATGTCTGCTATATTTGCCATTTATTAAATCCAGCCGATTAAATTTAAAAAAAATAAAAATAAGATAGAATTTATACAAAACGAAATTAATTTTAAAGAAAGGCTTTCTACAAAACACAGCGTAGGCTAATGAGTCAAAATCATGTATGAGCCACTTCATGTCTCCCGATATCATACTCATGCTGTTCACTTTTCATAATCAATATGGGGAAAAAAACATTATAATATTTGAACAAATATGAAACTAAATGCGCTTATTTAATGGCTACAACAACACGTATACAGTATTAGGCCTACAAACTCTCTATTTGTACAACTATTAGGCCTATACAACAGCAATAGAAACAGCTTTACAGTAAACTTCTTATATCGTATATTAATGACCGTTAAAGCAAGACTATGTAAACAAAAACACACAGCCACTGTACAAAATTGTGGCAATTATAGGATAACGGACACAGCAATGAATGCATAATGTTCCATAAGATCATCATGTTTGTAGCATGATCCAGGGGATTAAAACGTACAAAATATATTTCAGGCCAAGTGGAGTTGGTAACTAATAATAGTAGTAAATGTGTAAAGTTGCATAAAATGGAAATATTCTATAATGCAAGAAAAAACTACCTCAAAAAACTGTTATCTGTGCTGTTGTCCAGTAACTCCCGTTGGAATATTCATCCCAAAATGGCGGCCGCGCTCCCGAAGCGCCACCTAGTGGCTGTTACCAGAAAAGCATCAGAGTTTCGCCTCTTTGCTTTAAGCCAGCATCGCGATCCCCCCCCCCCCCCCATGTTTCCATGGTGACGCGTCATGCTTGGCACGTGATTCACCACAGCCAAAATAGACATGTAACGTTAGAGCTTTTATTTATAAATATTAACAAACCTGGTTACCATGTCATTAACTATCTTCTATTCTGATTCTCAAATGTGTGTAAGTGAGTTTGTTTTGTCGTTTAAAAAACAGTTTCTCCCGAAATACATGGCCGGTGAACTGGTAGAAGAATAGAGTTAACTTTATAGTTACTTACACTGTGTGTCTGATATGAATAAAATCCGTCGGCAAATATATTTGAATGGGTTGTTATGGCTGCTTCCATAGACACGATTGTGTATTTTACAAACTATAAATGTATTGTTTTGCTATAAGTTATATGCATTTAAATGTCTGAAACCTAAAATAAACATTATGTGGTTAAAAACACTGAATAGTTGTGATATAATATGACAAGCACTGAACGCGTCTGTCTCTGGCTCAGCGCCAGCCACAGCGCGAAAGCACAGTCTGGATCTGGCTGCTCTGTCACGTGTACATTGTACATCATGTACATTCGCTCCTAGTGGTCAGCTGCTGCAGACTCAGAGCGTGCCGAAATCAAAATTGCTGATGAGATGTAGAGGAAAATATCTCCGCGTTGTGCCTACGCCCCTTAGCTGTTCTAAATCCACTGTAAAACACGGCTTTGCGGGGCTTATTGCTTAAGTGAAAAATTAAAACGTTAGCCCCGCCCCTCCTCCCGATATCATCGTCCATCGCGATGTTTCACTGTACACATCGTCTGATGCCAAATTGGTAGACATCGCAAACCCTAGATTCAATGACCAATCCATACCTGTCTCATTCATGAATGACTCAGTCGTTCGAACGAATCGTTTGAACGAATGAATCAATGACTCGCTCATTAAGACGGTAGCCTGGCGACACCTAGTGACGGTTCAGTGTTATGTTTAAAAGTATCATTCTTTCCAACGATTTTTAATTGACTCATATTTAAAACAATCTCATAACATCATTTAATGCATTGTTATTTTTCAATGTAAATGATGTAATTTGATCAGCCCTACCTAGGGTAAGAGCCATATAGTATCTTATTATTCTAAATAGTTGAATTTATTGATCAAATTTACAAATTAAAATGAAAGATGAAGCATACATTTAATAAGATTGGACTAGGGGTGCCTTGCAGATATTACAATTATGCACTTTTAAATATACCATTGCCACCCACCGTCAATTTGGTGTGTGTGTGTGTGTGTGTGTGTGTGTGTGTGTGTGTGTGGGGGGGTTGGTTTGTGTGGGTTGGTTTATGTGATTTATGAGGACACAAATTTGTATAATGACGTGTATTACACTGGTATTACAACTTATGGGTGGTTTATGAGGACATTTCAAAAGTCCTCATAAATCAAATGGCTTGAAAAACATAAAAAACAATGTTTTATTAAAAAAAATTAAATGCAGCATGTCTGTTATATGCCTTTATTAAAAAAAACGTATTTAAAAAATACAAGGCTTAAGACATTTATTTCCTTTTTTAATGAAGGCCAAACCACACAGCAGTGAAACGGTTAATCTAGCCCCACTCCCCCTCCCCCTCCCCCTCCCCACACTCACAGACACACACACAGAGAGCAGTCACAGAGACGTAGGCTCAGAGAGAAATGACCATATTCAAACCAAAATATCTGACTTCCTCTTGGTTGTTACTAATGACTGTAAATTAGAAAGTTGTCTGGCTGGAGGAGAACTATATAAATACAGATTTTTGTAACTCTAGATGAAACTAACCCCCCCACTTTTGTCAAAAGGTGGCGCTACTGAGTCCCTGCACCACGCCCGTTTCTGAAACTATGCACATGTCACCTGGCTAATAAATGTGATCTGTCTGTCGAGTTTCATGCAATTTTAAGCAATTTCAGGCATGCTAAGAGTCTCAAAAGCATCCAAAAAGAATATTAAAGTTTGATGGATTGCCACAGCAACAGTTTCAAAGATATCAAGAATCCATTCACAGGTCTTCATCTGCCGTGTATTTACATTATACAGATGAAGTTTGAAGCAAATCGGGTAAAAATAAGAGGGTGATTTCAAAGCATTTTGAAAGTGACACACTTCCTGCTGCCAGTTGGTGGCGCTATAACTTTGACTCACAATAGTCACATCCATGTGATCGGGCTCTTACAACGAACACACTGCTGAAGTTTCATCAAGATTAGTTAATGTATGCTGAAGTTATGACACACTTCCTGTTTCACGTTTCTCGCCATAATTTTGTTTCCTCGCCACGGCCAAACCGTTCGAGATATCAAAAATCCCCTCGCAAACTTTCATCCTCAATGTCTTGACTTCACGCTGACCGAGTTTCGTGCCGTGTGTTTGAATTCTCTAGGAGGAGTACTTCAAATTCCTTTGCATGCGTTTTACCAACAACCCTAAATAGCCCACTTCCTGTTGGGCTGGGGTAAAAAGTAAGAGTGCGAAGTATATATGAAACGATGAGATCTACATGTGTACCGAGTTTCATATTATTACATGCAAGCGTGTTTGATTTATGGACCATGTTTTCGGACCCCGTTCCAGGGGCGCTGTCGAGCCCCCCTGCCACGCCCGGGTACCATCTTCAGCCCGGCCCTGATGGCCGCGGGTTCTGACATGTGTGCAAAGTGTCAGGAGTTTTTGAGCATGTTAAGGCCTCCAAAAGTGTCCAAAAGGTAGTAAAAAAATAATAATAATAATAATAATAATAATAATAATAATAATAATAATAAATAATCCTTAGGAAAACAATAGGGCCTTCGCCCTTTGGGCTTGGGCCCTAATAAATAATCCTTAGGAAAACAATAGGGCCTTCGCCCTTTGGGCTTGGGCCCTAATAATAATAATAAACAGAGCAATTCCAAGAGGGTCCTCACACCATCGGTGCTCGGGCCCTAAAAAGATTGTTTTCTCAAATACACAGCATCGTTATTTTTGTGTAACAATTCATATCACAAAAGATCTGGGATAAAAGTTTATAGTGTGGATGTAAACACTGATGTTGATGATCAATATAGAGTAAAACAGCTTTTAAAAGCAACCCGACACTTCAAATAAAGATCGTATGAAATAAAATTCTATTTGTGATTCAACCCTCTGGTGCTCTATGTGTTGATCAAAAATAACCGATTTTTTTATTTTTATTTCAACGAAATGTATGTACTATATTTTAGTTTGATGTTTTTTATTTAATATTTTGTATTTTCAGGGGATTTTAAGGTACTAAATTAAATTTAGGCGGCCCTCAGAGGTCCTACTACTCCCAGCTAAGACCTCTTTCCCGAAGCCCTCCTAGCCTGAAGTCGCCCTTCTGGTTATAAGACTTCGGATGAGAGCGAAGTCGCCCCGAGGCCTGGCCGAAGCTACGCCTGTACGCTTTTCCCCCGATCGCTCTGCTCCCTGGAGCCCTGGAGAGGGTCCGTCAGGAGGGCATCAGTCTACTTCTGGTAGCCCCAATGTGGCCGGCCCGAGTATGGTTTTCAGACATAATATCACTCCAGATAGGTCCGCCCTGGCAGATTCCTCTGAGAAGGGATCTGTTGTCTCAAGCGGAGGGCACAATTTTCCAACCTCGCCCGGAGTTGTGGAAGCTGTGGGTCTGGCCTCTGAGGGGGCTCAGTACCTAGATGCTGGACTATCAGCTGGGGTGGTTGAGACCATACTTAGCTCTAGGGCTCCGTCCACTAGGAGATTATATGGCCTCAAGTGGAATGTGTTTTCCACTTGGTGTAGAGAACATGAGTTAGATCCAGTTCCACACTTAAAGTATACGTGGCTGCCATTGTGGCTTTCCATGCACCACTGAGTGATGGGCCTCTGGGGAGGCACCAGCTGGTCATTCATTTTCTCCATGGTACTTGGAGGATGAGACCAACAACCAGGTCCAGTGTTCCTGCCTGGGACATGGTGGTGGTTCTCAAAGGGTTATTCCCAGCCTGCTTGCCCCTGGGGGAGTTAAGGCTATTTTGCACCCTAGGCCTGGCTATGTGCCTAAGGTGCCTTCCAACATGGCGCAGTCTACGGCCCTGCAGGCATTTCATCCTCCACCTCATGTGTCGGCAGAAGAAGAGAGGCTCCATTTGGTCTGCCCTGTCAGAGCTTTGAGCATTTACCTTGAGAGGTCCTCTTCTTGGAGGAGGTCGGACCAACTGTTAGTGTGTTTTGGGTCTCCTAAGAAGGGGCTCCCTGCATCCAAACAACCTATTTGTAACTGGATTGATCAGGCAATTGCCTTAGCCTACAAGGTGCACAATTTGCCTTCACTTTTGGCTGTAAGGGCTTATTCAACTAGAGGCATGGCATCCTCCAGGGCCCTCCTTTCGAGAGTGCCCCTCCAGGAGATCTGTGAGGCAGCCAGTTGGGCTACCCTGCACACTTTTATGCCTGTATTCAGTTTCACTCTAGGGCAGGCCTTTTTGGTGCGTGGCATAGTGGGAATTCGTTCCCCAAAGAGTCATTTTCAACAACGCAGTGTGAGTTCCTTCGAAAGGGAACGTCTCGGGTTACGACTGTAACCCTTATTCCCTGAGAAGGGAACGAGACACTGCGTTGTGTTGCCACGCCCCTTTATGCCTGGGAGCGGCTTGCTTCATCACGAGGCTAACGTGTGTGTGTGCCGGTGTCATTTTATACTTCCGGGTATGCCGTCACATGACGCAACACCAATCAGGATTGGAATGGTTTCATTGAGAGTTTATTTATTTATTTATTTATTTCAGGTTTATTTAACAGGGACATTGCATACTAATAATACATAAATTAATGTATAGTGTGCCAGAATTAGCCAAAAGGCTATTTTACATCTGCTGTCTCTGGACAGATCTTAATATATCACACCTAAGAAAAACAAAAAGATTAAAATAGTACATACAGGTTAATATCAACTAAAAGCAACATATACTTCATTTCATTCACTTCAGAGGCGCACGCTAAGGGAGCGTCCCCAAAGAGTTGTTTTCAACGACGTAGTGTCTCAATCCCTTCTCAGGGAATAAGGGTTACAGTCGTAACCAAAGACGTTTTCAATTTTTATATGAAATATAGATTTTCAAAAAACACCTTTAGCTCTAAAACTGCAAAAATAAAAAAATAAAAAGCCATAAATCTAAACACATTGTGTTACAAATTTGAGCTTGATATCTCAAAAAATTAGCTTTCACTAAACTAAACGTAATATTTTTCTGTCATTTTTCTTCATCTTGTAGAGCACAAGATGAAGTACAGTCTCATGTGTTTGATGACTTGAAGGGAAATAAATTAGCAAATTGTCAAGTTTTGGGTAAACTCTCCCAAAAAGCAACCCATGTAGGAGTCAGCTTGTCTAACATAAGAGGAGTTGAGACGATCACTGACCTGAAGGGTGCTGACCAGAAGCTCGTACCACTCCAGCTGGTCCCTCAGAAGGCCGGTCTTCTCCACCTCCAGACAGTGCTTCACCGCCTCCTCGTGCCGGCCGTCTGCGCTGTACAGGCGCACCAGCCGCTCATTGATGTAGCAGTCGTCGGGCCGCAGCTTGAGCTCAGACTGAAGCAGCTCGTACAGCCGGATGGAGCCGTTCTGCCCTTGTGTGCTCAGAAGCTTCTCCTGCATCAGAGAGAGAAGGTGAACTCAGAGGACAGATGTGGATGGGGAGTGGATGGGGATGGGGATGAGGATGGGGATGGGGATGGGGATGTGGATGTGGATGGGGATGGAATCGGGTAGGATGTGGATGTGGATGGAATCGGGTAGGATGTGGATGTGGATGTGGATGGGATGTGGATGGAATCGGGTAGGATGTGGATGGGATGTGGATGTGGATGGGATCGGAAGTGTGCACTGACCCTCAGGTTGAAGACGTTGGGATGTCCCGGCAGCAGCTTGGCAGCTTTCTCCACCCAGAACTTGGCCCGGTTGTCATGCTCCGGTTTCCCGCAAAGCAGCTCCGCCAGCTTCAGAACCAGGTCTGACTGAGCCGGATTCAGATCGAATGAACGCTGAGTTCAGAAACAAATATCAGCATTACACTTCAACTTTAAAAGTGCATTAGAAGTTCAACAATACAACGACCTTGGAAACAAAGGGCAGAATAATCCTGATGTGCTTCACCTGGACTAACTGTGTTATAACTGAATGTGAGGAGAGAGAAACTGATAAACCAACACGGGTTATGCTCAACAAACTACCATTTCTGTAAAACATGTTGCATCGCTTCTGGTTCAGGTGTTTGTAAGCACTTCAATATAGAGCCGTTTCAAGATAGTTACTAAAAATGACCGAAACCGTTGTTTATCGTATACCGTATTTTCCGCACTATAAGGCGCACCGTCAATAAATGACCTATTTTAGAAAAAATTTCATACATAGGGCGCACCGGATTATAAGGCGCATAAAATACTGCAGTCAAACGTTTGACTGGGTTTGCGTTATGCATCCACTAGATGTGCTAAAGCGAATGTCAACAAAACAGTCAGATAAAGTCAAACTTTATTAAGCATTCTGAAACTTCGTTCACTCCCATGGTAACGCTGTTCAAACGTAAAGGAGAACTCCGGTCAATTTTAACATTGAGCTATTTTTTTGTAAATTTGGAGTGTTGTCAGTACAGAGAACAACGACAAAAACCGGTGTTGCCTACACCGTGTTATCCTCTTTAAAATTTGCACCCTGTTGACTTAAACGGAGCAAGTTTTAAAACAGCTTTTAGCTCTTAACAACCTTATGTGCCATTACAAGTGCACAGGCATGTGAGTGAACACGGTGAATCTGACTGCAGTAAATGTTAAAGATATGAATAAAAATGATGTTTAGCCAGCTCACATACCCGTATTTTCTTCCTGTTTTCGGTCGAAGTCCACAGTAGGCGATTGTCGAGTGCGCGCGCGATCATTGGTAACTAAGCAACAGATAGTTCATCCGAATCATATGTAACACACGGAGGACGCGCGCGCGCGCGAATTCGACAATCAACTACGGTGGACTTCGACGGAAAACAGGAAGTAAATACGGGTATGTGAGCTGGCTGAATAAAGAAGAGATTATTCTCCTGCCTTCGTGAAAGCTCGGATCTCAGTTGAGACTGATATATCAGCCTAGGCATCCACGATCCATTGGCAGATAGTGGCGTAAGTCGCCCGGCGCTGTCTGCCCGTCTTGGTGAAAGTGTGTTCACCATCCATATATAAGGCGCTCCGGATTATAAGGCGCACTGTCGTTTTTTGAGAAAATTACAGGCTTTTAAGTGCGCCTTATAGTGCGGAAAATACGGTACGTAGATTGATATCTAAAGGGTTTTTTTCTTCTTACTATTATTCTGTTATTCAAAGGTAATAAGAGCTTGAACCAGAGCAGGTTTCGACTGGCCGCTCATGTACCGATGGAGTTCACTGCATTCACTCACTGTGAAGCCGCTCTGAGACGCTGGAAACACCGGATCATGAGCTGATGGTGTTAATGAACACAGAGCTACGCTTCACTCTGAAACATGCAGCGCAACACACTAAATCACTGAATATCAACACACAGACTGCAGTGTGTGTGAGAGAGGAAACGCAGGAGTTACCAGTGTATCGACACTGCGGAAAACCAGCATTATAAATCACAGATATTTCTGTATATTTTCCCAGCATTACTAGCGTTAACTCCACAGCTGAAGCATGTATTCAAAGACTATGCCATAGAGAAACATGTCAGAGTAAATGAAGGGAATACGAACCTTGTAACATCCCACAGCTTTGTCCGTTTCCCCGTCCCGTTCGAACAGCTGCCCGAGGAACTTGTGTGCTTTAGGATTCTTCGGCTCTACAGTCAAATACTCCGAAACATGCCTGTTATCCAATGGTGTGAGAGAAACATCAGTTCACAGAGAAACCAGGCATTACACAGAAGACAGAGCAAAGGAGTTAGCCTACCTTTTAGCAAGCTCATATTCTTTAGCCTCAAAGTACAGTTTGGCAAACAGAAACCCTTTCACTGACTTCTGCAAGACACAAAACAGGTCAGTGTCACAATTAAACAACATCTGTGTAATAATGTATATGAATTGTACACCATATAATATTCAGCTTAAATCTTTAACACTGTAAACCCTAAAGCTGAAAGTAATTAACTGTACAGAGTAGAGGAAACTATTATACTTCAATTAAATTGAAATGAATGAACCTCATTAGCCGCGTTTCCACTGCCGGGTCAGGGCAAACAGCGAGCCGAGCCAGTGGCCTCGGGCCTTAAGCACCGGGCTTGCGTTTCCACTGCCGGGCTAGTAGCCCCGCAGCGCTGCCCTAAACCCCACCCCTAACACGCCTTTCTGAATCAAACGTCATATAACTCAACCCATTTTAGTAGGGATGTCCCGATCAGGTTTTTTTGCCCTCGAGTCCGAGTCATTTGATTTTGAGTATCTACCGATACCGAGTCCCGATCCGATACTTCTATATTACATTAAAAAAAAGAATAAAGAAGAGCGAAAAAAACAGATCCAGGATGTTCCTTATTTTTTATTTAATTCACCTTATTTTAACATTCAAAAACTCTGTTAACAAACAGAGCACTTCTGTGAGGTAGCTTAAAACAATCAAGTAATAAATAACATAAATTATTCACTTTTGGACTTTAGTGCAACAGTAAATATAAATTAAAGCTGCTAGCAGCATTTAGCGGTGTTCAAGCATTTAAGACAGTTAAGACAGTTAACCTCAAAAGCATCAAAAGATATTAAGGTTCATGTAGCAAGCATTTAATCACTGACATAATAGATGGAATAGACCATGTTTTAGCATGATTTACTATGATATACCACATTTAGTGTGATTTTTCATGATTTACCATCAGTCTAGCATGATTTACCATCGTTTACCATGATTTGTCATAGTTTACCTTGATTTACGATGTTGTAGCATGATTTACCAGTATTCATCACACTGTGAGCATGATTTTCAGCATGTTGTGACACATATGCTCATCAATTTTCTCCATCTCCATCAAAAATCTCCAAATCGAAATCTGAGATATATATATTGTTCGTCTTGAGCCAGGGATCACAGTGGTGTGAGAAGCTTGATTCTAAGTCAAACGGTCGAGGAGTTATGAGCAATTTAGTACTTTTGGTTGCTGTAGCGCCACCTATGGGCCAAACGGGGTCATACTCTGATAGGTTGTCCCCATATTTGAGGCCTACCATCTGGGCGAGTTTCAAGTCTCTAGGCCTTACGGTTTGGGCTGCACGATGCGTTTTAGTTTTTTTTTTTTTTTTTTTCAAATAGCAATTACAATAGGTTTTCAGCACTTCGTGCTTGAACACCTAATAATAATGCGACCTTTTTGACGATTTTAGCGCCACCTTTTGTCCAATCTCCATGAAACTTTGCATGCTTCTTCAGCATGTTATGACACATATGCTCATCAATTTTGGTGAAGTTCTGACTTTTTTTGTAGGATTTATAGGCTTTTGACCGTATTTGGTCACGGACCATTTCCTAAATGACCATGTTATGGCCAACCAAATGCAAAATTTCAACATTTTTTCGATAATTATTGATAATCAGACTCCAGAGAACATTTCTGCACTGGTCTGGTTCCGATTGGGCAAAAAACCAGGGACTAGTTCGCAAAAGTAGGTTTTGGACAAAATTGGCCATAAAAAAAATTTTGTAGCTCCAAATCGAAATCTGAGATATACATCTTGTTCTTCTTGAGCCAGGGATCACAGTGGAGTGAGAAGCTTGATTCTAAGTCAAACGGTCGAGGATTTTTAGTACTTTTGGTTGCTGTAGCGCCACCTATGGGCCAAACGGGGTCATACTCTGATAGGTTGTCCCCATATTTGAGGCCTACCATCTGGGCGAGTTTCAAGTCTCTAGGCCTTACGGTTTGGGCTGCACGATGCGTTTTAGGGTTTTTTTTTTTTTTTTTCAAATAGCAATTACAATAGGTTTTCAGCACTTCGTGCTTGAACACCTAATAATAATGCGACCTTTTTGACGATTTTAGCGCCACCTTTTGTCCAATCTCCATGAAACTTTGCATGCTTCTTCAGCATGTTATGACACATATGCTCATCAATTTTGGTGAAGTTCTGACTTTTTTTGTAGGATTTATAGGCTTTTGACCGTATTTGGTCACGGACCATTTCCTAAATGACCATGTTACG
Source organism: Chrosomus eos (assembly GCA_036326025.1). Taxonomy (NCBI): domain Eukaryota; kingdom Metazoa; phylum Chordata; class Actinopteri; order Cypriniformes; family Leuciscidae; genus Chrosomus; species Chrosomus eos. The sequence goes on from JAZAVI010000028.1 coordinate 1,406,235, forward strand.
GCCAACCAAATGCAAAATTTCAACATTTTTTCGATAATTATTGATATTCAGACTCCAGAGAACATTTCTGCACTGGTCTGGTTCCGATTGGGCAAAAAATCAGGAACTAGTTCGCAAAAGTAGGTTTTGGACAAAATTGGCCATAAAAACATTTTTGTAGCTCCAAATCGAAATCTGAGATATACATCTTGTTCTTCTTGAGCCAGGGATCACAGTGGTGTGATCACAAGCTTGATTCTAAGTCAAACGGTCGAGGAGTTATGACCATTTTAGTACTTTTGGTTGCTGTAGCGCCACCTATGGGCCAAACGGGGTCATACTCTGATAGGTTGTCCCCATATTTGAGGCCTACCATCTGGGCGAGTTTCAAGTCTCTAGGCCTTACGGTTTGGGCTGGACGATGCGTTTTAGGTTTTTTTTTTTTTTTCAAATAGCAATTACAATAGGTTTTCAGCACTTCGTGCTTGAACACCTAAAAAAAAAGTCTAATATAAACAAATAGCACCTCAACTTTAAAATACCCTGCAGGCATGTAAACAAATAAAAAAAAAAGGGTATAAAAAAAATATGAGAATATACATTAGGGGTGTAACGGTTCACAAAATTCAAGGTTCAGTTCGACACGATACAGTGGTGTCACGGTTCGGTACGTTTTCAATACAGCAAAAAGAAAGAAATGCCAGAGAAATTTCCTATTTGTTAAAAGAAAAAATATTTTTAAATAAGTTTTAGTTTTCCTAAATCTTGAAACTTTCAGGTTTAAAAATGGGGGTAATCTTTGAAGGATGAACAAATAATGTTTTGGTCATCACATTTAAATATTTATATATATAATATTTAGATAATATTTGAGTTTTGAAGTGCTGGGAAAAGATGTGTGAAGTACTTGAAAGCATTTCACTATTCCAGGCAAACTTTCATGGCTACAGTTAGTGTTACTATATTAAATCCATGGTGAATGTTGCTGATCTGTAGACTTAAAACGTACTCGGTTACTAACGTAACCTCGGTTCTCTCTAGATAGGGAACGAGTACTGCGTAATATCTTACGCTATGGGGAAAACCTCTTTTCCACGAGATATTGAAGCCAAAAATTATCCTTAATTTTTTATTAATGTAAAACGCTTTGCGGCAGCAAGCAGACATAGGCGAGACAGCTTGTGCGCCTATTTGCTGCCCTGCGGCAAAAGCAGCAGCCTATCGAGAGAGGCTCTGCGTGACGTAATGACCAATGGGGGCATTTCGCGCCCATACCGTCACGTCTCGCCCTATTAATAAGCTCGATAGCTGCCATACGTTGGTTTTCATCGCCGAAGCGAACCAGAGCGTATTCCAAGCATGGCAAGATACGCAATACTCGTTCTCTCTCTAGAGAGAACCGAGGTTACGTTAGTAACCGAGTACGTTCTCTTACGAGAGTATCTCTCATACTGCGTAATATCTTACGCTATGGGGAACACAATGCAACATGCCGTGCTGATAGGGATCCAAGACCAGAGTCCCAGGGGCCGAAGTCCGGGGCGCATATAGTGCATAATCACCATAAACTCACCGAGAGTGAAGGAAGAGAGGCTAGAAGCTTCATTCCTTGTAAAATAGCATCCAAAAGGAGCTAACCATATGACAATTAGACCATACCGACAGGGTGAACATTCAGCCTGAACTGGGTGGCCACATGTGTGTCAACACTTTAAGGAGCTGCTGTACCGGTCAGTGAGCGATACGCAGGTCAAACTCAGTATCCGGGCCGCACAGCGGGGCAGATAGCACTGAATTCTATACCGCCCAAAAGCTTAGCTTGTAAGGCGGGAACCTCCAGGTTATAATACTTTATAAATGTAGACGGCGAGGCCCGTGGCCATACAAATATCTTGCAGGGTAACCCCGCTAGACCATGCCCACGAGGAGGCCATGCCTCTTGTGGAGTGCGCTCTGACACCCAAAGGGCACTGTAGGCCCTTAGAAGTGTAAGCCAGCGCAATTGCACCGACTACCCATCTGGATAGGCTCTGTTTCGAAGCGGCAAGGCCCTTAGCACGGCCGCCAAACGAAACGAAAAGCTGCTCAGTCTGTCTGAGTGGGACACATAAGCTCTTAGGGTCCTGACAGGGCAAAGGAGACTCGCGTCCTTCTCCTCATTGAGAACCGGAAGGGCAGACAGTGAAATCACCTGGGCCCTGAACGGTGTGTTGAGGGATTTTGGCACGCAGCCGTGCTTCGGTTTGAGTATGACCTTTGAGTCATTAGGCCCAAACTCCATACATGATGCGCTTGTAAGTCCCCTACGTGCTTCACTGAACCGAGAGCCATGAGAAACACTGTCTTGAAAGACAGGCGTTTCATGTCCGACAACTGGATTGGCTCGAATGGGGCACCTTTCATGGCCTCCAAGACCGTGGAAAGGTCCCATGTCAGGACTGAAGGGGGCCTGGGAGGGTTTAGCCTCCGAGCTCCTCTAAGGAAATGCACGACTAAGTCGTTCTTTCCCAGTGACTGGCCAGACACCGGTTTTGCAAACGTTGCTATGGCCGCCACGTATACTTTGAGCGTGGATGGGGTCCTGCCCTTATCCAGTAGCTCCCGAAGGAAGGAAAGCACTTCCGTAACCCCGCAGTCTACAGGTGAAAAGCCCTGCGCTTGACACCAAGCAGAGAACACAGACCACTTCGAGGAGTAGAGCCGTCTGGTAGACGGGGCTCTAGCCTGCGCGATCGTGTTTAACACTCCCTCTGGGAGGTCAGCGGGTACCCGTTGATGGCCCATGTGTGCAGGGACCACAGATCCGGGCGAGGATGCCAAATCGAGCCTTCCGCCTGAGAGAGGAGTTCTCTCCTCAACGGTATAGGCCATGGGGCAGTGCTGGTCAGCTGCATCAGGACAGGGATGCAAGACTGGTTTGTCCAGAGCGGAGCTATGAGTAGCACTGGGCATCCCTCCCTCCTGATTCGCTCCAGCACCTGAGGCAGGAGTGAGACAGGGGAAAAAGCATATAGGGGACAGCGGGGCCAGACATGGGCCAGCGCGTCCTGGCTTTTCGAGAAGAATCTCGGGCAGTGAGCGTTTTCTTGGGACGCGAATAGGTCCACCTGCGCTTTGCCAAACATTTCCCACAGCAGCTGGATCGTCTGCGGGTGCAGCGACCATTCTCCTGCTGGGACGTTGTTTCAGGACAGTCTGTCTGGTCCCACATTTAGGTGACCAGGCACATGCGTTGCTCTCAGCGAGAGCAGGTTGTGCTGAGCCCAGACCAGGAGGCGTTCCTTCAGCCTGTAAAGGTTTCGGGACCTGACGCCGCCCTGGCGATTTATGTACGCCACCACTGACATGTTGTCCGACCGGACCAAGACGTGGTGGCCTTTTATCTGGGCACAGAAGCGCCGTAGTGCTTTGTCGACTGCTATCAATTCCAAGCAGTTTATGTGAAGAAGCTTCTCCCGTTCTGACCACAGGCCAGCTAGCGGTCTACCCTCGAGCAGTGCTCCCCACCCCGAGGTGGAGGCGTCCGTAGACACCACCTTCACACTCGAGGCGATCACCAGACTCACACCTGACTGATACCAGTCGGTTACTTTCCAAGGTTCCAGAGCTGAAACGCACTGTAGGTCGACCCTGAGGCGAAACAGACACGCGGTCCATGCCCTGGGGGGAGCCCGTGCTTTTAGCCACATCTGCAGTGGGCGCATGCGAAGCAGGCCCAGCTGGAGTACAGAGGCTGCTGAGGCCATTAGACCCAGCATTTTCTGAAACCTTCTGAGCGGGACTATAGAGCCGTGGCGGAAGGATTTTGCGACGTGCTGAATATTTAATCCGCGCTCCGGTGACAGGCGTGCCGTCATGGATAGCGACTCCAACACTGTTCCCAGAAAGGAAATTTTCTGACTGGGGAACATTGAGCTTTTCGCCCAATTGACTGTAAGGCCCAGCTCCTCGAGGTGCTCGAGTAATGCGGCCCTGTGTTCTATGAGCTCTGTTCGTGAACGAGCTAGAATCAGCCAATCGTCCAAGTACTTCAAAACTCGCATGCCCAGAAGTCTCAGGGGGGCGAGAGCCGCGTCCATGCACTTCGTGAACGTACGGGGTGCTAGGGACAGGCCGAACGGCAGGACTGTGTATTGAAATGCCTGGCCCTCGAAGGCGAATCTCAAGAATCGCCTGTGATGGGACGCTATTTGTATTTGGAAATAGGCGTCTTTCAGATCTATTGACATGAACCAGTCTCCTTGGCACACTTGCGCGAGGATTTTCCTGGTTGTAAGCATTTTGAACTGGCGCTTCACAAGCTTTCTGTTCAGCAGTCGCAGATCTAGAATGGGTCTGAGCCCTCCATCTTTTTTCGGTACCAGAAAATATCTGCTGTATAAGCCCCCTTCGCCCTGAGATAGAGGTTCTATAGCCCCTTTTCTCAGTAGTTTCGCTATCTCGGCTCGAAGTAGATGAAACACTTCGCTTTTCACCGTAGTTTCAACGCGCGCCGTATAACGGCGGGGGCGTCGAGCGAACTGTAGCGAATAGCCTCTCGTTATAGTGTTCAACACCCATTCTGATACCCCGGGAAGCCTTGACCACGCATCTGCGTGAATAGCTAGGGGTAGAATGAAATCTGGGCTCTGGCCGCGGCAGGATGGCGGCTCGAGAGCCCCTGTGTACTGGGAACACAACACCGTGTTTACAGCGTTCGAGGCGGGGGGCGCGCTGATCACAGCGGGCAGCCTGGCCGCGCTCAGCTTCTCTATGGCGGGTGTGGCGAATCCCGTGGAATTCGGCATGTGTGAGAGAATGTGGGCACATTTACTAAATGCGGGCACATTTACTACACTGAGAATACTGTCAGCTCGCGCCGACTGAATCACTCCTGTGTTTACAGCGTGCGAGGTGCGTGCTGATCACAGCTGGCAGACTGGCCGCGCTCAGCTTCTCTGTGACGGGTTGTGCAGAGAAAGCGAGCGGGGGTGAATCCCGTTGGATTCGGCGTGTCAGTGAGGGAATGCGGGCGCGGGACAGCGGGCACATTTACTGCACTGAGAACACTGTCGGCTCGCGCCGACTGAATGTGTGTTAGTTTCGTTTTTACAGAAACCAAGGGACACGCATCATGTAGTGTAAGCGGGCATTGTATGGGCGCGTTCACTACATTTTCTGCACAACCGACATGAGTCGGTTTTATTTGTGCTAGCCCTGCACCGTGGCGGGCTGTGTCTGGGTGTGGGAATGGGCACTGGGACGTGGGCATTCTTACAACACTCGTAACACCATTGGCCGTGGCCGGAACACCAGAAAATGCACTCTTTATTGGATTTATCTGGGTAGCCATAGAAACGGCTTTTGTGCGCAGGCAAGCGGGCTGAGACACCGGCTGCTTCACTGCGAAATACACTGGGACAGTCACAACGCATGGAACTGAACGAGCGAGAAGTTTTGGTGGAAATCCGGCCACAGCGGGAACTGAACACCGTCACTTTCCTAGAGAGACTAGGAAGGCCTTGAGACCTCGGGCTTTATCTCAATCCTCGGCCGGGGCCCGCGCTGAGGGGGGCGGCGTCCAGCAGAGCGAGAGCATCGAGGAACACGGAGCGCACAGCTTCCGTCATCTCGGATAGCGTCAGCCACAAATGTTTCTCACCATTCAGGGAGGAAGGGTGGCGGGTCTCGACTGTGACGGAGCTTCGTCTTTTCCGAGAAAGCGTCCGTCCAGCCTGTTGCGCGTTGGTTGCGCGGGCGCCTTTCAGTCGAGGCCGATGTAATCCACGGCTTGAGAGAGCGGACGCATCGGCTCAGTTTCAATGCCGGCTCGTCTCCCAGTCCACAGCGCTGTGCGATGCCAGGAGAGAACATGCCTCGGTAGGTTCGTCGAGCTCAAGTCCGTTTGGAGCGACTCGAGCGAAGCCGGCGAAGCTGGCGGGCGAACCGGCGAGCTGGAGATAGCTCAGGAGCGCGCTGGGCGCGGCGCTTCCTGTGGCGCGGCATCACGGCGGGCTGGGATGCGGGCTCGGAGAACAACGCCAGGCGATTCCGCAGAGTCACCATAGGCTGTAGTTCACAATGATGGCATCCGCCGTCAGCGAGCGTGATGGCCGCGTGATCCTCACCCAGGCCGGACACGCAGACGTCATGGTGGTCCTCGTCGCTGAGTGAGACGCAGCTCTTTTAGAGATAGTGGAAAAAATGCAAATATAGCAAACACACACACTCTAAGGCAGAGGAAAAGGATATATGTACGCCGGAAACATGTACGCCAGCTGCTTCAGACTCGAGGGCACGTCCCGCTGAAGGCTTACATCGACGGCGCGGCTTCTCACTCTGGATCCAGCGATGCGTGCAGCTTCGCTGAAGAGATGAAAATCAACGTATGGCAGCTATCAAGCTTATTTATAGGGCGAGACCACGCCCTTTCTGGCGGGACATGACGGTATGGGCGCGAAATGCCCCCATTGGTAATTACGTTACGCAAAGCCTCTCTCGATAAGCTACTGCTTTTGCCGCAGGGCAGCCAATAGGCGCGCGAGCTGTCTCGCCTATGTCTGCTTGCTGCCTTAAAGAATTTTACATTAATAAAAAATTAAGGATAATTTTTGGCTTCAATATCTCGTGGAAAAGAGGTTTTCCCCATAGCGTAAGATATTACGCAGTACGAGAGATACTCTCGTAAGAGAACCTATAACTAGTTCATTCATGGCACAATGTTTCTCCTGGTTTCCACGTCAGCGCTATAGAAATATAATAGAGATCTACGGTTAATAACGGAGAAATTTGAATGCTTCTCATTAGATCTCACAGCGATGTTATTACTTCAGTGGCGAATTCAATGCTTTATTCACTGGATCTTTAATAGCGCTGTGTAGTAACAGTGTCGCTTGATCAAGATCGGCTCGCGCTGCACAGATGTTGCTGGTCCGAACTGATAAACGGTCCGTACAAGCACAATATAATGAGTAGCGCAGTTTCGTTCCGCTTTCATTACGTTTGTCATTTGATGTTGCGCAACGTTGTATGCCTCGTACCGAAACGGTTCAATACAAATACATGTACCTTTACAATATACAATACAATACAATTTTATTTGTAAAGCACATTTAAAACAACCGAGGTCTGCCAAAGTGCTGAACACTGACATAATTTCAGACAAAATTATGAACACATGACAAAAGGACAAGACAAAGTTAAACAAGTGACAAGACAAAACAAAACAAAATGCAGATTAACTCTCAGTCTGGTTTAAAAGCCAATGAATAAAAGTGAGTTTTGAGCCGTGATTTAAAAGTCTCAATGCTGGGGGCTACCCTAACACACATAGGCAAATCATTCCACAGCCTCGGGGCCCGAGGCAAATCATTCCTTACACCCCTAATATACATCCGAGTCCTGATCGGGAGGTGACGTCCAATTCCGATCGAGTCTGAAACCACGTGATCGGGCCCGATTTCCGATCACCTGATCGGATCGGGACATCCCTACATTTCAGCGGGTATTATGAATTTATTTATTTTTTAAATAGGAAGATAGTAGGGCTGTGTATCACCAACAATGTCACGATACAATACGCATCACGATACTAAAGCCACGATACGATACGTATCACGATATGGATCAATTTGGAATTTAAATTTCTTTTGAGCTGAGTTTAGTAACAGTGTTATAACAGTTGTGATAACTGAATTTTTTTTTAGTTTTTGTCATAAAAAAACAATGAGTTAAATAAATAAAAATGCTTAGAATGGGTCTTCCTTCTGCTTTTAAAGTCTGCCTCAATAACTGAAATGACAATTATAGTGACACTGAAGCATGTTCACTGCTCAATGACTAAACAAAACTTAACACATTCCATAAAAGCAAAAACGGTAACAACTTAAATCTAGAAACACACCTAGTATTTAACAATTTGGACTTAAGTGTTAAAATATGCACCAAACAAAGTCATTTCTTCTATGTTGAAATCATTTTCAGATTTTTAAGCAGAAACAACAATTGACTGACATGCTCAGGGTTAAGAGAGTGACAGCAGAATATCTCGCTTAACTTCATCATACAACCCCGAATTGCCGTTTCTGTTAAAAATGTTTATGCTTATTTAAGACATAACCAACAGTGTTTAAAGGATACTCGCGAGCTGTATGTGAGTTGGCTTTACTCTAGGCCTGTGCACGCAGAGAAAACCAACTCTCAGAGAGCGCGCAAGCAGTTGCGGCTCCAGACAATTTTGATTGGGGGGGCAATGGGGGGTCCTGGTCATTTCAAGGGGGGTCTCAACAAAAAATACAGTGGACACGGCTAATAACTGCATTTTGCAACAACAAAAACAACACAGCATATCAACTACTTTGTTTTTAATTAATTAATCAATTGCAGTATGCTTGAACTTTAATTTCCATAGCCACACCCATGACAGAAAACATATTTACAAAATAGTATCCTCCTCATCCTCCAATTCCTCGGTGTCCTCTGTTTCCAGTCTTTACTAAGAAATCCTATGAAAAATTATTTACAAAATCTTCTGCAGGACAGTTCAATTCTTTACAATAATACAATATATTATGAAAGAAAATTAAGCTGTTACACTGAGATGGTTTAGGAAAACCATAAAGTGTTTTTGTACAGTCAATAAATTGTACAGGCAGCATTAAACCATCAAAGTTAAATGATTGTTTATAGCTTATGAATTTCTTAGCCTATATTTTCTTTAGCAGGGGGTTTCAAACTTTTTAATGGCAATGAGCCCTAAACAATACCCTTGTGAGATTCTTTATTTAGGCTTATAATATAAAATATAGTCCTAATATAATATAAAAAAAATGAATTGAAGTATTTGAAGTGATATATAAAATATCAGTTTAAATGCTTCAATTTGTTTTCATATTATATTATTATAATATGAAAACAAACTGAAACATTTACTATAAATAGCTAGATCTAATAGCTAAATATTTTCAAGAAAAGTGAATGTGTGAACTCTTTTATATTAGCCTAATCTAACCATGTCTGAAACTATTTAAATCTATGTAAACTAATGATGTATTTTGAGTTTGCACGCAGGTGGGTGTGTGTAATTGTTACCGTTCTGTGTCCATCATCCGTTATTTCCACCACTTTAATCAAACCTCTCTTCTTTAAAACATGATATTGTTTATGACATTATTTTATTTCACATGTCTTTGCGTTTCTCGTCGCCTCTCGTATTGAGATATTTGGTCCGCACACACGACTCACTGCCAATCACACGCGCTCACATCATTCTCTTTCTTTGAAACCTGTTAACTGCACTCACCAGTTTGAGCACTGCAATTATTTCTCACATAAAATCAAATGGATTTCCCCACACATTTCGCGTCAGTCCTCTTCGTGGCATATTATTCTTTTCTGCGCGGCCGCGGCATCAGAAGTGCACGACCGCGCACAGCGCGCAGCTTAGAGGGAACGTGATTCTTATGTTTATATATTTTATATGTCGAATAAATTATTAATTATTCTTGTTCTGCGTAGTTCGAAGATAATTTTTTAAAAATATTTATCCCGGATATATTTTAATCAGGAAGGGGGTGGGGGGTCAAAGCATTTTTTGGGAGGGTCTTGAGACCCCCCAAGACCCCCCCTGGCGCCGCCGCTGCGCACAAGTACTGAATAGTTTAAAATCGTTTGAATGTTTAAACTGTTAAGACTTAAAGACGCGCAAATGGTAAACTTTAGTCACGATGCAATGCTGGCCCGATTATGGAAGTGAATATTCCGTTATGTCCCGACTCCTAAACGCGAGCGTGTAGTTTCACCGGCTGCAGCGCTTGACGCATGCCTTGAGCAGCCCGTTTTGAGAGACGAGAGAGAAGACGCAGCACCATTGAACTCACGCTGTTTGTGAAATTGCGTCTCGCAGAAAGTTTTAAAACTACTGATTTGATTTTATAATCTGTGTGGATTCATTTACTAATACAACCTACATGCTAAAGTGAATCAATGTTTGCGGGAATTTCCCGCATAAGTGGGAGAGCTGCGGGAATGATTAAAATTATGCGCAATACACACGCCGAAATTCGAGCCCTGAATTGGCTACATTCAAAAGCACACCGGTATGGATACGCGCATCGCCAGGAGTTCATGACGATGTATCGTTGTATCGATATTCTGAGCACAGCCCTAGAAGATAGTAGGGGTGTGCAAAAAACCTTTACCGATTCAGAATCGATTCATAGAATTCCAAAAATGGCGTTTTTAATGGCGTGCACGGGCGGAGTGGCAATTGGGTGAGCAACTTTTCCAGGTGGTCTGCTATTGTTTCGAGGCCGCAAGGGCCGGTCGCCGGTCTGATAAATAGTTATACATTGCAAGTTCGTGCCGCCCGCTGGTCAAACTGTGCAGCCTCTCTGCTCAACCCGTAAATAAATGCATCGATCCGCAGATTATGTTTGAGTTCTGTAGATCTTTTGCCAAGCGTGTCAGAGGTTACGGGTTCTAAACCGCACTCGTATAGTTTTTTCTCTCTCTCATCAAAACCGAATATGTTCATCAGTGGTTACAGACAGTCTATTTCAAGCAGGCACACTTGTGTGCATTTTATTTTGTGATTTCTCCGGAGTCTCCACAATGGCGATAGATTGAAGAGCGCGCGCCACAGAGTACACTGTATCCATGACACTGATAGCAGCAGACACGAGCGCTCAGCTTGAGTTAAAAAACAACAGATCTCGTATTTAATAGCGAACTAAATGAATGCTCTGCTAGTTAACTGGAGATACCCTGGAAATGCCCTGGAGATACCCTGGAAACTGGAAATTACGCCTATGAACGACTTCACTGGATCTAAACAAATCAATATAACCATAGATGTTACCAGTAGCGGTGGCTTTTATTTAAAATAATTTCGCAAGGGTTCTATGACTTTAGTATATAATTTTAGGAAGTTCAATGTGCCCAGTCGAGTTCACATTCCAACAGTCAACCTGGTAGCTGAAGTAGTCCTTAAACCACATTTAGCATAATTGTTTGTTTGCTCTGACTACAGCACTTTAAAGCTAAATGTAAAAGCTTTTTATTTAAGTTTTATTTAAACTTGAATTAAATGTAGGCTATTTGAAAGCTGGCCAAAGCTTGGCACTTTGCACTTTTTAGTTGCAAAAGTTTTTATTTTTGTATGAAGACATATAAAGTACTACATTTAACTAAACTACATTTAATTTGTTGTGTTTCTTTTCTTTTAAATTGTGTCTACTGCAATCAATCACATAGGAAAAAGTAAACTACATTTATATACTGTGAATCGTTTTTTGAATTGAGAATCGTTTTTTAATCGAAAATCGATTTTGAATCGAATCTTGAGACTAAAAATCGGTATCGAATTGAGACATTTTCTGAATCGTGCACCCCTAGAAGATAACATGTATATTAACTCACCGGCCGTGGCTGCAATAGTGTCCCGACTTGTCTCGCGAGTCGCCACTAACAGAGGGACGGTGACCCAGAACACGTCCATCAAGTCGAACTGTGGAAAGTTCCTCTTCTCTGGGCTCCGCTTTATCCAGTGTGCGTTTTAATCGCCTTTTACAATACTGCGCCCGCAACTGTTTTATTTATTCCGAACTTGAAGCGTTGCTCGCTGAATGCTTAGCTTAGAAAATTCAGCATCAATGTATTTTATAACGTCCTTGTTTCTTCACACGCCGTCAAATTGATGTTGTGTCCTTTCTTCTGGCCAAATGCTCAGAAGAGCTTTGGTATCTTCCACAGACCAGTACAGGCGATTCTCCATTTCGAGCAGCGATTATTTTTCGCGATATAAAACAGTGAAATGTACATCTTGCTTCAGATCATAACGTTCCATAACACAGATAAACTCCGCCTTTTACCTTGAAAACGCCTCTAGCCCGAGCTAGCCCGCTTTGGCCCAAGGTATTCGACGGGCCAGAAATCCTGGCCGTTGGCCCCGAGTAAGCCCCGATCAAGCCCTGGAAGGGACAGTGGAAACGCGACTGGCCCTGGCACACGCTAGCACGGCTCGGCCCTGGCCGACAGTGGAAACGCGACTGGCCCTGGCACACGCTAGCACGGCTCGGCCCTGGCCGACAGTGGAAACGCGACTGGCCCTGGCACACGCTAGCACGGCTCGGCCCTGGCCCGACAGTGGAAACGCGACTGGCCCTGGCACACGCTAGCACGGCTCGGCCCTGGCCCGACAGTGGAAACGCGACTGGCCCTGGCACACGCTAGCACGGCTCGGCCCTGGCCCGACAGTGGAAACGCGACTGGCCCTGGCACACGCTAGCACGGCTCGGCCCTGGCCCGACAGTGGAAACGCGGCTAATGAGTATTTAGAACAGAGTTCATGAATCTGGCACATCTGAACAACGGAGTTTCTGGAAAAGCTGCTGAAACTCAAGGTTCAGTGCACTTAATGAGAAATACTGAGCGAGATCACTCATAATATTTGATAGCATTCAACACGGTTTAGGTGGGGCTCAGTTCGTACACATTGCTACCAATACATTTCCATGACTTTTGAGGCAAATATTCATGACCTAACGTTCCATGAAACATCTGTGTATGTAAAATAATATAGATAAAATAAAATAAATACATAGATAAAAGGGCCATTCCAGCGTTATGGATGTGACATTTGAACTCTTAATGACAGGTGAAATGTCTCAGAAAAAAAAAACTTCTTACAATATTTAAATTGGAAATGCATATTCTCTGAGCACCCCATCTGGGGAATTATCAGGAAAAATATGTTTTTCTAAAATATATTTAAGCACCCCCCAAAAAAGGAAAATATGCATGCGTTATGGATGTGACCGGAAATGACAGAGTTTTTGGTATACTGTTCGACTTCCTTTAAAGTCTGTGAACTTTTAAATCCAATGTATAAATATTGCTATCCACATGATGAAGGGGTCTTAGCTGAACATAAAAATATCAATGTTTAAAATATATATATTTTTATGAAGTGTATTATGAGGAAAAACCAACGTTATGGATGTGACAAAAACCCTGTTATGGATGTGACGCGTCTGAAATACATAGAATCTGTTTGGAAAATCAACAATCAAACCATCATGGCACTTTTGTTGACGCATAATGGCTGTGTTTTCAGATTAAGAAGACTGTCTGAAATGATTCTGAAGACCCCCCCCCCCCCCATCCCCCATGAATGTTCTCTATTTGGAAAGAATGAATCATTGAATGACTGGGGTGGTTTGTGTCCACCCCTGTGTCATGGAGTAAATAAATCCGCATAGAAAATAATATTAATAAAATGTCAACTAATGTAGTTAAGTAGACTTTAATAAATGGAACCTTATTGTAAAGTGTTTCTGATTTATGTCTCTTGAGTTCAGTGTTGGACAAATCAGTTGTTTTAACCATTCATTAAAGTGAATCGGTTCAAATGAGTCATTAGTTCACGAATCGGACGTGTCATTAACGAACCACATCGCACAATATTTGTCAACACAAAAAACATTTCATCACTGGATGAAATCCATCACTGAGTCGAGTCAACTCAATTCATTAATAAGAGGGAGAGAGAGAGAGTTTGAAGACGGTGAGAGAGTGAGACCGGGGCTTTTACTCTCTCTGCTCGCTCTCTCGGTTAAACAAGCGCAGCAGTCACTCATCTACATCACTCACCTACATCACTCACCTACATCACTCATCTACATCACTCATCTACATCACTCACCTACATCACTCATCTACATCACTCACCTACATCACTCACCTACATCACTCACCTACATCACTCATCTACATCACTCATCTACATCACTCATCTACATCACTCATCTACATCACTCATCTACATCACTCATCTACATCACTCATCTACATCACTCACCTACATCACTCACCTACATCACTCATCTACATCACTCATCTACATCACTCATCTACATCACTCACCTACATCACTCATCTACATCACTCATCTACATCACTCATCTACATCACTCACCTACATCACTCATCTACATCACTCACCTACATCACTCATCTACATCACTCATCTACATCACTCACCTACATCACTCATCTACATCACTCACCTACATCACTCACCTACATCACTCACCTACATCACTCACCTACATCACTCACCTACATCACTCACCTACATCACTCATCTACATCACTCATCTACATCACTCATCTACATCACTCATCTACATCACTCATCTACATCACTCATCTACATCACTCATCTACATCACTCATCTACATCACTCACTACATCACTCATCTACATCACTCACTACTACCATCACATCACTCATCTACATCACTCACCTACATCACTCATCTACATCACTCATCTACATCACTCACCTACATCACTCATCTACATCACTCATCTACATCACTCATCTACATCACTCACCTACATCACTCACCTACATCACTCATCTACATCACTCATCTACATCACTCACCTACATCACTCATCTACATCACTCATCTACATCACTCATCTACATCACTCATCTACATCACTCATCTACATCACTCATCTACATCACTCACCTACATCACTCACCTACATCACTCATCTACATCACTCATCTACATCACTCATCTACATCACTCACCTACATCACTCATCTACATCACTCATCTACATCACTCATCTACATCACTCACCTACATCACTCATCTACATCACTCATCTACATCACTCACCTACATCACTCATCTACATCACTCACCTACATCACTCATCTACATCACTCATCTACATCACTCATCTACATCACTCATCTACATCACTCATCTACATCACTCACCTACATCACTCATCTACATCACTCACCTACATCACTCATCTACATCACTCATCTACATCACTCATCTACATCACTCATCTACATCACTCATCTACATCACTCACCTACATCACTCACCTACATCACTCATCTACATCACTCATCTACATCACTCACCTACATCACTCATCTACATCACTCACCTACATCACTCATCTACATCACTCATCTACATCACTCACCTACATCACTCATCTACATCACTCATCTACATCACTCATCTACATCACTCATCTACATCACTCATCTACATCACTCATCTACATCACTCACCTACATCACTCATCTACATCACTCATCTACATCACTCATCTACATCACTCACCTACATCACTCATCTACATCACTCATCTACATCACTCACCTACATCACTCATCTACATCACTCACCTACATCACTCACCTACATCTAGTGTTGTCAAAAAACTCGGTACTTCGGTACCAAGTCGGTACTAAAAAAAATTAACGGTTATGGTACCAGCTTTTCTAGGTACCGAGTACCGGGTTAATCCGGTTCTTGATGCGCTGTCGGAAAGGTGCAGAGTTGCGTCCTCTTCATAAAAACACTGAGACGTGGCGACCGGCGCTGCTAATGCGGCTCTGAATCCACTTGTTGACAAGACAGGAGGAAAGAGCCACATATGGAAATATTTTGAATTAGGCTAATGTCACGTTGCCACAATGGGCCGTTCACACGTACACAGCGCGTTTTCTGCGCGTGCAAATTTCAAATGTAGGCGCGCGGGAAGCGCACTCATAATAGAAGCGACGTACAAGCTTGTTTTTCCAGGCGCGTCACTGTTCATGGTTGCATAGCGGAGACACGGGAGAGCGAGAGCTTGTGGAGAGAAGGAGAAAGCGGTGTGAACTGCGCTCTCCGTGATGACGAGGAAGTGTCAGCAAAGAATTAATTGACTTTTTTAGCCCTTGCATTAAAATCAGCTACAGGGTTCTCAAGTTTTGAAGACATCAGGCAAGAGTGACATTTTTGGCAGTTTTGGATTAAATAAAAGTACAGTTAAATCAAATAAAACATGTTTTATCTCCTGTATAGTTTGGTAACACTACAATAAGATACCATTCATTAACATTAATGCATTATCTATCAACACATTGAGTGAACAATATATTTTTACAACATTAATTAATGTTTGTGAATGTTATTTAATACAAACACTTGATTGTTCATATTTGTTCACTTCATTCATTGTGCATTAAATAATGTTAACAGATAAAACTTTTGATTTTAAAAACGTATTAGTACGTTAACCCCAAGGAGAATAATTGCTACAGTATATAACTATGGTTTATTGTTAGGTAATTTTATATAATGTTATCTATCAAATAGAATCTACTTATTGTAAAGTGTTTTTAATACTACAGTTTCCATATTTGTAACCGTGATATACACTTTAATATATGTAAATTTAATCTAAATTAAGCTTTGGTACCGAAATTGGTACCGAGAACCGTGAATTTTCACTGGTATTGGTACCGAATACTGAAATTTTGGTACCGTGACAACACTACCTACATCACTCATCTACATCACTCACCTACATCACTCAATCAATCAATCAATCATTTATTTATAGAGCACATTTAAAACACAACCGAAGTTGACCAAAGTGCTTTACAAGGAATAAAAGAGACACAGATATAAAACTGCAATACAAACTTAAAATCAAACGAGACAAGAAGGCACTCAATAGTAAAAAAGTAATAATAATAATAATAAGTAAAAGAACAGAAAATCAGAAAAAACAGGAAGACACATTACGGGGTGTTAAAAGCCATAGTAAATAGATGAGTCTTGAGTTGAGATTTAAAAATACAGATAGATGGAGCTTGCCTAAGTGCAGGAGGAAGGCTATTCCACAGCTTCGGCCCAGCAGCAGCAAAAGCACGCTCACCACGTTTTTTGAGTTTAACTTTAGGGACTGTAAGATGGCCAAGGTCAGAGGATCTCAGGTTTCTAGAAGGAGTGTACGGAGTCAGAAGATCAGTTAAATATCGTGTAGCCAAGTTATTCTGAGTTTTATAGACAAATAATAAGATTTTAAACTCAATCCTATACTTTACTGGGAGCCAGTGCAAAGACATTAAGATAGGAGTTATGTGGTCAAACTTTCGCTTCCCTTCAAGTAGTCTAGCGGCAGCATTTTGGACCAACTGAAGACGCGAGATGGAAGCATGAGAGATACCATAATACAAAGAATTACAGTAATCAAACCTCGATGTAATAAATGCGTGAACAGCTGTTTCCAAGTTTCTCCTGGATAAGACGGGCTTTACTTTACTGAGAAGGCGAAGTTGGTAAAAGCATGATTTGACAACTGAGGAGATCTGTTTATCAAAGTTTAAGCTGGAGTCAAGAAGGAAGCCCAAATTTCTGGCACACTTTGTGTTATAAGGGGAGAGACAACCCTGGTCAAAATCGAAAACACAGTTTTCTTTGGAGCCGAAAATAATAAACTCAGATTTATTTTCATTTAAGTTAAAAAAATTACTTGAGAGCCATGACTTCAGTTCATTTAGACAGTCTAGCAGCGGCTGAAGAGTATATTTGTTGTTACGTTTCAAGGGCAGGTAGAGCTGTGTATCGTCGGCGTATAGATGAAAAGAAACACCATGTCTTTTAAAAATAGCAGCCACAGGGAGCAGATACAAAGAAAACAACACAGGCCCAAGGATTGAACCCTGAGGAACACCACAACCAAGGTGTTTGTTAGTGGATGAGTATTGTCCCAAATGAATGGTAAAACATCTATCTGACAGGTAAGAGTGAAACCATTGTTAAACTGAGCCGCGAAGTCCTACACAAGACTCCAAGCGTGACAGAAGAATGTTGTGGTCGACTAAATCAAAAGCAGCACTTAGGTCTAGCAGGACCAAAGCCATATGTTTTCCTGAGTCAGTGGTGAGATAAATATCATTTAAGACTCTTAAAAGAGCAGATTCAGTGCTATGTAGTGCTTTAAAACCTGATTGAAAAACATCATTGATAGAATTATTTAACATGAAAGATTGTAATTGAGCCAATACAACTTTCTCCATAATCTTTGATATAAAAGGAATATTTGAAATGGGTCGAAAACTGGAAAGAGATGAAGGATCAAGATTAGGTTTTTTGATATATGGTGTTATCGCAGCATGTTTAAGGCAGACTGGAACAGTGCCCATATATAAGCATTTATTAATGACTGATAATAGGCCTGGACCAATTGCATCCATAGTTTGTTTGATAAAGTGTGAAGGAACAATATCATGTGGACATGAAGTGGGCTTAAGGCAGTCCACAATTTCCTTACAGGAGTGCAATTTGAGTGGCTTAAACTCAGCCCACGTGGAGGAGTATAACGGAGTCTCTAACAGTGTGTATCCAGTCTGAGCCATTTGAGATGTAATATCCAAAACCTTGTTTGTGAAAAAGTTTCTAAAGCTTTCACAAAGGGAGACAGATGGCTCAGGGAAAAAATTAACAGGTGGATTTAGCACAGAGTCAATAGTGGAGAAGAGGACACGAGAGTTATGCCTATTTTTCTTAATCAGATCAGAGAGATATTTACACTTAGCAGCTTTGGCTGCCCTCTGAAACGTAAAAAGTGAATCTCTCATAATTTCATAAGAGACCTGTAAATTGTCTTTTTTCCACTTGCGCTCGGCCTGTCGACAGGCCTGTCTAAGAGAGCGCACTGATTCATTAAGCCAAGGAATTGGCAATGATTTACGAAATTTAAGCTTTAATGGAGCAATGCTGTTCAAGATGGAAGCACAAGTAGAGTTAAAATAACTGAGATGTTCGTCCGCATCCAAGCTATGTAGTGTAGATTCCGTTTCAGAAGAGTTCCATACATCGTGAAATGCTACCTTGAACTCCTCACTGGAACGTGTTGTAAAGGTACGAGACATATGCCCCATGGACTGATTGTTTAGGGTTTGACCAGAATATGGAACAGAGAAAAGTACAGGCATATGATCCGAAAAGTTTGCATTGCTAATAGTGATATCTGAAACAGATAGTCCATGGGTTAAAATCAAGTCCAAAGTATGACCCTGTTGATGCGTAGGGCCAGATACCCACTGAACAAGGTCAAAAGACTCAATAAGATTTAGAAACTCCCTGGACAAAGTTAAAGATGTACAACAGACATGAATATTAAAATCACCAATCAGTAATATTTTATCATGTGCAATAACAATATCTCCCAGAAATGCAGCAAATTCATTAATAAATTCTGAATTATGTTTAGGAGGACGATATAACAAAGCAACAGTGACAGGGTTAGCTAGTAGTATTTGAAAGAGTTGCACCTCAAAGCTGCTATACGAGTCTGTAGGTAAGGATCGGCACAGAAAAGTGTTTTTGAAGACAATCGCAAGCCCCCCACCGCGGCCAGATGAGCGCGGGGTATTTAGAAAGTTACAATCCTGTGGTAAAAGTTCAGCAAACGAGCTTGATTCGCCAGGTTTAATCCATGTCTCAGTAACACAAAGGAAGTCCAGGGCTTGCGCGATAAAAAGGTCGTTTAAAATGAAAGTTTTATTTACCAGCGACCGTGTGTTGACAAGGGCCATCTTCAGTACAGATGAGTCACTTACCGCTTGCGTTGCTCGGCACAGTGGTCGAAGGTCACGGAGATTAGATCCGCCATGGTGGAGACGATGTTTCGTCCTCTGACGACGCGTGGAAATAATAACAGGGATAATCGCGCGAGGCTGCTGGAGCTGAGCCTCAGAAAAACGCCTTCCTGCATCGCGTCCATGGACCTGGCATCCCAAGTAGAATTGGCACCTTGCACTATTCTCCCGAGCCGATACAGCTTTTTGAACAGCGAAGCGTCCCCGTTTGCCGCGCCTCCTCCGGCGCTTTCTTTTAGGTAAATCCATAGGACACCTATACAGGTGTACAGGAAGGTTGGTCGGAAATGGCAATGGGAACGCTCTATATCCAGTAACGTCACCTTTAGTAGAGTCCATAACCACACTACGAATGTTAAGTAGTGTTTGGCGGTCATACAACAGGATGGAGTTACAATTTGTGATGATAAAGGAAATAAGTAGAAAAACAACACATGCCAACGGCAAAGTCGAAGAGGACAACAGACGGCCAGCCAACACCGGCGCCATCTTGAAAGTCTCTCTTCTAAGAGGGTCCAACCAGCCAAGGGCTAACATCACTCATCTACATCACTCATCTACATCACTCATCTACATCACTCATCTACATCACTCACCTACATCACTCACCTACATCACTCACCTACATCACTCACCTACATCACTCACCTACATCACTCATCTACATCACTCATCTACATCACTCACCTACATCACTCACCTACATCACTCATCTACATCACTCACCTACATCACTCACCTACATCACTCACCTACATCACTCACCTACATCACTCACCTACATCACTCATCTACATCACTCATCTACATCACTCACCTACATCACTCACCTACATCACTCATCTACATCACTCATCTACATCACTCACCTACATCACTCATCTACATCACTCACCTACATCACTCATCTACATCACTCACCTACATCACTCATCTACATCACTCATCTACATCACTCATCTACATCACTCATCTACATCACTCATCTACATCACTCACCTACATCACTCACCTACATCACTCATCTACATCACTCACCTACATCACTCACCTACATCACTCATCTACATCACTCACCTACATCACTCATCTACATCACTCATCTACATCACTCATCTACATCACTCATCAACATCACTCATCTACATCACTCACCTACATCACTCACCTACATCACTCACCTACATCACTCACCTACATCACTCATCTACATCACTCACCTACATCACTCACCTACATCACTCACCTACATCACTCACCTACATCACTCACCTACATCACTCATCTACATCACTCACCTACATCACTCATCTACATCACTCATCTACATCACTCATCAACATCACTCATCTACATCACTCACCTACATCACTCACCTACATCACTCATCTACATCACTCACCTACATCACTCACCTACATCACTCACCTACATCACTCATCTACATCACTCATCTACATCACTCATCTACATCACTCACCTACATCACTCACCTACATCACTCACCTACATCACTCATCTACATCACTCATCTACATCACTCATCTACATCACTCATCTACATCACTCACCTACATCACTCATCTACATCACTCATCTACATCACTCATCTACATCACTCACCTACATCACTCACCTACATCACTCACCTACATCACTCACCTACATCACTCATCTACATCACTCACCTACATCACTCATCTACATCACTCATCTACATCACTCATCTACATCACTCACCTACATCACTCACCTACATCACTCATCTACATCACTCACCTACATCACTCACCTACATCACTCACCTACATCACTCACCTACATCACTCATCTACATCACTCATCTACATCACTCACCTACATCACTCATCTACATCACTCATCTACATCACTCACCTACATCACTCATCTACATCACTCATCTACATCACTCACCGACATCACTCACCGGTTAACCTTTGGTGGGACAAAAAATACGCTTTAGTAAGGCTGACAGAAAACAGCGCACAAGTTCCAGTCTTCTTGCGCTTTATGTTTAAACTGGCAGGACTTGCAAATTGATAAACTCTCACACTATGATGGTTAAACTTTGCAATTAATCCGCGAATCATCCGCGTTACGGGCCGGGGAGCTACTGGCACGCAGCCTACTGATCATGAATCACATCGCACATATCTGTGATGTGACTATCGTGGATGCGCATATCGCGATATCGATGTTAAAATGATACATCGTGAAGCCCTACTTTGCAATCTTTCTATAGATAGGCTATATTTCTTAGAGGCATACGTTGAGTTTCTGTTCAGTTATGAGACGCGCTCAAGTTTACGTGTTGCAAGTGATCGCACCTCCATGCTATATTTGCTTATTTATTAAATCCATTGGTTGATGAAACTTTGATTTAAAATTAAGATACAATTTATACAAAACGAAATTCACTTTAAATAAAGTCTTTCTACAAAACAAAACTTGAAATGAAGTGGCCAAAATCATTTCTGTCTTGAAACAGATCACAATAGTCATGCATGATTTAATATGAAGCGTCCGTAACGGTCACGTCCGTAACGCATTATTATGGTTGTTCAGATCAAAGTAGTGAGATGAATTGTCTATCCTAATAAGCATAAACATAATTTAGCTTTGTAAATAAAGTTTCGAGTTATTTGCATTTATAATTGTCATATTAAATAAACTAAACCTTTAAAACGTTACGGACGTGACAGTGCACTGAAGCGTCAAGACCTTCTTTATTACAGCCCTTATAAATTCAACAGGCAGTGCTGTTATGACCAAATTAGTATATTTATTTCTCAGGCATGCCTCCATCTTTCTGCAAAATGCTTACAGTTAAAATAAAGTTTAAAAAGGGGGGTCTTTGATACCTTTTTTTGAAAGCATGAAATATGGCTGGTTGAAAATGTTATTTAAGCATTGTTGCTCACCTCATATCTGGTGGATAAACAAGGCAATTTTCTTAATTTTGTTAAAGCACATTAATACAGTATATTACAGACCTAAATGGACAACTTAAAATGGGTTTTGTTCTTTTGGTTAAAACTTTATTTTTTCATGGTAAAGATGACCTTTGCGTGGAATTGCCCAAAATCCATGTTCAAACAGCATATGTGTAACGATCACCAGTGAGAGTGCCAGGGAATACCATCAGAGGGCTCTCCACCACGGACAATACCACACATCCACAGACTCCATTCCCCAGTCTAATCAGCCATGATCACATCCATCTGTGTCTCATCAGCTTGTTTAACTCACCTTATATAAGCTTGGTTCTTTCTGTCATTCCCTGCAAAGTCTTGTTTAGTGTTTCTACTGCCATTCTAAGCATTCTGTCTGTTATTCCTGTGTTTTTTGGTTTTGATCTCTACCTGTCCTTGGATTTTCCTTTTTGCCTGTGACCGTTATTGTTTGGATTGATTACCCGGTGTTTATGACCTCTTGCCTGTTTTCTGGATTATGTCTTTGGATTATCCTTTTGTTCAATAAAACTGCATTTGGATCCTCAACCTTCGTGTCTCAGAGCATTACGTGCCAGAAAATCCAAGGACAGGCAGAGATCAAAACCAAGAACACAGGAATAACTGACAGAATGCTCAGAATTGCAGTACAAACACGAAACAAGACTTTGCAGGGAATGACAGAAAGAATTATATAGTCTTATATAGGGTGAGTTAAAGAAGATAATGAGACACAGGTGAATGTGATAATGGATGATAGGTCTGAACTAAGCATTATGGGGAATGGAGTCTGTGGATGTGTGGTATTGTCCGTGGTGGAGTACCCTCTAATGGTATTCCTGGGCACTCTCACTGGTGATCGTTACATATAATCTTAATTGATTGATGACAAGCTATGTGGTTTAATACAAAAACGCTGACACACCAGTAAGACGGTTCGATAAAATACACTGTCTGACCCTCAGAACTCCACTTCCTATTTAACATTAATCTCATTGGATAACCATCAATATCAACAAGATAACGTCCCTATTTGAATTCCCCAAAAACAGTCAAATTATTTTTTTCATTTCTGCAATTTACACCCAAGTACAAACTGCACTGCCAGATATTACCCAATGCTAGGGCCAGGGTCGGCGCTATGGTGGGGCATTCGAGGGCCGTGCCCCCCCTAGCGGTCATTGATGCCCCTCCTACCACAGTTGCTAATACAATGCTAAATCATAAATCAGATGTAGGCTATACAATACCGATGTCCAGCAATCTATTTAAATAGTACATTGTGTTTAATTGGTCATTTAATGAGATCTAAGCCAAGAATTTTCACGTGAAGAAATAGATAGCCTATATCCAGTCCGACTTTTTTTGTATGTGTTTTAATGGTCCAGGGGCAGAACTTTTGCCAAGCATGTCCGAGGTTCTGGGTTCTAATCCGCACTCGTATCGTTTTTTTTCCTCATTAAACCGATTATGTTTATCAGTGGTTGTATATCAATTAGGGACACGTTTGTGTGCATTTTACTTTGTGATTTCACCGGAACGAATAGAGATTTCTCCGCAACGTATTAAAACGCGCATCCGTGTGAAGACTGTGCGCGGCAGCGCGAGCCACAAGAGAACACTTTATCAGCACCCCTGATCGCAGTCAACGAGCATTTTGATCACTTGATTTCAAAAACAATACATTTCAGCTTGCTAGATCGTCTCTTATAGATAACAAATGAATGCTCTGCTAGTTAACTGGATATGTTTTATTTATTTGTATTGGTACATCCGTACCGCGAGATGTTTAAAAGTGGTGGTGACAATATCGACCCTGGCAAAAAAATAATAATAATAATAAAAAAGGTGTTTCGTTTTTTTGCGTCAAAATATTTCTCAAATGGCAGTGCCCCCCCGCTGATGACCCAATGCCCCTCCAGTAGATCTGCTCTGGAGCCGACTCTGGCTAGGGCTGTGGGATATGGACAAACACTACCACTATGTGGTTTAGTCCAAATTTTCTGAAGACAATCACTTTATATGATGAACATATTGAATGTAGGCTTTTATTCACATATAAACATTGATCAGCAAAAATAAACAGAACATGGCAGAAAATATCCAATGGCAGCTTTCGATCAGCGGGTGAAGGTCTCTACGTGTTACTGTCTTTGTGCGAGGCAAAGTATTTTGATTAAATGAAATACATTTTCTCATATGTATTTTCTCGTTATTTCATCTGACTCCATAAATGATAAAGGTTTTTAATGATATCTGTGCATCATTAAATATGAGCGAATGTTTGACTGACATTATTTTCAATAAAGAGTTAAAAAGAATAGAGTCGATTAGAATAAAATCAAATGTTTACAATTTATTATGTCAGGTAAATGTATCATGTCAATTTCATAATCAATTAAAAGATATGCAATATAACAACATCAACTGAGTAAAAGATGTAAGTTAAACCCGACATTTACAAATACATGATGCGGAGTGCCGGCATCCACTAATTATGAGTTACAAAACGCCCGATTCCTTTCATTATATAGACAGAACCTCTTTCACATGGAAACATGTGCTAACTATGGTCATTTCCATTCAAAGGTTACACCTTTTGATTACTATTTCTGTGCCTGAAAATCTAGTTTAGACCATGAAAAACCTGAAAAGAACTATTTCATGTTTGTTCTGTTGCATTTATTTAGTACTTATTTTATTACTGACTGTCTTACAAGAGTGAGTTCAAATGGTAATGTCCTTTGTTATCTCAGAGAGTAGCCCTCTCTTCCAGTTCTTCCAGTTTTTCCAGTCTTACACATCGTAATTGGCTAAAACGCATGCAGTTAAAACGCAATCAAATTATTTCTCATCTCATGCACTTAAACGAACAAATTCACACATTTTCATTAACCTGAGATAAATATGAGTTACTATACACTAAATATATAACATTATATAAACGTCTAATTTCCAAAGAAGTAAACCTGAAGGTAATAAAGTTCTTAAGAGTTTAGAAATATCTTGCACACAGAAGAGTGTGATCAGGCAAATGGTCCTCTGCTGTAAAAAGGTGTAACCTCTGAATGCAAATTACCATAGTTAGCACATGTTTCCATGTGAAAGAGGTTTCTGTATATATAATGAACGGAATCGGGTGTTTTGTAACTCATAATTAGTGGATGCCGGCACTACGCATCATGTATTTCTAAATGTCGGGTTTAACTTACATATTTTACTCATTTGATGTTATTGTATCATCATATATCATCAGATGAAATAACGAGTTAATACATGAAAAAATTCAATATGAATATTATATTGATATAACCTGTTGAATATTATAGGTAGTATTTTTAAACAGTTTGAATATTTTGGAAGTGAAATATGAAAGGTAAATATGGATTATTGAATTTTTAATAATGAAATTGTGTTTGAAATGTTTTGAATTGAAATATTCAAATATTCAACCATGTTGAATTTCAGCCCATACACATGCAAACCCTAAAAATAAAATGCATTAAAATGCAAGCATGGTTGATGCAATGCATATTTTTTTCAAGAAGTGCAATTCAACAGGCTTTTTTGTTTCAAAAACATGGCATTTTACTTCCATATGTTAGTCTTTATTTTAAAATGATAATCTGTTATTATTTTATTGTGTTTTTTGTGAAGCATCTTGTTCATCAGAAATGTTGTTTTAAGGTGATATAAATGAGTGACCTTGAGCTAGTTCTTGGTAATCTCAGGAGAAGAATCAGTGGCGGCGTTGTGAGTTGGTTATTTGATGGAAATGAAATTACAGGCATGCGACATCTAGTTACGTTGTCAATTCATCAAGTCATGACATGAATGTACGAATGTACAAAATGTACGAATATCTTATTGTTACGGGTTAGGTATCGTTAGGTATCTATTACGAGTTAGGTATCTATTAGGGGTTAGGTATCTATTCAGCAAACTGCAGGAAATGAAAGTGAAACTAAGAAGTTGCTGATGTTCAATAGACAATCAATCGTCATCGTTAAGAGTAAATAAACTAAATTATTTTATCAGTGATGTTGTCGCTCTCTCCTATTCCGGTCTTTAGTTTTTAAATTAACTGTTGATCAATAAATTCCAGCTCATATCTGTTGCTTTCGGTAACGCATGAAAGGTGTACTGTAAGCAGACCCAAAGACAACAGCTCTCTCAGTAAACCGCATGAAGTGAACACAGACCCTAAAAGCTCTGAAAGACACTTCACTGAGGCGTTTCTGACAACATGTGCGTGGAAAAGAGAAAAGCGTGAGTGACTTTGAAACAAGGAAAGTTTAGGCTACTAAATCACAATGAAGACATCGACGTCTTATTCCTGGCATCTTCACTTACCTCTTTCTGAGAGGGAGAGAAGCTTTGAACTGCAGAAATATATCTCTCCACGTCCGCTTTATTCCTCCTCATCATGACTTCTGTCACAATCTCCTTCTTCGTCGCGGGTTTAGTATCATTCAAACACGAGCAGCTTCTGTGATGATCAACGGCTGCTCAACACACGACCACTAATGACATGATGCGTTCAAGTCCCGCTGGGAAGCTCGTAGGTACGAGGTGGGAAGTGTTGTTTACGACGACAGTTGTGTTCACGTCACCATCAGTAAGATTATCTTACACAAAAATACAGTAAGGCTCTTAAACTCTTGTTCTAGAAAATTAAGAACAAAGAAATGTGCATCAGGTGTAGGCTACTTTGTTTTTTTTAAAGGTGCCCTAGAATGTTTTTTTTTTTTTATTGTTTTATAATGTTTCCTGGGTTGCCCTTATAATGTTATTATGTTTTTTAGATCAAAAATAGTCATAATTTAGAAATAAAAGGCATTTTTCCTAGCCTGATTTTAGTCTCTGATTTGAACACTCTGTTTGAAGGGGCGTGTCTGCTGTGAGAACCGGCCACTGCTGTAATTGGCTGACATGCTTGCATATGAAATATGACATGTGAAACTCTCTCGAATACTTTTACTACAGCTTTTATATACGTTTTAACTATTACAGCTATCGAGATTAACGAATCGTGAGATGTTTTTAAAGTATTTAAATCTATTTCCATCACATAAAATGTTGCTGTGATGAGCATTGAGCAATCAGATGACAGTCTGTTGATCGCGAGACAATCATGCTTTCACCAATGCAAACGATGACATACACAGTAATGCTACGTTCACACCGGACGCGAATAGCGCGTCAGGCGCGAGTGATTTCAATGTTAAGTCAATGCAAAGACGCGTTACGCACGTAAAAAAATCCTGCGGCGCGAATGAGGCGTAGAGCGTGGCGCGGTAGACGCGAATACGCCTCATTCGCCATCAAGTTCGCGCGAATAGCGTGAATTGAGCGCCTGGCGCATTATGCGCGTTACGCGCGAATTGTGCATTTTGTGCATTCACGCGTTTGACGCAAATTCGCGTCTGCCGCCCGAGTTGAAAAATCTGAACTTCTGCGTCAATTCGCGCCGCGTTAACCAATCAGGAGCCTAGCTGCTTGCTGCTGTCACGTGGTGAAGTATCTGGATGCTTCAATAAATTATTTTGTAATATGACGGTGGTTCTAATGTAGTTCTCACAACAAAGCAAATATTTTATCACATAAAACTTGATTTCAATATAGGCCTATGAGACATTCATTTTGTATTAAATGTTATTTATTCCATATCTAGATTATATTAAATATTATTATAATGTAAAGACAACCAACAAGTTCGTGTCTGGACAGTTGTTGTGTGAGAGAGAGAAAAAATCACAGGACAGATTAATATGGAAGTAAAACAATGACAAATGTTTTTGAAACAAAAAGCCTGTTGAAATGTTCTTATTGAAAAAAAAATATGCATTGCATTAACCCTGCTTGTATTTTACTGCATTGTATTTTTAGGGCTTTTATTTTTATGGGCTGAAATTTAGCATGGTTGAATATTTAGGCTGTGAATATTTCAATTCAAAACATTTCAAACACATTTTCATTAGTACATTTTCAATAATCTATATTCACATTTCATATTTCACTTCCAAAATATTCAAACTGATTAAAAATACAACCTATAATATTCAACAGGCGGGTTTCGGTCCATTTTATTTCGCTTTCAAATTCGCTTCCTCAAATTCAGTGGTTCAAATTCGACAGTAAATTCAACGTTGACATCCAGGAACTGCAGGAAAAGCAGTAGATTACCGAGCATAATCTCCATCTGCTGTTAGTCGATCTCACCAGCAGGGGGTGCAAGCGCGTGTTGTTGACGAAGATAGAGCAGTTAGAGCAAGCCATTCATTCATAAAAAACTAATTTACAACAATGTAAGTGTATCTGTGATTATTATGACGTCTGTTTTATGTGATATTCAGTGTCTTCACGATTACTTTTCCTGTGTAGGTAGCATCTTTCTCTACCGTGAACGAGATTATAATGTTATTCCCCCGACGCGGATGTACAGGTCCAATGTTACATTTGAGTTTGACATATATTTCTATTGGTTGTTTAGTTGAAGCGATTGTGCTGCATGCATTACCAGGGTTTCCCTCAATACGTCAGGATTCCCCTGCTGAACATATAAAACGCTTAAAGTAGCTTAATGAACTAATACAGTGATATAAAAGACCAAACACGCAGGCAAGCAGAAGGACTCAGAATATGAACTTAACGCGCAAAGTTTAATGCTCAGCGTTTCAGTGATACTGGCATAAAGTTGGCTTGACATTCGCACATTTAGGGACCGTCTCTAAAGTTACATACGACATTGGTAGGCTATACACGTTTCTAACTTCACTAGCATTTGAAGAGAACGACTTAGTCATAAAACTAACTGTAAAGTGTTCATGTAGGTGTCAGGCATAATGTGCAATTTATTCAAATAAATTGAAGTTTGCTATTGAAGTTAGAAACGTTTAGGCCTAATAGGACTACCAGTGTTACTTTAGAGACGGTCCCTAAATGTGCGAATGTCAAGACAATTTTACGTTTAGTCATTTAGCAGACGCTTTCATCCAAAGCGATTTACAGTTAAACTAACAATATAGAACAACAATATGAAAGTGCTATGACCCTTCCCAGTATAATCTAATGCAGTACATGTATGTTGGCATACTTCCTCAATAA
The DNA here is from genome assembly GCA_036326025.1 of Chrosomus eos. Lineage (NCBI taxonomy): Eukaryota > Metazoa > Chordata > Actinopteri > Cypriniformes > Leuciscidae > Chrosomus > Chrosomus eos. Next base: position 1,435,753 of record JAZAVI010000028.1, read on the forward strand.
AGGTGCGAGTTTTGTCTTTTATATCACTGTATTATTCCATTACAGGAATTGCCAGTTTTGTCACGACAGAAAGGGAATCTTTGTATGATGAGGTATTGAGGGAAACCGATAATAATCCCGTTCATGGTAGAAAAAGCTGATAACATGTAAGGCTGCACAGGGAAAGTAACAATGAAGTTAATGAATGAAACATAAAAACAGCTTTTGTGCCTTAATCATCTTTTCCGCATATATACTGACCCAGATAATCATCACAAAAAACGTAATGCATGCTCAATTGTTGTACAGTTTTCATAAATGAATGGCTTGCTAACTCTATCTTCATTAACAACACGCGTTTGCACCCCCTGCTGGTGAGGTCGACTAACAGCAGATGGAGATTATGCTCGGTGATCTCCTGCTTTTCCTGCAGTTCCTGGATGTCAACGTTGAATTTACTGTCGAATTTAAACCACTGAATTTGAGGAAGCGAATTTGAAAGCGAAATAAAATGGACCGAAAACCGCCTGTTGAATATTATAGGTTGTATTTTTAATCAGTTTGAATATTTTGGAAGTGAAATATGAAAGGTGAAAATGGATTATTGATATTTTACTAATGAAAATGTGTTTGAAATGTTTTGAATTGAATTATTCACAGCCTAAATATTCAACCACGCTAAATTTCAGCCCATAAAAATACAAGCCCTAAAAATACAATGCATTAAAATACAAGCTGTGTTAATGCAATGCATATTTATTTCAAGTCGTACAATTCAACAGGCTTTTTGTTTCAAAAACATTTGTCATTATTTTACTTCCATAGATTAATCACTTTTGGAGGCTGGCTTCATTTATCATCAAAACAAAAACAAATGACAGATTAGGTGGATGAGGGCGAGGGTGATCCTCGCTCCGATGTGGGACAACAGGTCACCAAGCTGTACGCGGGACAGGCGGAAGTACCGCTGACAGCGGCTGTCATCCAGGCGCAGCACCTGGAGCGAGCAAATGGTGAAACTCGCCACACTGGGTTCGCCTTTGAAGGGTCTGATGGACACAAATACGGCGACGATTACCCCTACGCCGCCGTTCTTCTCTCGAAATCAGAATATATGCTATTCAGAGCAAATACAGAGCGTGACTCTCTCGATAAATGCTCGATCAACATATAGAAAGATGGCCGCCAACGGGTTTCGAATCTGAAGCGCGTGACGCCCGTACATTTCGCTTCAAACTTTTGTTAATTACGCGCATCAATTTCGCTCTTGACGCGCGAATGGATTCAAAGTGGTCAAGCATATAACTAGACGCGGTAGGCGCGAATTTGACGCGCTATTCGCGTCCGGTGTGAACGTATCATAAGAGCTTCGTTGTGCAGTATAACAGCGTCATTGATTTCATAACGAGTTTGGCAAGAGAGATAAACTCGCGCTGTGTGGATTGTTCTTTGATCGCTTTCTGTATAGTTTATTCACTGAGAATTATTTAACGTTAGTCAGTGCCGGCCCGAGCCTTTTGGGGGCCCTAAGCAGAATTTGATTTGGGGGCCCCCTTCCACTACGCGGAGTCAGCTGTGCTTGACGATTATTGACACAAATGTCACGCAATTATGATACATTATAAATTAATACAGTGAGGTTATGTATTAATACAAAATAAATAATAAAAAATAGATGCCTACTTAAATAAAAAAGTTTTAACTTTTACTTTACTCTTTTACTAACTCTTTGAAACTTCTTGAAACAAACTGTCTCAAAACATATAGAATAAATTATTTGCTAAAATAATGACAAAACTCAGAAATCAGAAACATAATAAGAGCAAGGGTTCAACAATGACAATTATTGTTGAAAACTGTAAAAATATTATTATTTCTCAACTGTCTCAATACAGTGTAACTGTCCTTAAAATCTTTTGTATTATTATTGTAACAGACTTTGTTGGATTGTACATGACAGAATCCAACAAAGTCTGTTACTATACCGATAATGATGTACTGGCGCTCGTTGTATGTGTGTATGCAATGTATATTTCCCCTCGCGGCTTGCCGTAGATAGGAATGGGTCGTGCGCACTTGGTACTGCAGTGTCACAGGTTTTTGGAGTTAGTGATCCGATCAATGTGTGGTATAATAAAGTGGAGAAGAATTCAAACTGCTATGTTTATTATTTATTCAAACTGCTACCCTTACACCTAGAAGGTTAAGTTCCCCTGCGGCTGTTTTCTCCAACTTAAACCGACACCGTGACTATGCGCAGTTGCGCACGAATTGTCTATGCACGCGCGAGGTGTCTAGATTATGCGGATGACTTAAACGCTGAGACACAGCAGCAGCAGTTGTAGGCAGGTATATTGATCATGAAATCAGAATTTTCTTGTCCTGAATTATTCATTATTATTATTCATTCATTCAGTCATATTCATTCAGTCATTTATGTCAAGTTATCTAAAAATATATTTATTTTTTTTTCAATTTTTACTTGATTGGGGGGGCCCCTGGTGGCCAGGGGGCCCCAAGCAGCCGCTTAGTTCGCTTATGCCTCGGGCCGGCCCTGACGTTAGTTATGTATGCTCGTTACTTGGAGTTTGCTATTACTGTACTAGGATCTTGCGCTGGATCTAACACAGTGTAAATTATCTTTAATAAAATCACTACTTACCGGTTGCAGGAATATAGTTGGAATTACCCCCTTCTTCAGTTTGAGACGCTGAGAGAAGCTTGATATTGTCCCAGGTTCGAAAGCGGTATCTGATTATATATAAACATCAACCACGTGTTGACATTTCTTTTCTGTGGGAAGGGTATGAAAAGTCCTCACATCCCCTGCACAGCCTGGAGCATAGCATTTATTTCCATGATCTGCCATTTTCTCTCTGATCCTCGCTTGCTCTGATGGTTCGGCTGTGCAGTGCTTGTCATTGAGGGGTGGGATATGCAAATCTTTGGAGGCGTGATCCCCGACTGTTGCGTCACAGTCTGTATTATGTGGAGATTCGCCTGTTTTTCAGGGGTGTTTTTTAAAAACGAGATTTAAGTAAGAAGGAGAAAACGATTGTGTTTGAAACTCACTGTATGTCATGTCCATGTACTGAACTCTTGTTATTTAACTATGCCAAAATAAATTCAATTTCACATTCTAGGGCACCTTTAATGTTTTTAATTCATTTATGAAGCCACTGCCAACTTTATCGTTACATGTTGCATTGTTATATTATACCATTATAATATATTATTATAATATCATATTCTGTGCAGGCAATTAGCTTACTTTCGTCACTTTAAATAGAATGTAAATAGAAAAAAGCCTGACAACATCACAGCTAAATATCTAATTGTGGTATGTATTCCGCCATGTTTCTCACTGACACGCGCCCAACTCGTAAAGATCGGGGCGAGCTCCCCACTCGTAGACATTGTGGTGGCGTTCAAGTGCGTTCAACTCGTAAATACGATCTATACAAGATGACTAATGGTGCGTTCACGTGCTGTGGAAAATATGATATTTTCCACTTGTGAACTGGTATTTACCAGTGTGTTGCATTCAAGTGCTTTTGTTGTCGTAATGTGGTAAAAAGATGGAGATCCAGACCTGTTATTTTGCTAAAACTATTTTAGATTGCTTAAGTCATCTGCTACAGCAAGAAGATGATTTATCAAAACTCAAATATTAAATATGTAAATAAGCTGTATATTTTCTAGATCAGTGGTTCCCAACCTTTTTAGGGTACTGTACCCCTAAAACATTTATCCTGTCCGAAGGAGCCCCACAAGCGCATGTGATCGGTGTGATTTTTAGATTTGGTGTAAATTTGAGGTGATACCTGAATTTACATTTTATATAATAATAATAATACATTTATTTTATATAGCGCCTTTAAAAGTTGCTTTCTCAAAACGCTTTACAGGCAAACATAACAACAGAGAAAAATACACACGTTAAATACAAAAATAAACTAATAAAATTAATAATCAAGTAAAAGCAATCCTAAAATAAAATGTTTTGAGAAAAGATTTTAAAGTCACGAATGCATTTGAATTCCAAAGCATAGAAAGAAAATGCTCTATCACAGAACAAAGCCTGTCTTGGGAACAACCAAGAGACCAATCTGAGAGGAACGCAGATTACAACATGGAGAAAACTTGTACATAGTAGCAGCCTACTCTAAATATGTTTAAACCTGTGTATGATACAAAAGGACTCACCAATTAATGGGAAACTTGACCCTGTCTCTCACTCATAAGCTTGGTCAGTCTTGGGGGCAATGTGGCAACAGCAGCTATCAGGCTTTTCTCCAAGTTCAGTCTGTTCCTGTGCTTGGACTTGATTACGGCCATGGATGAAAATGTCACTTCACATAAATATGTAGATCGAAATGGCAGGAGTTCATTCAGTGCATGTTTCCCCAAATCAGGATATTCCTTCTCCACATCACACCAGAACTGTGACAGGTTTGTTTCTCAGATGAGTATCTCATCTTCAGTCCACGGTCTGAGGACACATCCAGCAGATTTTCCTGTAGTCTGGTAGGAATGTTGTTATCCGTACTTTCAGTCATGAAAGGATTACAGACCCAGTCAAGTTTGGAAGACTTGCTTTCAATATCAGGGAAGTAGGAGTTGAACTCCTTGAGAGAGATAAAAAAAATTGAAATTGAAAAATTGAAATTGAAAAATTGAAATTGAAAAATTGAAATTGAAAAATTGAAAAAAAATGGCGGTGGGTGAGACAGGTGTGCTTGCAGCTCTCTTATTGTATGCTTTATTATCAAGCCTTTGTGTAAATCAAACTGATAGCATTGAAGTTAATCTAAATAAGAAAAATATTTCCTCCCAATGCCAAGGAGTTGAAATCCATATCAGTATAAGTTCAAAAACAACGGGCACAGGCTACAAACATTTCGGCTTTGGAAGAGGTGTAATTCATACTTGCGTTTGGGCTAAGTCTCCACACACTGGGCAAAGGCGTAAACCCTGGGCCGTGAGCAAACGCCAAAATAACAATGGTTTGATAATCTTGCTCTACTTATTGCTATCTGGCGATATACACCAATGCCCTGGTCCAGTAACTGCACTCGGAGGAAGCCTTCCAAAAAAGGCACAAACAGGGGAAGCGATTAGCCACCTACCACTTGCTGCGGTCGGGGATGTGGACCTGGTGGATGGGCTGTCTTTGGGAGTGCTGGATGTTGCGTCGTCCAGTGTGGATAGCGATGCGGCTGGCGGACGCTGGCGGCTGCGGCGGGAGATGCCTGGTGCGAGCGCGGCTGTGGACGCGGGGGCCGGCGGATGCCGGGTGCCGGAGCGAGTGAGTGTGCGGCTGCGGTGTACTGCTGAGGCTGCACTGGAGGAGACGAGGAGGGGTCGGCTGCGGCCGGCGGAGTGTCTGGCGCCTGGAGGACGTGCAGCGCTGGCGGGGCTGCGGCCTGGGGGGGATGGGGAGGCGGACGATCGCTGTGTTTGTCTGGGGACGCCGGGAGTGTCGGCTGCGGGTTCGCTGCCGAGGGCCATTACCGTGAGAAGTAACAACTTGGTCTTCACTGAGGAACAAATATCCGTTTTTGCATCGAAGGGCCTTCACTGTTTTCATTTAAACATTCGCAGTTTACTGCCAAAGATTACGGAGGTACGTGAGCTGGCCAGGAAAATCAAGGCAAGTATACTATGTTTTTCAGAAACATGGTTAGATTCTTATATCACTGACTCCGAAGTTGAAATTGAAAACTTTGTTATCGTCCGCAAAGACCGGAACAGACAAGGGGGTGGGGTTTGTATATTTGTGAGGTCTGATATTGATTTCAATCTAAGACAGGACCTGGACAATGTAAATCTTGAAGCTGTGTGGATTGATATTTTATTTCCAAAAACCAAACCAATTTTGTGCGGTGTTGTTTATAGACCTCCAAATCAAAATGATTTCATCCAAACCTTGGAATGTGTTAGTGCAGGCTGTCATGATTTTTTAAACCAGGAAGTCATTTTAATGGCAGATAATAATGTTGATGTTTTAAATACAGAAGGTCCATTATATAATGGCTTTTGTGATTTTCTGAAAATGCATGGTCTAACCCAATTAATTAGTGTTCCAACCAGAATAACTGAGCATAGCCAAACCGCTATTGACCACATCATTGTATCTGATACAAGTAAAATTGTACAAAGTGGGGTCATTGTCTATGGAATTAGTGACCATTTTTAACTTATTGTACCAGGAAAGTTAAGAGGGCTCAGATTAAATGTCACAAATCTGTTAAGAGCAGAAGTTTAAAAGGGTATACTGTTGATAACTTTCAGGACATACTTAATAGTATCAACTGGACGGAAATTACCAACATATGTGATGTTGATTTAGCATGGAATCGCTTTCAATCTATTTTCTTAGAAATACTTGATAAGATAGCTCCATCAAAAGAGACCAGGATTAAACAAAGATCACAGCCTTGGATAAATAATGATATTATGGACACCATTTACTTAAGGGATAAAATCTTAGGTGAGTTTAAAAGATCCAAACTGCCTGCTCTTTTTAAGGAATATAAGGTTCTTAGAAATAAGGTTCAGCGAATGGTGGATGAGGCGAAAAAGGAGTTTTTTATGTCTAAAATTGAGGAGCATAAAAAGGATCCAAAGAAATTGTGGGCAACTCTTAGGCCTTTGGGGACAAAAGAGAACCCTAAGCTAAAACAAGGTAAAATAGGCGTAGATATTAATGGATCCATATTGTATGACAAAAAAGTGGTGGCAGATACTTTTAATAGTTTCTTCACAACAATTGCAAATAATCTGGTACAGAAGCTTCCATCTGCGTCAGGTGTTTTTAGTGACCCACAGAGGGTACATAAGTTTTATGAAGAAAATGGAGTCCAGTCAAATACTTTTCATTTAAAAAAAGTAACAGAGGAGCTGGTCCTCAAAAAACTCAAAGGCCTAAATCCTTCCAAGGCTACCGGTTTTGATAACATCCCTGCCAGATTTCTTAAGGATGCTGCTGAAATAATTACTCCTGTCATAACTTATCTTATTAACTTATCCATTGAAAATAATCATTTCCCTAGTAAATTTAAGGTGGCAAGAGTGATACCTTTATTTAAAAAGGGGCCCAAATCTGATCCTGAAAATTTCCGCCCGGTATCTATCTTGTGTTCAATATCAAAAATTGGGGAAAGGATAATTTATGAGCAAATAGACAGTTATTTAACAGAACATAACCTTTTATTTGACTTCCAATCAGGCTTTAGAAAAGCACATTCCACTGATACCTGTTTGCTTTATCTTACAGACTTTATTAGGAAAGAGGTAGAAAGGGAAATTATTGTGGAATGGTGTTAATAGACCTTCAAAAGGCCTTTGATACGGTTCAGCATGATGTCCTTTTGTATAAACTAAAAGCCCTAGGATTTTCTCCTGCATCTCTTCAGTGGGTAAGGTCTTACCTGGTGGACAGAGAACAGGTGGTAGATGTGGAAGAGACCATTTCCTCACCACTTAAATTAACTTGTGGAGTTCCCCAGGGCAGTATTTTGGGTCCTCTCTTTTTTTTATTATATGTCAATGATATGTCGTCAGCTATAGACTGTAACTTGTTTTTATTTGCAGATGACTCAGCTATTCTAGTCTCTCATAAAGACAAATCAGAGGTGGAAAGGCTGCTTAGTTCAGAACTCCTTAACCTCAGTGTTTGGCTAACAGACAACAAGTTGTCTCTCCACCTTGAAGAAACAGAGTCAATTCTTTTCGGGACCAGAGATAAACTTAAAAAGGCTATGGGGTTTAGGGTGGTCATAGGTAATGTCGAAATTACAGCCAAGGAAGCAGTTACTTACTTGGGCTGTATACTAGATAACAAACTATCAGGGGAGTTCATGGCCCGAAAAATTATTTCAAAAGTAAGCCAAAGGACCAAATTCCTGGCAAGAATATCCAGCCTCTTAGATAGTAAAACCTTAAAAATCCTGGCCGATGCGCTTGTTCAATGTCATTTTGACTATGCCTGTACATCTTGGTACACAGGTATTACTAAAGGTCTTAAAGACAAGTTACAGATCTGTCAAAATAAATTAATCAGAGTGATCCTTAAGTTACATCCTAGAACTCATCTTCTTCCAGATTATTTCTCCAGTCTTGGGTGGCTCAGAGTGGAGAAGAGGGTTTCTCAACTTAAGCTGTGTTTAGTTTATAAGATAAGAAATAGTCTGGCACCAAAGTACTTATGTGATTACTTTTTAAAAATTAGTGATACGCACAACTACTGCACCAGGGGGAGTTCCACAGATTACAGGCCTTGCCGTTTTAAGAGCTGTGTGGGGAAGTATTCTTTCCTATACTCTGCAGCTGTCTTGTGGAATGGTTTACCTTTAAATATTAAACTGTTGAGTTCTTCCTATTATTATTTTAAATCTTCAATAAAAAAATGGTTATTAAACCAATAAAATAATGAAAAGGATAGGAAATAGAAATAGAAATCCTGTGCACAGAAAAATAGAATTTTTTTTTTATCTGTTTTATTTGTTTGTATTTTGTATGCCCCCTTTCTTCACTGTTTTTAATGTTTGTCCATGTACTGTTACTCATCTTCCATCTGAAGGACCACAATGGAAACAAGCCTTTGGGCTTTTTGTGTTTTTATCCTTTTGAACACTTCATGTTGATTGTTGTTCAATAAAGTTTTCAAATCAAATCAAATCAAACTCGCTGTTGAGTTTGGATAAATGTGTGCTTACTAGTTGCACTATAGAAGCTCTGTCAACATCACCTGCAGAAAGATAGCTGTTGAGCTGCTGGAAACTACTTGTGTCCCCATCTTCACATTTACTCTCCCACAGTTTGATCTTCTTCATGAATCCACACACTTTGTCATACATGTTTAGGATGTGTGTGTCTTTACCCTGTAAAGTTAAATTCAGGTTGTTCAGTTTGCTAAAAAAATCACCAAGATATACACCCAGTCTGTCTTCTCCAACATAACAACAAGGGGATGTGAGTTGTAGCGACTGACCGAATCCTGTTTTCCTTTCACTACTGAACAAAAATGAACACATATATGTATACACATATATAGGTCCCTGTTGTTCTCGAACCCTTGTTCATGTAACAAAGAATAGACTGCTCCATTCAGAATCTCGAGCTAAAATTGTCCCCCCTCATCAATTATTGTCTCCCTAGGCTGATAAGTGAATTTACATACACAACTACCCTTTTTGTCTTGAAGACCACCATTTGCGAACTAAACCCTCACGTGGTACACACCACGGATGGACAGATGCTGATCATAAGGATACCCACACACACACACCACTAATACCCACACACAAACGTCCTTTGCGTGTAACTTAGGATAGAAATGTCTTTTTAATGTATGTACATTCCTATATGCATGTGCGATTAGTTTGCTTCATAATAGAGGTGTGGTATAGCTCTGGGGCCGTATTCACAAAGAATTTTATCTTACCACTAGGAGTACTCCTAAATCGCACTAAAATATTTTAGCTAGGAGTTTTCTCTTAAAAGTTATTCACAACGCCTTTCAGACCTACTCTTAGTAAAGAAAAATGACAACTCCTAAACTAAGAGTGAGTCTTCGTTGCTATGGATGACGTCAATTCTCATGCACGAGCTTCCTCGCAATGATCACGGTGATTGGTTGTTAGATGACAGGGCCACCATGCGGAACATAACACAGACGCAACAAATCATGGAATTATGACATCTAAATATGTCTATGTCCTACGCAAAATAATAATAGTAGCCTAATGTCATCGAAATGCATATCATGTTTTAGCAGGCCCCAGTGAAGTGTAATTCTAAAAAGGCAGAGAGAGAGAAAAAAAGTCGTGAATTAAATTAAATTAAATCAAGTTAGCCTATATGGAAACCGCCACTTGCCTAATAATGAAAAACGACACTTGCATTAACACTTTGCATTGACACATTAATTGACATCCTATTAGCCTAAATAGACTACTTAAAGCAAGGAAATGTTGCTCCTATTGAAGTAATGTAATAGTTGAATGCCGGTGGATTATGAACTCGCCAAAACGGAAAAGAAAGCCCATAACGCAGGATCAGTTATGGTGTGTTCACACCGAACGCGAATAGAGCATCAAATACGCGTCTATGGCGTCTAGTTAGGCGCTTGAATATTCGCTCGAGTTCAAATTTTTCAACTTGCGCGGAAGATATTCGCGGCAAACGCGTCGCCCAATTCGCGTCATTCGCAACGCCCGGCGCGAATGATGCGTCTATTCGCGTCTTTGCATTGACTTTGTATGTAATCTACTCGCGCAAATAACCTAATTAAATTCGCGTTCGGTGTGAAGTTGAACACACCATTACTGCTACTGGAGTTGGTGCTGAAAAAAAATGATAAATGGGAAATTCGGCACTGGGATATCAAGCAAAACACATGGAAGAGGATTTGTTTGCAGATCAATGCAGCATTCACGCTTGTGTCGTGGACCGCGGACGACTGCGAGAGGTGGTGGTGTGCGCTACAATCTTTTGTGAATAGGTCTTAGTGAGTTAGGAGTCCTCTCGACTTCTTTTAAGATGTCCCAGACTTAGGTGCTACTTTTAGGGCTAAAATGCTTCGTGAATTACTCTTAGTGAAAAAAATTAGGAGTCGTAAAGTTAGGAGTGACACGCCCATTATTTTTAGGAGTTGCTCCTAAATTCGCCAGTTAGGAGCTACTTTTAGCCTTAAAATTCTTTGTGAATACGGCCCCTGAAGTCTAAAGAGTTTATAGAAAGAATGTTCCCCAATATTGCCTTGCACAAGGAGCCAACATGCCAACACATTAACACACAAACACCAGGGATGGAACTAACTTTTCAGAGAAAAGTACCTCTAAATGTTTTAAATGTATTCGTTTTTGTGCTTAGATGTCTTCACATGCCGTACGGGAAGTACTGACAATTTTATTGTGTGTTAATCAAACTTTAAAATGCCTGTAATTCTGCATATGGATGTAACCATGTCCTTCTGCTTGTTACCTGCTTGTTCTTGGTATCTGTGTGACTGTCGTGATGTGACCGAGCCAGTCATACATAGGATATTACAGTAAAATGTATTGTTCTGCATGTACAATCTTTCTGGGTAGAAATGACAAAATTTCATACCATCATAAATTATCTTGACAAAACAAAGAAGAACTTTTTCCGCTCGAGATACTCTAAGACAATTGGTTCACGTACCGAAGCAGGCGTGAACCCCTCCTCTCCATAAGAGACTGACACAGAAGTTTCTCTAGAGAGCACTTGTGAGCACTTGAGAACACTTGCTCGCCGAGCACTCGGTTGGAGAACATTCTGACGAACCCACTTCGTCAGTGAGAAGATCCATGGCTCCCTTTTAGGGAGTGTTCTCCGTTTTTCTTTTCTTTTCTTTCCTTTACTAAGTTTTATTTTCATATTCGCCTCTCCCTCCACGAGGGAGATGAACTCTGAATTATTTCCTTGGCAACTTCACGTTCGGTGAACCTTTAAACTTCCCGCGAGTCTGCTCGCCCCGAAAGACACGAGAGAACACGCCTATAGCACCGAAGGACAAACACGCACACGACTCTGCATTCCTCAGCAACACAAGAGAACCATATATGCAAGTATGATTTGATTGATGTGATTTCTTGGTGTCTCTCTAAGGGTTACGTTGTCTGTGATTTTTGTCATGCTCTCTCATCCTGATCTTTAGTTTCACTTGACTTTCTCATCCTCTTACTCTCTCTCTTTCTCTCTCTCTCTCTCTCTCTCTCTCTCTCTCTCTCTCTCTCTCTCTCTCTCTCTCTCTCTCTCTCAATCTCTCTCTCTCTCTCTCTCTCTCTCTCTCTCTCTCTCTCACTTAATCTCTCTCTCTCTCACTCCCGTTTATTCGTTTGTCTCATTAGTTTTACTGTTTACTGTACATACATGTATCCCGTGTTTAAATGTAGAATTATGTATCCGTAGTTTCATTTGATTAAAACCATTATATTCTTGATCGTTTCTGTCTGAAATGCTCATTTTACAAAGTCAATGAAATGTTGATCTAGCTACAAAAGCTTTTATTATTGACTAGGCTACTTTGAGTAGTTTAATTTTATAAACACAGGAAAATTAATGTTCACGGCCAGAAAATTGATATTTCTTGGAGTTTATAAGAAGGCCAAACCTTGTTGAGAAGTTGATAAGTTAATCTTACGGCCGTTTGCTGGACAAACAGTTTGATTAATATAAATTAATTCCATTAAAGGTTATCTCATATAATCGATTTGGAAAGAGACCATTGATATATGAATAAGGAATTGTAATTCGTTGTGATTGATCATTCATATGTACAATCGATCTATTTTCAAGTTCGATAATTTAACTGTAATATGCGATATATTAATCATATTCATGATTACTTATTCAAATTCCCTACATATCATTTGAGCTAATGTTAATGTAATACCTAATGTTGTTACAGAGTGTTCTGCCAGAAAAGCGCTTACTTCGTTGCGCAGCTCCAAAAGCCTCTGTAGCGCTTTCCCTTTCGAAAGCCAGTGTACATCGGTGTGAAGCAGTAGCCATGGTGCTCAGCGCCACTGTCATGACAGAGCCTTTCAAACAGTCTGTGATTCAGAGGCCGCGATTCAACAAAGTTTATCACTTTCACTGCGTCATTCAAAACTTCATGTAACTCCCCACATAGCAATTTTTTTTCTAGCCCAGCTCCGGCCTACACAATCACCTTTCCCTCGGCCCAAGTATCGCAAAGAATGACGGCGCTGAAGTGGCCCAGAACTTGATTAAAGACAAGGGTCACACATGGGCCATAACTGGCCCAAATCTCAGCTAGTTAATCACCCTTAACTGGCCCTGAACTGGGCCAAAACAGGTTTTTTTATTGGTACCAATTCTCAGCCATAAGTTAACCATATCGACACCACCCTTTAACCAGAAACCCCAAAACTGAGCCATAACCCAGCCTAATCAAACCCAAACCATGTGAACTCAAACCTCGGCCCAAGTACCGCAAAGAATGAGGGCCCTGATGTGGCCCAGAACTGGATTAAAGACTAGGGTCACACATGGGCCATAACTGGCCCGAATCTCAGCCAGTTAATCACCCTTAACTGGCCCTGAACTGGGCCAAAACAGGTTTTATTATTGGTACCAATTCTCAGCCATAAGTTAACCATATCGACACCACCCTTTAACCAGAAACCCCAAAACTGAGCCATAACCCAGCCTAATCAAACCCAAACCATGTGAACCCAAACCTCGGCCCAAGTACCGCAAAGAATGACGGCCCTGATGTGGCCCAGAACTGGATTAAAGATAAGGTTCACACATGGGCCATAACTGGCCTGAATCTCAGCCAGTTCTCAGCCATCACCCTTAACTGGCCCTGAATTAGGCCAAAATATGTTTTATTATTGGTACCAATTCTAAGTTAACCATTTCAACACCACCCTTTCAAAACCCAAAACTGAGCCATAACCCAGCCTAATCTTACCCAAACCATGTGAGCAAATAAGTCACAGAAAAATTCTATATTTTATTCAATTTAAATTTTATTTAACAATAATACCAAAAATAAACCTTACACATATAATTGTGTAACAGTGTGAAGGCTATTTTATTTTGTACATTCCAAGTGTAACATCTTATTACAACCTGTAAAAGCCCTTCCTCTCACATTGCTCCTCTCATTGTAACTCCAATTGCCAGCCATACCAATAGTATGTCAACTTTTCTTGCCCAAGCACAGTCCTGTTAAAAATAAAAATAAAAAAATAAAAGATTAACATAGAATGCCTCAACTATTCCAGATTTACCAATATAGGATACTAATGTAGCTCTAAAACTCATTTGTATTAATCATTTTGTTAGATCATGGCCTGAGTTTCACACTTGAGTGCCTTTAGGCCAGAGTTTCCCATCTTTCTAAGTAATTTTAATGTCATTGTTTTTATCAATCAATTTATATCCGCATCTAAATATTTTATATTTAATTATTTTAACCATAATTATTACATTCCCTTTAATTTCATAATACTAGCCACTTCTCCTGGATCAGTTTTTTTTTTTTTTGTGATGTGATGTGATCAACTCCTTACGTTATACATGACTAGCAAAAAGAAATAAGCAGGCCTCTGTGAACACAAATAAAGAACATGGAGCATGTCCTTTTCATGTGAAACAATGATTAATCCAGATTTAATTCAACATGACTGATGCAAAATGCTAAAAGAATAAATAAAACGGCTTTCTTATTGTTTTAAGAATGTTTAGCTAATACAAAAGTAATCTTTAAGTCAAAGATTAGATTTAGATATCATACAATCTGATTATACAACCACTGAATACCTTTCAGCTTTATAAGTCACTTGCGGATGCTGAATTTGCTGTGATCTTCCTATTCATAGATGCCACCTACGTCACACCAAATAGAACACCGCCATATTTACGACCGATCTCGCCCGTAATGGTCGCCCAAACTGCCTGTTTGAATGAGAGAGAGAGAGATAACTGGAGAATTTTTTTATTTTAGGCTCTGATTCTTATTTGTTACCCCCAGTTTTCTTTTGTCCATTATTATCTGCCCCAGACTTGCCCAAATTTGTTTGTTTATATTGTTCATAACCCCTCCCCATACAGTGGGGATCGCTTGAAGGCTTTCAAGATTAACGTTACCGATGCATATCAATATGCTGTGGCTAAAAGTGCGACACCTGGCCACCAAGGATTTATATTTAATCATGTGAAATGTAGGTATTATTTAAAAAAAAAAATTAAAATGTATGATTTTGGTGGTAGTTTGCTGTGACTAGCGAGTTGTTAACTTAACAGAGTGACTTAACAGCTAGTATCTTATGGCCACGGCTCACGGCTAGCTGTCATTCATCGGGATTAGGCCTGTCGCGATAGTCATAATCAATTAATCGCACGATTTAAAAAAAAAATGAGAAAAAATTTTTCCGGTCGCGATAATTTCCATTTGCATGCTTGTTTGTTTTCCTCGTCTCTCTCTCTCTACCAAAGAGACTGGATGACAACTCTGTGTAAGACATAACCGATATATTTTAAGTGAATATACTCTCCAAAACAGACATTTAAACATAATGTTGTGCATATTTGTCCATTCAACACGAAACAGAGCTCAGTTCATTACTCGCGCGCTGTATAGGGGTCTATGGCCGCACGCTTTGGGTCAGGTGTGTGCGCGACTGCGCGCACAGAAATATGAGACATTATACACAATATGAGACATGATGCAGTGCATGCCAACTCATGTCCCGCTAGGTAGATCAGCACGGTACAGTACAAATGTAAAAATACCAGTTCGGGGTTCCTCTTTCGGTTGTTGTTGCAGCCAACTGCACAACATATTGCAGGCATTACTGAGACCGTCGGTTGTAAAGATGGCGGCGCAAAGCTACAGTGACGTTATGTGACTCGAATGAATCATTTTAACAGCATTAACGTTACATTGTTCCGCACACATGAAGCACCGCGCCTCGGACATTCCGCAGGCCGGTCTATCGCACCCCGTTCGCGTCATGTTCAGGGGCAGCTGAATCAGCTACTATATAGGCAAAAGTGTACTTCAAGAAAGAAACAAATGGCATCCGAGTTCGAAATCAGGTATTAAAAAAGCGCCAAAAAAGAGAGTGAACTTCACTTACCTGTACAGCGGTTGTCTGACATGTCTTCTTCTTCAACCTTTAGCGGGAGAAATTTCAAATGACGCATCACGTGAACCAACCAGTAAAGCTGCTGTTACCGTGATGATCGCGCCAAAAGCAAAAAAAAAAAAAAAAAATAGATATTAGAACAGAAAAAATATAGATATTACATTTTTAACATGATTTTGTGGTACTTAAAATAAAAACTATGGAAAACTTAGACTTGGATGTGGATTAGTTTTTTTTTATTACAAATTTATAAAAACAAATTCAAATAAATAATAATACTTAAAAAAACTAAATTATCATGTTAGTAAATGTATTTTTTTAATGATTACTGAATTTTGTGAACATTGCTGAAAACTAAATACTATATTTATTCATTATTAATCATTTTTTAAACAATTGGACATATATTTTTTTCACTGACTCATTTATAAGTCAATTAATATTATTATTAATTATTAAAATCTTTACATCTTTTTCAGAAGGGGGGAGTGATAATCTTGCCTTGAAAATATAGCAGGCTTATAATTGTCCAGTACAAAGAGTATGGCCCATAATCGCTACACTGATCTGGGCCACACACCTCCCATGCACAATCGGCCCAAATGTTGTGTGCCATCATGGAGTGCCATCATTGCCACATTTGGCCCACACCTGGCTGACATGATCTGGGCCACACACCTCCAATCCACAATCGGCCCAAAAGTTGTCTGCCGTCATGCACGCAGTGCCATCATTGCCACACTTGGCCCACAGTTGGCTGACATGAAACATGCCAGTGCCGGCAACACGCCAGCAGTGCCATGATGAGGCCACATTTGGGCCAAGTCTGTTTGCTATGCAGGACTCATTCTTTTACTGGCCAGTGCCTCTCTGTGGATGATACAGTGATTCCACTGAACGTCGGAGTTTACTTTCTTAATCTGCGCGATTAACCCTTTCACCCTCCCAGTCATTGATGCTGCACCATCCGTGCACACATGAATACATGACTTCCAATCCAGATTGTGCTCTGAGAAAAAGGTGTCGATAACGTGAAACACATCTTTACCGGTAGTTGTCCCCGTTAGCTTCTTGCAGAATAGAATGTGCTCGTTAATTTCAGAAATGTCTCTGTATCGCACAAACGCAATCAGCTGCGCTTCCCCACTAACATCTGTTGACTCGTCCAACTGCAGCGCGAAAGAACCAGAAAGTTTTAACTTTTCCACTACTTGATCGACAATATCAACTGCCATGTCATCAATCCTACGGCACACTGTGTTATTGGACAATGGTACCGTTTTCAGTGCATCAGCTGCTTTCTTATAAATCATTGTTTCTGCAAGAATTACAGCAGCAGGCAAAATTAGCTCCTCAGCAACAGTAAATGGCTTTTTGAATTTAGCCACAAGTAGCGACACAGCATATGAGGCCTCCAATGCTTTGATTGACACTGCAGTCGCTTTCTTTAATTTGTCTTGACTTCCCTTAAACTAAATGGGCTGGTTTCATGCTATTAATAGAGAGCACATCCCCGCAGAGGAAACACAGCGGCTGAGGCGGTTCAGTAGGTGTGGACGTGAAACCGAAAACGACATACTGTTCATGAAATTGCCGGTACTTTGACTTCATCATTGGTCGGGTCCCCTGGTATGGAGCTCGACAATATGTTTCCACAATTCTCTATTCTTGGCGATGCTAATGATCACTTTAGTTTCCTCTTCCCTTTCGACATGGGTGAGTGACTGACTGCTCTTCGCTGCGAGGAGAGCTATTTGATTCCGGGCTTTTTGACTTTTGTTGTACTCGTCGATATAGCTCCAGATTTTATGTCCGAAAGTTAAGCGAGGAGCTCCTCGCTTGTTCTTATCACAGACTTCTGAGTGATAGATGGCATAGATGTGGGCCGGTTCGCTCTCTTCCATGCGAAGACAGTGGCCCACGAACTCTAGCTGTCGCTTGCGGACGGTCACGCTGACTGGACGTTGCTTGATCAGTCTATGGAGTTCCTTGTTTTTCATGTGGGCGTCTGCTTGTCTAATTCCCAGCATGGTTCGGTAGCACTTTCTCGAAAACACATCCAGTTCTTCCTCTAGAGCTTTCGTTAGAACCCATGTCTCGCAGCCATAAAGCACTACAGATAGACAAGTTGCATTAAAGAGCCGAGTCCTGAATTCTATCGTTGGCTTGGGTGGTGGAGCGGTAAGCAGATTCTTTAACTTGGTAAAGGCCACCCATGCAAGAGAGATACGATTTTTGACGTCTTTCTCTGTCGATATGATGTAAGATCCAAGATACTTGAATTCGTTTACGATTTCAACCTCCTTTCCGTTTATTAGTAGATGTTCATTGTCACTGGAAGCATTTATTTGCACTTGGACAGTCTTCTCCTCATTTAATTCTAGCCCGACTGTGCCAGCTTTTTGTTGTAGTTGGGTGAGCTGTTGTTGTGCCCTAGTAAGATCATTTTCCAGGAGTGAAATATCATCTGCAAATGCTAAATCGTTAAGTTTGCGTTCTGCTCTAGATTCTTTGGCTATTGCTGTACCGCGTTGCGGTCTCGTGTTACTCCTGTGTGGAGGACCTTTATGTGTAAGGTATCCGAAGCTTCCAGCAGATAGCCTGGAGACGTAATCTATTACTATGATGAATAAAAACGGAGTTAGAATGTCACCTTGCAATACTCCAGTTGTGACAGCAAATGGCTCTGAAAGCTGGCCCTCCAAGTACACCTGGCTCACCGATGCGTCGTACAAGACTTGGATAGCATCAACGATCTTTTGAGGAATGCCATAGTGTCGCAAGATTGCAAACATCATAGGTCTATCTATCGAATCAAATGCCTTCTTGAAATAGACAAACGTGATGTACAACGGTAGTAGTTGTGCTCTTGCTCCTTCGATGACTCTTCGCAGGATGTGGATCTGCTGTGCGCAGCTGCGCCCGCTCCTGAAGCCTGCCTGGTTGTACCAGAAGTACTTGCCCCAGTCGCTGATAAGCTCAGTTTTCGAGTTTTGTTGAGAGCCATCAAGCATTTGGACTTTGCTTGCTGCAGCATTTTGCGGCTTCTCTGAGATTTTATCGAAGTCCACATTGTCCAATGCTCGTGTTTCTGATTTGCCAGTTCGAGAGCTTCTAGTTGAGTGTTGAAATATGCCTCTTCGTCAGTTTCAAAAGCTGTCTTGACACTCGACTGCTTGTTTCTCCACTGATCTCTCTTTTCTTTGACTCATCAGCTTTTTTTTTTCTTTTTTCCATGAGCTGCCGCTAGCACTACTGCTGCTTGGAACGGCGCGTTTTTTTAGCCATTGATCCATAGCTAGCTAGTGTTCTACTCAAAGCTAGCATCTCTGCCTGTTGCTATGGTCACTCTACACGCATGGCGCAAGCACATTTGGCGGGAAGGACAGGGTGACCATATTTTAACACAATTATAATGTTATATAATATATATTTATATATTATATAATTATATAATGTTTTGAGAATAGTCAATGGCTAAAAAAAATGTGCCGTTTGGTTTTAGTCTTTTGAGAATCATCCCACGTACCCCCTGGGGACTGCAGCTCACGTACCCCTAGGGGTACACGTACCCCGGTTGGGAAACACTGTTCTAGATCATAAATAGTAGCCTACATATTTTTACCATTCAGACTCTCGCGTTGCTCTCCGTCATTTTGAAAAGGTCAAAGGTTATCTCATCTCGGCAACTCATGCATCAAAATATTCTATTGTAAGGTTTGTTGTAAGCCATTTCATTTAAATAAACCATCTGCCCTGCAACACATTATAAGCTACACATGTTTGTTAAATGAGGAACATGGTCTAGGCTGCATGACCTCCTAACACAGACAGATAATCACATTAAAACAGTAATTATACAAAACATTGCAACGGGCAAATTTATTCACAGTTCAAGAAATAAAAAGGCATCAAAACATTAAGATAGACCAAAAGAAAAAGATGTTAATCTATATACATCTTATACTACATCTACAGTACAAACATCACACCAACATAACTGTAAAACTGGGAGAACAACCAATAGTAAATTCACAAACATGAGAAATGATAGGATACTAGGCTATACTACAACAATACTGAACAATCAAACCCCCTGGCAACGACGACTCAGTGCAGGAGGACGAGAACTTCCTGAAAAAATGCATCAGTATTCTGTATCTGTGCACCTCAATTTAATCAGGAAGGCATTGAGGTATAGTGTACAGGAGTATGTGTGTGTGGGAGGGGACATCTCAACAAAACAAGAACAATAACAAGTGGAAGACCTATAAATAAGAACAAGTGGAATACTTAACAATAACAATAATAACAAGAACAATAACCAATGGTAAATAAACAGGAGACTGTTGGATGATAAATGTAAATAAAGTCCATGAAGTCTGTAACACAAAGGTGGTTCAACAATAAAAAGGAGAAAACTGCTAGTGAAGAACCAATATGTTGATAAGGAAAATTATGATTCTAATCCAGGTTTCAATTTTCAGGAGAAAGAAATGGCTGATTAACATGAGACGAAGTGACCTCAGACTCTCCATGTCACACGAGGAGTTAACGCAAGGGGGATATGTTGTATGTGAAATGCATTTTGAGGAATGCTTCCTTGTAAAAGTGAGTTGTGCTCTTTTTTGAATCTGAGGAGCAGGAAGAAGAGAGGGATATAATAGACACAGAGGGAGGGACAGAAAAAAGCACAGAGGAGACACCAGAAATTATAGAGGAAAGGACAGAGGAGACTCTAGAGACACCAGTTGAGATAGAGGAAAGGACAGAGGAGAGCGCAGAAGGGACAGATGAGTCAAATAGAGGAAAAGAAAAGAAAAGAACAAAAGATCAGGCTCAGTTGACCATTCCACTCAGCAGTCTCCAACAAAAGGACCAGGTGATGTTCTGATCTTCTTAAATTTCAAGATTGTGACTAGCATTATCACAGAGACACATACAGTAGGGATGGGCACAATTAATCGACGATCGATTATTGATCGTTAAGAATTTCGTCGATCACGTTAATTTGTTATCGATTATCATTAAACTAATGCTGCTGCGCAGTGTGAGTGGAAAGTGGCTGGTCAAGTTAGCACGGAGGTTCCTGTGCATCCCGGCAATGTCAGTCCCCTCAGAGCGGGTGTTTTCAGCGGCTGGACTGAAGCCTGGTTTACACTCGACGCGTCCGCCCGAGCGCGAAGGTGAGCGCGGCAAAAAATATGTCATTGGTGTTCGGTGTTTCAGAAGAGAGCACGTCGAGTATAAACGCCTCGTCCGTTTGGGGAGGTGCGCGAGCACTCTGCGTAGACTCGCGCTGAAGAGCCAGGCGAAAATGTTAACAAGGCTTGACGGTCACCAGGTTGCGGTCGCGTCTGACCCCAGATCATGTCATCAACATGCTTTCTCAACAAAAATCAGTAGACTGGTGTAGAAGTTGTATGTGAGTTACTAGTTATTTTTTATGAGGCTTTGTTTAGTAGCCTAGGCTAATTGATTGTTAGGTATAGGCTAATCTCTCTCACCCTTTCTCGACTTCGTGCCTTGGATAGTTTTGAGTTACATTTTGACAAAACCTGTCAGATTTAAGTATTATTATATTTTTGGTTAAGTTATTTTTTAACATGTTTTTTTTATTCTTTATTATTTTGGAACAAACGAGGGTCTCTAAGACGCCAACTCGCAGCTGCAGGTTCCGTTGCGTTAGAGCACTGCAGCATTTATTTATACATCAAGTTTAGCCTAACCGAACGTCCAGTTTAACTGCCACAAGTTGATCATCTTGTAATAAAGATCTAATCGAGGAAAAACACGCTGTATTTTTGTATTTTCATTGCATTTTTAGGCTAATTTATAAAAAGTTAAATAAATAATGAATTTGAAAATAAAAATATTAATGATTAATCGATAGTCGATCGTTAATTCTCCCGACGATCGACTAAGAAAATTTAATCGAATGCCCATCCCTAACATACAGGATGCCTTTTTTGTTATTACAGAGAATTAAACAACTAGAGGCACGCCTTGCACGGCTGGAAAGGCTAAAACGGAGGAAAACAAAGACAGCTGCCAGGCCTAAAAAACCCAAGTAATGTCAATAAAAGGCAAAAAAAAAGCTGCCTTTAGAATTATAAACGCTTGATTTAAAGGAACACTCCACCGTTTTTTCATATTAAACTATGTTATTCCCTTAACTAAGACGAGTTGATACACACCTCTCTCGTCTCATACATTATAGTTATCCATTTTACCCGCTTAGAAAGAAAAGCGGCACGTTTTATTTTGTGTCACCATACTTGGTCGTGTAACTATTTAAATAGGGAAAACGTGGAGGTGTTTGGTCGCTTCTAACTTCATCTCTGTTTGGATCCTAATGAATGAACTGGGCTATCAAAGTGTCGCCGCCCGCCAGAGCGATTGAGCGCACGCACTGTGACGAGTGAAGTATGTATCAACTCGTCACGGAATAATATAGTTTAATATGAAAAAACGGTGGAGTGCTCCTTTAACAAAAAGGGAATGCATCTTAAAATCTACTCACTTGTTCTTCCGTAGTCCACATGAAATTATGGCTGAGATGCTCCAGAGGTCCTGAGGGCTGCCGGAACTTCATTAAAGCACAGCTGTCAGAGGCAGGGAAAAAAACCAGAGGAAGAAGGTTTGACCGGAACATGAAGGATCTGGGGCTGCAGCTTTTACACAGCAGTCCAAAGGCGTATCGTCAACTGAAGACGATATTTGCTCTTCCCTCAACAAGAACGCTTAGGCGTTATGTCACTGGACGTGTGGGATATTTTTCTGTAAATACCAATTTATGAAATTAGACTACTCAACTTCGACCAGTTTCATAATTTGAAGATATAACAAAATCTGATTATTCAACTTACTTGTCCCGACAGCCTGGCTTCCTGCAGGGAATCATCTCCCAAATGGGAGTCATCGCCACCACTATGACCCCTGTGGAAAGAATGTCCACAGTAGTCCTGGACAAGATGGCAATCAAAAAACAATTTGATTACGACCGGAGAAATGACGCCATTTATGGCGTATCAGGATCAGGAGCTGCTGCCAAACAAGCAATGGTCATCATGGCTAGGGGCATTTTGGGGAAGTGGAAGCAGGCAAGCCATACTTAAGAAAAACATTTGTTTTGATATTGCTGTATATTCAAACGCATTTACCTAAACCATGTCTTTCAACAGACAATGGGATATTTCTTTTCCCCAAGTTCAATGCCAGCAGAGGAAATTGCAGCCATCATTAAAGATGCCATTCGCCACCTACAACACGTAGGGCTGACAGTATGTAGTGCACAGAATTTGTGGACTTCCACTCCAACCTTGTATTGATAAAATGTATTAACCAATTTCAAAGGTGCAGGCAGTAATATGTGACCAGGGAAGCCCTAATGTTAAGGCTGTGCGTAACCTCGGGGCTAGCCTGGACCCTCTGGGAGGTGAGGAGTCCCACTGCATCCTGGTGGGGGTTCAGAGGGTTCCAGTCATCTTTGATGTACCTCACCTTCTCAAGTCAATCAGGAACAACCTGTACAAATATGGCCTACAGGTAAGCACAGTAAACAAAGCAAACATAAAATATATCACAATGATTCACACACCAGCTCGTATTTATTTACATCCTTAGACACAAAGAAAAAATGTTAGCTGGAATCACATTTCCAAATTCTATGAGTTGGACAAGCTTCACACCATTAGAATGGCCCCAAAGCTAACTGAGAGGCACATCCACCTGCCCACATTCTCAAAGATGCGCGTCAGTTTGGCTACGCAGGTGTTTAGCCACACCGTCTCTGCTGGTAAATTGTATCTATATTTTCAATGACTTTTCTTTAATAACTAACTGCAGATTGTAATGTGATACTGACCACCTATTCAATTGTCGTATCTGTTGTGACCCAGGCATTTCTGCAATGGTAACATTGCAGAGACTGCCAGCAAAGGCAAAAGATACAGCTGACTTTATAGCTAAATTAAATCACCTCTTCGACGTGCTAAATTCAAGGTAATTATGTTAAAAAAAAATAGCACCTTAACTTCACAAGCACAACTTACTAACTACACCTGATTAACTACAACCTACCTTTCTACCTTCACCCCACTAACTACGACTATCTACCTACAACTATCCTACTTGCAGATCCGACCAGGAAAAAGAGAACTTCCTGAGTAAATGCATCAATTGGGTGGCAGGCTGGCAATTCAGGTCAGTCAATAAGACGACAATCAACAAATCGTCTCAGGTTACTATTGTAACCATAGTTCCCTGAGAAACAGGGAATGAGACGATGCGTCGAATGACACGGTGGGAACGCCTCCAGCGTGACTGCGTCTGAAGCATCTATTTCAACTTAGTCCAATGGAAAGAGAGAATGAGCGTCACAGGCGGGTGACGTCATGACCAGGAAATGATAAAGCACTTCCGCTGCAAAACGGCAGTAGCTTCGAAATTTGCCGAAGCAAGCCGATCACAGGGACGCAGGAAGTATGGCAGAGGGACGCATCGTCTCGTTCCCTGTTTCTCAGGGAACTATGGTTACAATAGTAACCTGAGACGTTCCCTTTATCGAAAAAGGGAACTTCGAGATGCGTCGAATGACACGGTGGGAACGAGAATACCCAAAGCGCCATAATTACAAGTACCTGAGTGTCAGTCTGTTGATCTAAGCACTCAGCACCTGAGAACCTGGGGCCTTAGCATCCAGGTCTAAACTGTATAATCTGACGAATGTGAGCAGAAAGGAAGCCCGCCGCATCACAGACATCTTGAGGAGAAACTTCATACAGTAAGGCTTTAGAAGCCGCCATACTCCTAGTCGAGTGAGCTCGGACCACCAAAGGACAAGGCTGGTCCGAGTACTCGCATGCAAGTGAAATAGCCTCAACTATCCACTTACTGACCGTCTGTTTAGAAGCAGGAAGACCTTTCTTAGGTGATCCATTAAGTAAATCAGTAATATGTCGGACTTCCTCGTTGAGGATGTCCGAACACATAAGTGTCCAGTGGTACACTGGGTACAAGAGTTCAGCTTTTTCCTGGTCCGAAAAATAGGGAGAGTGAGGACCAGGAGGATGCTGTAGTGCTGACAGGTAACAGAGTTGGTGACTGTGACACTCTGGGCCCTATCCTGCACCCAGTGCAATTGACTTTGTACACAATGACGCATGTATCATTCCTATTTAGCAGTTTTAGAAAACAATTCCGCCACAGACCAGGACAAACCTAGTCTGAAGTCATTGGCGCGTTATTCAGATACTATTTTAAAGGGGAACAGAAATGAAAAAAAAATATTCGATAACATGTTGGTTATTAAAATTGTAAACAAATCAATTTAAAAATAATATTAAAAACAAAACATATATGAAGATTTGCCCAATTGTAGAAATACAAATTTATTAAAAGGTTTAATTTAGGTTCCAATACAATAATATATAAACTGAGAAATATTCTGTACATTGAAGTTAGCAGTGAAACTGTGAAACCCTCTCCGGTAACACTTTATTTGAAGGGGTGTGCATAAGACTGACATGACACTGTCATAAACATGACATAACACCTGTCATGAACATGAAGGAGTCTGTATGAATGTTTATGACTGTTGTCATTAAGTGTCATTCGGTAAATTATGACACTTCCAATGCAAAGTTGACATTGTTTAAAATGTCTTTGTTATGACAACTTGACATTACCCAAGACAAAAATGTCTTTGTTATGACAACTTGACATTAACCAAGACAAAAATGTCTCTGTTATGACAACTTGACATTAACCGAGAAATCATAACCTGTCAACCTGTCACAACTTTGGCCGTCATGACACCATTATAACTGTGTCATGAATATTTTACTTGTCCTCAAGTAAAGTGGAACACATTGTACTAGTTATAAAGATGTCATTAAGGGTTATTACACTGCAAAATGCTTGAAGTTTGATAATTAGACCTGTTATGACATATTTGTGACAGGTTGACAGGTTATGATTTCTTGGTTAATATCAAGTTGTCATAACAAAGACATTTCTGTCTTTGTTAATGTCAAGTTGTCATAATCAAGACATTTTTGTCTTGGGTAATGTCAAGTTGTCATAACAAAGACATTTTTGTCTTTGTTAATGTCAAGTTGTCATAACAAAGACATTTTAAACAATGTCAACTTTGCATTAAAAGTGTCATAATTTACCGAATGACAACAGTCATAAACATTCATAAAGACTCCTTCATTTTCATGACAGGTGTTATGTCATGTTTATGACAGTGTCATGTCAGTCTTATGCACACCCCTTCAAATAAAGTGTTACCCAATCTCCAGTAAGAGTCTCCTTTCATGATAGTCCTGTTTTCTCACCTTTCAGCCTAGAGATTGAATCGTTTAGGTTGATTGGATTAGCTGTAGGGGAGACTTTAACCTTTTGTCTTTAATGGCTCTGGTATGGCTCTTTGAACCAAGAGTTCCTGACCAGCATCAGCATTTGAATAGTTTATCTGCCCTCAGAGTAGGTTGGGTTCCTACTGCATTTGCATTCTTTGTTTCAGAGTTTCTTCCACCTTTGTGTAACTCCTCCCCCTTGTAAGGTATATGAACAGTCTGTATTTTAGTTTAGTCAGACTTGGAGACGATGTTTGGTATGACTGCAGTGACAAGCAATAAAACAACTTCTGCTTGGAAAACTACCTCTCGTTCGCCTGGTCTGCTCTTCTGACTTTTCTACACTTTAAGAAGAAAAAGTTCACAACAATTTGGTGCCGTGACCCAGATAGAATTAACTTCACCTGAATCCAGATTTGAAACAAAGACTGAGTTCCAGAACTTCAAGCTCAACAAAGAATTTCAACAAAGAATGAACTTCTGACTGAATTCCAGACTGAATCTTGAAACTTCAAGCAACAAAGATCTCAAGAAAGCGAACTGAGTTCCAGAACTGAATCTCAACAAGAATTCACCTTTCTAACTGACGTTCCAGACGGAATCTTTTCCATACAAACAAAGATTCGGTGAGTTTCACTCTATTCAAAGAACCACTGAAGACCAGTACAAATTGTGTGCCTCTGCGCCGCCAGAGAAAGAGTTATCCGACTGCTGTAGAGTTTGTTTAACTAATTTAACCTCTAAAGTTTTTTCTGTTAGAAATGAAATTTTATCCTCTGTTTCAGGCAGGGAAGATTAACTTTACGCGTTAATATTTTGAAATTTTACCCTCTGTTTCAGGCAGACAGGGAAGACAGAATACCCTCTGTTTCAGACAGGGAGATTTAGCATCTTATGCTACTGATTTAAATACCCTCTGTGCAAACAGGGAAGACTTAGCCGAAGTTAAGTGTGAAATGTTGGTTAATTTGGAAGGTTAACAAGAATTGATCTTTGTTAACAAGTGTACCCTCTTTTGATCAGAGAAGTTTTAATGTTATATTGTGTGATAACAAAGAACATCACAAAATGGTTAGAAGGAATGCTTGGCTAGTTCCATCAACTGAGAAAAATGGACTAGCTACTCCTTTATGGACAGACAGTGAGTTCAAGTCATTGCTAGGAGAGCACATGAATTCCATAGTGACTGAGTCAGTTAGATTGGATTTGACAAAGAAATTTGATATTGACCCAGAAAAAGTTTGGTCTATTGAAGAATGCAAGAAGGTGTTAGGTGCATGTATCAGAAAGAAAAACATGAAAGGCATAATTTGTTGCCATAGAGAATAAAGCTTATCCATTGCACAAGAACAAGCTAGGTGTATTGATAAGTTAAATGAACAGAACAAACAATTACAAACTCAAGTGTCCTGTTTCAAGACAAAGGTGAGCCATAATCAGGCCTCAACCAAATGTGACTCTGAAGACCAACAGTCAGATGAAAGCTATCCTGATTTACAGTCTTTCTGTAGACTAGAAACCACTAGAAATTCTAGTTTAATAGATAAAGATGTAAATGCATTTGAAGTGTGTGGAGCAAGACAAAAGGCTCAGACTAGGGCAAAAGGGATTGACTCTGTTCAATCTGCAACCCCCACACTGCAGTTACAAACAGTCAAATTATCTTTAGGTCCTAAAGAAATCGAGAGAATCGCTGAAAGTTTGCCATCAGTGCGAAGAAATTTTTCTGAGTTTAGGAGAGAATTGTCCATAAAGATACGGCTCTACGATATGTCTCTAGCTGAAATCACACAGCTAATATCACAGATCTTGACTGAGTCAGAATTCAATGATTTTGAAAATGCCGTAAACAATTCTGAGTTTCAAAATGCCAGAAAAGATGACTTGAGAGATGGAGTTCTGAGAGTGTTAAAAAGCATTTTTGGATCAAAAGTGGACTGGTCAAAGATCACTAATTGTGTACAGAAGAATGATGAAACTGTTAGTGAGTACACAGAAAGATTTTGCCAGACAGCTGCAGCGTACAGTGGAATTGCAGACACTTCAGAGAAGATGTTAGCTGATAATGGCCCTTTGGTTCGCACCTGGTCTCATTGTCTTTTGCCAGAACACAGAAAGGTGTTGCCTTTCTTAAACATCACATGGGCTACTAGAACTTTGCATAACAACTTGGACAGTTTAGCTACTTGGGAAAGAGACTCTGATGTCAAGGAGAGAGTAAAAATTGCAGCGGCTTCCTTTAAGGTCAACCCAGAGAAGCAACAGAAACACAAATGTCCTAAGAGAGAGGGCATCAGTTGTTATTATTGTGGTAAATATGGACATTGGGGAAAAGAATGTAGAAAGAAAAACAAAAAGAATGTTAGAGAAATGAACAACATTACTCAGCTTCTGCTGAATCTCCTGGCTGCTCTGAAGCAGCCCATCCCCCCATCATTAACCCAGTTGGGCAGCTGTTTTAGGTGTTAACCATTCAGGCTGTGAGTGCTTAATTTCCCCAGTAACTTACAACAGAGATAAAAGACTTCTGTTTGTTTAATAGAACAAAAGGAAAGTGACTATCTCAGCTTTACTTTGGGGGACACTGATTAAGTAGACTCACAGCCTTAAATGTTATTTTACAGCACAGGCCTTTTATCATTAATAGTATTGGGTCAGACTGTAAAAGTAAAATGCCCTCATGCAGTGTCCACAATAATGCCAAACATTGTTTCATCCTCATGTATGATGTCTGCTATGACTGAAGTTGTTAGAGGATGAAGAAGAAATAACTCAGATGAAGATTACACACGTCACAGGACAGGTAGTCAAATAAATCTCTAGAATGTTGCAAGCCATTAAAGCCTAAGTGGTACTTCAAGTGATATTAATTACATCAGCTGCAGTATTGTGTCAGGATAAACCTGGACAGATTGTGTCACACTGTAAAAGTTGCTCCCCCTCCCACAGGGAAATGACAGGACACAGGAACAGTGAGGAGCCAAGGGAAGAACCGATTGCAACAGGCATCGGGGGCCAACCCTTCGGTGAAGACTCCCTCATAGGCATTTCCCCCATCCATTAGTCCATTCCTCACCTCACTGGTTCTATTTAGGTGTCAAATTAATTAAGAGAATAGGGAAAGATGGAATAACAATAGCAGAACAACAACAGCAGACTCTGAAAAGTTTACAACAGTAGTGAGTTGAACAAATACTGCTCCTGTCTTTTTGTTTTCTCTCTTCCTCTGTGCAGGTACCACTTGCTGACCTGAGATCCATACGCACCGACCTCCTCATCTGCGTATGAAGACACAAACTGAAGAAATCAACTAGATTTCAGACAAACTACTTCAGAAATCAACTACTTAAGAGCTGAACTACTTCAGCTGAACTACTTCAGAGCCAACTATCACAAAAGGATAAAGAAAAGAAAAAAAAAACACAACGCAGAGACGACGAAACCTTCAGTCATCCATCGACATGATCAAGATTGTCCTACTACTACACATCATAAAGATCGCACAAAGTCCAGACTTCAGAAACGACATATTCTTAGAGCTGATGAATATGTCAAAAACGCCTTGTTTGCTGAAAAGAACGTTTGCAGGTCACATCCGAAGATGACTGCCTTCCAGGACTCACTTGTGCACAAACATGATGGTCTAACAAGACATTCTTGATCTTTCAGCAAAATTAAACCAAGATGACTGAAGATAATTAATAATAATAATAATAATAATAAATTTTATTTATAAAGCACTTTTCATAAAAGAATCTCAAAGTGCTACAGAACCACAATAAACAATCTAAAATCAGTAACCAATAAAAAACATAGAAAGAATGGAAAAATAACAACGCTTAAGGACCACTTAAGTAAGCCTGCCTGAACAAAACAGTTTTTAGCTCCTTTTTAAAATTGTCCACCGACTGGGGTTTTCGCAGATGTTCAGGGAGGGAATTCCAGATGCGAAGGGCAGCACAGCAGAAAGCTCGGTCTCCCATGGTACATAGTCTTGAGCGTGGCTGATGGAGGAGGTTTGTGCTTTGGGACCGGAGGTTACGGGTAGAAGAATGAGGGGTAAGGAGATCTTTGAGGTATTGCGGGGCATTGTTATAGATGCAAAGATGGGTAATGAGGGCGATTTTATATTGAATTCTTGAGGTTATGGGGAGCCAGTGGAGGTTCTGAAGAATGGGAGTGATTGTGTTCGTATTTGCGTGCCTTCATCAGAGTTCGGGCAGCACAGTTCTGAATAAATTGGAGTTTTTGAAGGTGTTTACCTGAAACACCAATAAGTAGGCTGTTACAGTAATCAAGCCTGGAGGAAATTAAGGCATGGACGAGTTTCTCAGCATCAGAGAAAGTGAGAAAGGGGCGGAGTTTCGAAATGTTTTTGATATGAAAAAAACAGGTTTTATACAGATGTTTGACATGATTTGCAAAGGTTAGTTGAGGGTCAAGCTTCACGCCGAGGTTGGTAACAATAGCGGAGAGGGAGATGTCCTGACCAGAGAAAGAGATAGTGGTAATAGGTGATGACTTTACCTGATGAGGGGTGCCAATTAGTATGGCTTCGGTTTTTGAGCTGTTTAACTGGAGAAAATTTTTACTCATCCATACCTTAATCTCCTCCAGGCAGTTAGAGAAGGGCTAGAGATGTAGGTGAAGCCGAAAATGAAGGGAGAACAGATAATGAAGAAAGGTCCGGAGTAGAGCATAAATTTGAGTCAGTTCGCAGGTACAACTGAGTGTCATCAGCATAACAGTGAAAAGAGATACCGTATCGGCTGATGACACGACCCAAAGGCAGCATGTATATAATGAAAAGCAAAGGACCTAGGATAGATCCTTGGGGGACACCACAAGTGACCGGGGTTGTTCTGGACCTAGCAGATCCCAAGTGAACCTGTTCTGTCCTGTCAGCGAGATAAGAGGTAAACCAGTCCAGTGTGGAATGACGGAGACCAATGTCAGAATG
This sequence comes from Chrosomus eos, assembly GCA_036326025.1. Lineage (NCBI taxonomy): Eukaryota > Metazoa > Chordata > Actinopteri > Cypriniformes > Leuciscidae > Chrosomus > Chrosomus eos. The sequence goes on from JAZAVI010000028.1 coordinate 1,466,709, forward strand.
GAGACGACTTAGAAGGATATGGTGATCTACAGTATCAAAAGCCGCTGAAAGGTCAAGGAGAATGAGCAAAGAGGGTGATCCAGAATCTGCAGAAATAAGAAGGTCATTAGTTACCCTCAACAGTGCTGTCTCTGAACTATGAGCAGTTCGAAAACCAGATTGGAATATTTCAAACAATGAGTGACATTGTAGATGTTCCTGTAGCTGCACAGAAACAGCTTTTTCTAGCACCTTGGACAGAAATGGAAGATGAGAAATAGGCCGATAGTTGGCGAGACATTCTGGGTCGAGGTTGGGTTTCTTTAGAAGAGGTTTGATAATGCCAGTTTTAAGTGGGGGTGGGACATGGCCAGAAATTAATGACTGGTTTATTATTTGTGTAAGAAGGGGACTAATGGCCGACAGATTTTTTTTGATGAGTGCTGTAGGGAAGGGATCCAGGGGAGAGGTGGAAGGCTTCATCTTTTTGATTAGACCCTCGACATCAATCTGTGTGACTGTAGTGAAAGTGCTTAAAAAAGGAGGTTGTGAACCAGCGTGAGGTAAGGATGGAGCTGGGGAACCAGAAAGCTGAGACCGGATGGAGTTGATCTTATCTTGAAAAAATGCAAGAAACCTGTTGAAGAGCTCTGCAGTTGGTTCAGTCTGGATTTGATTTTTTTGATTGAGGAGATGATTTATAGTTGCAAAAAGTTGTTTGGAATTTCCTGGAGTGTTATTAATAATGCTAGAGTAGTAGGTGGACCGGGCTTGTTTAAGGGCCGCTGCGTAGGCCACCTGGTGATGTTTATAGGCTAGCTTATGAACCACCAAGCCAGATGATTTGACACGCCTCTCAATGGCACGGCCACCAGCCTTCATCTTGCGCAGTTCATCCGTGAACCAGGGGGCAGAACGAGAAAAAAAAACACAGTTCTTCTTTTGAGTGGGGCATGTATATCCAGAAGGCAATGAAGTGAGACATTATAATGTTCAACTAATTCGTTGACTGATGGAAGATTGACTGTAGCCAGCAGTTTAAGATCAGAGTACAATATGGCAGGGTCAATGTTTTTTATATTTCGAAAATTAATCTCCCGTTTTGGCTTTGGGAGGGGTGACGGGCAGGAAATATCCATGGAGATGATGCTGTGATCGGAGACGCCCAGGTCATATACCAACACATTTTTGATGGAAGGAATGTCTGAAATAACCAGGTCTAATGTGTGCCCCCTGATGTGGGTGGGAGCATCAACGTGCTGAGTAAGATTAAGACAGTCCAGAACATTTAAAAATTCACTTACCAACGGAGAGGAGGGATTTTCAATATGAATGTTCAAATCGCCCAATATAATATTATTAGTGGATAGAGAGCAGAAGGAAGTGAAGAGATCATGAATCTCTGCAATTGGGTAACACTTTATTTGAAGGGGTGTGTATAAGACTGACATGACACTGTCATAAACATGACATAACACCTGTCATGAACATGAAGGAGTATTTATGAATGTTTATGACTGTTGTCATTAAGTGTCATTCGGTAAATTATTACACTTTTAATGCAAAGTTGACATTGTTTAAAATGTCTTGATTATGACAACTTGACATTAACAAAGATAGAAATGTCTTTGTTATGACAACCTGACATTAACCAAGAAATCATAACCTGTCAACCTGTCACAAATATGTCATAACAGGTCTAATTATCAAACTTAAAGAAGTGTTCCACTTTACTTGAGGACAAGTAAAATATTCATGACACAGTTATAATGGTGTCATGACGGCCAAAGTCAAAACCAAGCACATATGACAGGGTAATGTAATGTTAACGCAAAGCTAAATAACTTCTTTAAATTTGATAATTAGACCTGTTATGACATATTGCAACCCGTTCTCATCCCAAGGCGTCATATAGGTGACGCTTTTGACATTTCCGTCTAAATCCGACGCACATGGCACCCTTTATCGTCAATATGAGACGCAGATCCCAAGGCGTCATAACCCTAACCCTACCCCAGACCTAAACCTACCCGTCTCATATTGACGCTAAAGGGTGCCATGTGCGTCGGATTTAGACGAAATGTCAAAAGCGTCACCTATATGACGCCTTGGGATGAGAATGCGTTGCATATTTGTGACAGGTTGACAGGTTATGATTTCTTGATTAATGTCAAGTTGTCATAACAAAGACATTTCTATCTTTGTTAATGTCAAGTTGTCATAACAAAGACATTTTAAACAATGTCAACTTTGCATTAAAAGTGTCATAATTTACAGAATGACACTTAATGACCACAGTCATAAACATTCATAAAGACTCCTTCATGTTCATGACAGGTGTTATGTCATGTTTATGACAGTGTCATGTCAGTCTTATGCACACCCCTTCAAATAAATTGTTACCGATAATTCTTCATGGTTCAGAAACTTGATTCATCACGAGAAAATCACAGTTCCAACCAGAAAAGACTCACGGACCCTAATTGCATGTTTTGTTTCTGTGTCAACATGCAATTACAGAAAAACACAGCATGCCTTATGTGCCTATAACTAACACAAGTTACAAGAATGAACTTTTAAGTGTTTAAATTTGTATATAGTGTGGGAGTTATTTAGAACTCCCAAAGGGGGAAATTGAAGGATTACAAATTTATTAAATGTTTTATTTAGGTTTCCAATACCAAAGTATATAAACTGAGAAAGTTCTGTACATTGAAGTTAGCAGTGAAACTGTGAAACAATCTCCAGTAAGAGTCTCCTTTCATGATAGTCCTGTTTTCTCACCTTTCAGCCTAGAGATTGAATCGTTTAGGTTGATTGGATTAGCTGTAGGGGAGACTTTAACCTTTTGTCTTTAATGGTTCTGGGATGGCTCTTTGAACCAAGAGTTCCTGACCAGCATCAGCATTTGAATAGGTTATCTGCCCTCAGAGTAGGTTGGGTTCCTACTGCATTTGCATTCTTTGTTTCAGAGTTTCTTCCACCTTTGTGTAACTCCTCCCCCTTGTAAGGTATATGAACAGTATTTTAGTTTAGTCAGACTTGGAGACGATGTTTGGTATGACTGCAGCCACAAGCAATAAAACAACTTCTGCTTGGAAAACTACCTCTCGTTCTCCTGGTCTACTCGTCTGACTTTATTACACTTTAAGAAGAAAAAGTTCACAACACAATATAGAAATTCATTTGTTGTAATCAGAGCCCAGCCGTGTTCGATGACATCACTGGCATGGTACCACTGTAGACTATTAATGTTTTGTCAGGCTACTCTACTGTATTCTGACTGATTATGACAAGTTAACACTAAAAACAGCATTTAAGTAAGAAATGTAATCATCAAATTAAATAATAAAACTCCATATTCTTCACTGTATGAATGAAACGTATACTGATAGGCAACTGCTGTCACTTTAGAATATACTGATACACATACACGATTTCTTACAGATGTTTGCATTTACTTAAGACAAAACACACTGTTTATGTGAACCTTGTGTTTTTGACACTTTGAATGCAATAAGACGATAAAGAGAGTTTAGTTTAGTGCACACGCTGTGACATGGCTGTCTGTGCATTGTGTTTAGGTGTGTGCGCTCGTCAAGTTTAAGCTGGCAAGACGCGCCGCCGCGTCTCTCATACACAATTTGAAAGCGGCTGAAATTACTGTAACTAACCAGTGTCTTGAAGGTGTCGTCGATGTAAATCACCTATGAGTAATGTAGCGACTTCAGACAAGCACAATTTAGATTTGCGTCTGAGAGAGATAGAGAGAGAGAGAGAGAGAGAGAGAGAGAGAGAGAGAGAGAGAGAGAGAGAGAGAGAGAGAGAGAGAGAGAGAGAGAGAGAGAGAGAGAGAGAGGAGAGAGAGCATGATCATTTTGCATTGTGGATGTTTTTTTGTATTATTTTTAAGTGTACCACTTAATTTCTGTCTATGTGTGTTCTGCTGTAACGTATGGACAGAGGCGGTCGGATCCATGTGCAGCACTTTATTTGAAATATAAACAAAAGCAGACATAAACTCGAGCAGACAGTTTAACAAGGGGCAATCAGGTTACTCGTGGTCAAAACAGGCTTAGGTCGAGGCAGGCAGCACAGGTTCAAACAGTCCAGATAACAGGCAAAGATCAAGAGTCCAGGGAAACACGGAATACTAAAACAAGGAATAATGCTCAGAAATGCACGCTTACAGTGTAACAAGACTTCGCAAAGGACAAAGGAGCAACACAGGTTTAAATCAGGAGCTCAATAACCAATAATGAAACACAGCTGAACATAATAAAACATAATGAGTTCATGGGGAAAACATAACACAATGTGAGAGTGCCCTCTAGAGGCTCTCGAGGGCACTACAACTGCCGATCGTCACATAACCCCCCTCTAAGGAGCGGCTTCCAGACGCTCCTAAGAGCTCCGGGGGGAGGTCAACGGGGGCTGGGATGGAGGGCCAGGCCCGTGGAGAGGCAGGAGGCCAGGCACATGGAGAGGCCTCGGGCCTGGAGACCAGAGTGGGGCAAGAGACCACAGGGAAGCATGCGTCGAAGACAACCAGGGTGGAATACACTTGACAGGAGACTAGGGTTGAACACACTTGACAGGAGACCAGGGTTGAACACACTTGACAGGAGACCAGGGTTGAACACACTTGACAGGAGACCAGGGTTGAACACACTTGACAGGGTACCAGGACGGAGCAGACTCAGACGCGGTCCATGTCATCATCGCCTCCATGGCACCCACAGAGTACCTACTGCCCCCCCCCCCCAAATAAATACTTGGGGAAATCCACGGGAGGAACCTCCGGGTGGTACACGGGTTCAGGAAAGGCCTCCTGGAGCTTGAAGGGCGCAGGCAAGGCGAGGTGCAGAGGCGAGGCCGGCAGGGCAAGGCGCAGAGGCGGAGCCGGCAGGGTGAGGTGCAGAGGCGGGGCCGGCAGGGCGAGGCGCAGAGGCGGGGCCGGCAGGGCGAGGAGTCTGGGTACGCTCACCGGAGCCTGGCGAACCGAACGAATCCTCCTCCTCCTGCGGCGGCGTCTCACTTGACTGGATTCACTCACTTGGCTAGACTCACTTGACTCGGCAGACAAACTTGACTCACTTGACTCGGCAGACTCACTTGACTCGGCAGACGAACTACACTCACTTGACTCGGCAGACGAACTTGACTCACTTGACTCACTTGACTCGGCAGACGAACTTGACTCACTTGATTCGGCAGACGAACTAGACTCACTTGACTCGGCAGACGAACTTGACTCACTTGACTCATTTGACTCGGCAGACGAACTTGACTCACTTGACTCGGCAGACGAACTTGACTCACTTGACTCGGCAGACGAACTTGACTCACTTGACTAGGCGCATGACTGACTGGATTCACTCGACTTGGCACTTGACTCAGGGCTATATTCACTTGACTTGGAGCTTGACTCAGGGCTAGATTCACTTGACTCGGGATTCGATTCTTTCGAGTCGGCTGACATGTGCTCAAACTCCAGTTCGGCAGGCGAAACCTCCGCTGTATCTGGATTACCAAGTTCAACAAAACCAGTGCGGAATACGGGCTCGAGGGTTCTGATACGATGAGTGGGTTTGGCAGGAACGGTAAACTTGAAAGCCCCTCTGACGGTCATCAAGGGAGGATCGAACAGTTTGTTGAGATGAGGCTTTAGCGGCGTGCGGAATGAGTGAGAGAAATCAGCCGCAAACGAACCCCCCCGACGCAGGGACAAGAGCAGTTCCTCAGGATCTTCTCCTGCGGGGAGTCCAAAAGTCTCTCTGAATAGGGCTGTTACGACCCTAAGGGTCATATGTGTTTGTTTGGGGTGTGTTTCTTTCTTCTCTCTCTTAGGTGGTGGCCCCTCCCCCTCCATGTCTCGGCTGCATGTGTGAGTGGCACCAGGTGTGCCTGATTACCACTCAGTACCTGGAGGATAAGAAGACTGTTCTCCCACAGTTTGTGGGAAGTGTTGTTGTGAAGTGTATGCTCTGCTCTGTTCATGTCTCTTCCTTCCATTTTGACCACATTGGCAGACCGGTTTTATTCAACCTGTGGGTTGAACCAAATCTTGCATCGTGTTGTGAGTCTAGAACAATGTTTGGTGTTTGTTTGTGTGCTAACCTCCTCAGTGGAGTGAGGATTGCTTAGTAGTTTAGTTAATGTTAACTCTTGTCTTTTCTTAGTTATTTCGTTGGTGTGTATTGTTTGCTTTTTCTTGTTTGTTAGTGTCCCACTGTGAGAGAGTGGTTTTCTATTGGTTTTTCTTTGTCCATATGGTAATAAATATATACGTTTAAACTACATGTGACTCTGATTTCCTGTTCTCTTTTGACCTGGTTATTTTAAATTATTGTTGCTTCCCTGTCCCCTGGATTTACCATTTTGGGGAACGTAACAATTTGGGGGCTCGTCCAAGATTTAAAGGAGACTGGAGATCAGTTTTTTTGTGCTAGTTTGTATTGTGTGGTTGTCATTGTCCAGGGTTGTGAACACATGACTAACTTCCCTAGTTTAGACTAGAGGTGCCCAGCTGAACTGTCACAGTTCTTCCTTCGGACACCATTTGTTATTTTGCCTTTTTTATTTTCGGAGTAATCCTGGGTGGGGATTAATTCCCTGGCGGGGGTAGGCGTTTCGGGGTTTCGGCCACCGAAGTTGTTGCCTTTAAAGTCGCCTCGAGCCCGGCACGCTCCAGAAGATAGACTAGGTATAGAATTGATAGGCAGGATCTGGGGAAGTTGTGGTGTTGCACAAAGCGCTGGATGGTGAGTATTGCATTTGGTTTAGCTGAGTGGCTAGTGTGGCTAATAGCAGTACTAGTGGGTGGCTAGTATGGCTGTCTTTAACCGGGAGGAGTTTTTAGCGAATCCTACGTTAAATCAGCTTGACTTGTGTCGGAAAGTTGATTTATATTTTGTTGCTAATCACTTTAGTATTCCTGTCGGTAGTACTCTAGTGAAAAGAGAGCTGAAGGATGCCGTGGTGAGTGGGTTAGTGCAGAGAGGAGTTCTTAGCTTGGCTGTAGGTGAGACCTCCCCAGATGGCCAGGTAGAAGTAACAGACATGTCAGAGGATGAGGTTGTCACGCCCAAAGTAAAGCAGGATGAGGTTGAACGGCAACATTTCACTTTGCCTCGTTTTGTACCGCACTCTGTAGAGTCCACTTCCACGCCACAAGATGGTGCCCGATTAAAAGTTCGATTAGCTCGTTTACAGTTGGACAAGGAGGAGCGGGAGCGTGAGTTCCAGCTGCGTAGAGAATTGGAGTTGAAACGCTTGGAGGCGGAAACGGCTTTCAAGATGCGTGAGCTTGAGCTACAAGCTAATGCCACCATGCACAGATCAGTTCCCCTGAGACTCGGTCGTCATCCAACACTACTTTTGATGTAAGTAAAAACATAGCACTAGTGCCTGCATTTAGAGAATCAGAAGTAGAAGGTTACTTTAGCGCGTTTGAGCGAATCGCAGTAGCTCTTCGTTGGCCAAAGGAAGTTTGGGCCATTTTGCTTCAGTGCAAGTTGACTGGCAAGGCTCAGGAGGCTTGTGCTGCACTTTCAATGGAAGACAGTTTGTGCTTTGATAAAATTAAAAGCGCAGTTTTGCGGGTCTATGAGCTAGTGCCTGAAGCGTATAGACAGCGGTTCAGGGGTCTCAGTAAAGCTGTTAGCCAGACATACGCAGACTTTGCTAGGGAAAAGTTAACTTTATTTGATCGCTGGTGTGCGGCTTGCAAAGCTGAAGACTTTTCGTCCTTACGTGAGTTGGTATTGTTGGAAGAGTTCAAGAACTGTGTGTCTGAGAGGATCGTTGTTTACTTGAACGAACAGAAAGTGGCTACCCTACAGCAAGCGGCGATGCTAGCTGATGAGTTTGCTTTAACACATAAGGGTGTCTTCAGTAAACCGATCTCTTCCTCTGTTTCTCCACCATATCTTAGTGCTAGCAAGAAGTCTAGTGACAGACAGGTACCTCGAGTTGGTTTAACTACCTCTACTTCAAGTGCTAAAACCGATAGAATATGTTTTTTCTGTCATAAACCTGGTCACCTCATAGCAGATTGTATAACGATGAAACAAAAGCAGCAGGGTTCAGTTACCAAGCAGCCGAAGGGAGTGGGATTAATAAAAACTGTCACTTCTGAAAGTGAGCCTACCTCTTTGCAAGAGCCAGATGAATGTTTTAAACCGTTCATCCTTCCTGGTTCTGTATCACTCACAGGGCAGGTTGAAGATCAGCAGCAGGTCAACATACTACGTGACACTGGTGGTTCGCGGTCTTTTATCCTTTCTAGCGTCTTGCCTTTAGATGCCAAGTCAGCCTGTGAGGTCAGTATAGTTGTTCGAGGTATTGGTATGAGTTATGTCCCAGCCCCACTTCATCGTATTCACGTTCAATCTAAGCTTGTTTCTGGTTGGTTCCCTGTAGCTGTAAGATCATGTTTTCCTGTGGAGGGAGTACACTTCATCATGGGTAATGACATTGCAGGAGGTAAAGTATACCCTGATCCTGAAGTTGTGGATGTACCCATTTCTGAGAGTGAGTCAGATGAGCTGGTTTCAAAACACTCAGAACTGTGCTCAGTCAGTGTGTTGACAAGAGCTCAAGCTCGGAAAAAAGATCAGGAGGTAACTTTGTCTGATTCCATGTTTCCTTCTGTTTTTTCTGAGGACAGGATGTTTGCGGGGGGAGAGTCGACAGAGGTTGGTGAAACAGTGCCAGAGACTGTTGCTATTCCTGAAGTACCACTGCCGCTGACACGTGAAGGACTCATTGGTGCACAGGAAAATGACCCCTCACTGACAAAGTGCTTTGCAGCAGTTGTTGCTGACCCGAGCGAGTGTAGGAAAAGTCAGTGTTTTCTTGTGGAAAACCGAGTATTAATGCGAAAGTGGTCTTCGCATACAGGTGCATTAACTGATGAGACTGGTGAAGATTTCAACACAGTGTATCAGATAGTAGTTCCGGTTGGTTGGCGAAAGCATGTACTAGGATTAGCTCATGAACATCTGTGGTCTGGTCATTTAGGCATCACAAAAACCTATGACCGTGTTCTTAAACACTTCTTCTGGCCAGGAATGAAATCTGATGTAACTCGGTTCTGTAACACCTGCAGTACATGTCAGGTAGTAGGAAAACCCAATCAAGTTATTCACCCAGCTCCACTGCGACCAATTCCTGCAGTTGGTGAGCCATTTGAACATGTTTTAGTGGACTGTGTGGGTCCATTGCCAAGAACAAAGACTGGTAACCAGTTCTTACTGACTGTTATGTGCATGTCCACTCGTTTTCCAGAGGCAATCCCTCTGAGGAAAATAACAGCCCCAACCATTACAAAAGCCTTGACTAAATTCTTTACTACATTTGGTTTGCCCAAGATTGTTCAGACTGATCAGGGAACCAACTTTATGTCCAAGGCATTCAAACAGTCCCTGCAGTCCTTAGGAGTGTCACATTCTGTATCAAGTGCTTACCACCCAGAGTCACAGGGAGCATTAGAGCGTTGGCACCAAACCCTGAAGTCGATGCTAAAAAAGTACTGTTATGACACAGGGAAAGATTGGGACGAAGGTGTGCCATTTGTATTGTTTGCCATACGGGATGCCAAACAAGAATCCCTGAAATTCAGTCCTTCTGAGCTTGTGTTTGGCCACAATGTCCGTGGGCCGTTGAAAGTGCTGAAGGAGCATTTAATGGCTGGCTCCTCCCTAAGTCTAATGTGGTAGATTTTGTTTCACAGTGTAGGGAACGTTTGCATCGCGCTACTTCCTTGGCTAAGGAAGCTCTCTCCTCTTCTCAGGTCAGCATGAAACAGCAGTACGACAGAAACGCTGTTGAGCGCAAGTTTCAGCCTGGTGACAAAGTGTTGGTATTACTGCCTGTGCTTGGTTCTTCTCTTTCTGCTCGCTTCTCAGGTCCATATGTAGTAGATGGCAGAGTCTCAGAAACCGATTATGTTGTCCATACCCCTGAGCACAGAAGAAAAAAACGTTTGTGTCACATTAACATGTTGAAGGCTTATCATTCCAGGGAGGATGATCAAGGGGAGCAGAAACGCAGCGTGGAAGCGGCTATTCCCGACAACAGTTCTGCGTCCATGGTTTATGGTGTGTTCATGGGAGCTGAAGGGGATGATGGGTTGATTGCGGTATCCGAGGGGAAACAGTGTGGTAGGCTATCTAATACAGAGTTTTTGGCTGAAGTGGAGGAAAAGCTTTCCTACCTTACTGACACGCAACGGAGAGACGTACTTACCTTGTTCAATTTATTTCCCATGCTTTTTAGTGATGTACCATCTCGTACGACTGTGATACAGCATGATATTGATGTTGGCTCTGCTATTCCAATCAAGCAGCATGCTTACAGGTGTCCTGTTGTAAAAAGAGAGTTGATGAAGAAGGAGGCTACTTATCTGCTAGAAAATGGTTTAGCAAAACCTAGCAGTAGCTCATGGAGTTCACCCTGTTTGCTGACACCAAAGTCAGATGGTACCCCCCGGTTCTGTACAGATTTCAGAAAGGTCAATGCAGTCACGGTCCCAGACTCGTTTCCATTACCTCGAATGGAAGACTGCATAGATAGCATTGGTTCTGCTGTTTTTATCACTAAACTGGATCTTCTTAAAGGATACTGGCAGGTCCCGTTGACTGCTAGAGCTTCTGATATATCAGCATTTGTGACTCCAGATCACTTTCTTCAATATACAGTGATGGCTTTTGGGATGAGAAATGCCCCAGCCACATTCCAACGACTCATGAACATAGTGTTGGGAGATGTACCCCAGTGTAATGTGTATTTGGATGACGTAGTGGTTTATTCAAATGAATGGGAAAGTCATTTGTCTAGCCTGAAAATCGTGTTTGAACGGCTTGCTAACGCAGCATTGACCCTTAACCTAGCTAAATGTGATTTTGCTAGGGCTACTGTCACCTATTTAGGGAAACAGGTAGGACAGGGGCAGGTCAGACCAGTGGAGGCTAAAGTGGCTGCAATATTGACATATCCAATTCCTACAACCAGACGGGAGCTCCGGCGTTTCTTAGGCATGACTGGATACTACAGATGTTTTTGTAAGAATTTCTCAGTGGTAGTGGCTCCTCTTACTAAGCTCTGTAGTCCAGCTGTACCATTCGTGTGGACACCTGAATGTGAACATGCCTTTGCCGCTGCTAAGTCCCTGTTGTGCAGTGCTCCTGTACTGGCTGCGCCTAACTTTGCTTTTCCCTTCCAGTTAGAGGTGGATGCTAGTGGTGCTGGAGCTGGAGCTGTTTTGTTACAGATTGGAGAAAATGGTGTGCATCACCCTGTTTCATACTTCTCCACCAAGTTCAAGCGCCACCAACTGAATTACTCCACCATTGAGAAGGAGACGCTGGCCATGTTACTTGCATTACAACATTTTGAGGTATATGTGTGTTCCAGCCCATCTCCTGTGACTGTGTACACTGATCACAATCCTCTAGTTTTCCTGAATCAGATGTACAATCACAATCAGCGTCTGATGCGTTGGGCTCTGATGGTCCAGGGATTCCAGCTTAACATCAAACATAAGAAGGGGTCGGAAAATGTGGTTGCCGACGCTCTCTCTCGTGGGTAAGAGGCGTTCTGAATTATTATCAGTGGAACACAAGTGATGGATCATAGTTAAAAATAACTGTGTTAGTACCATTATTATATAACATGGAGAATGATGGTGATTTGCGGTTAACAAAACCTATGGTTTTGATCTTAAGTGAGGGGGTGTTACGACCCTAAGGGTCATATGTGTTTGTTTGGGGTGTGTTTCTTTTTCTCTCTTTAGGTGGTGGCCCCTCCCCCTCCATGTCTCGGCTGCATGTGTGAGTGGCACCAGGTGTGCCTGATTACCACTCAGTACCTGGAGGATAAGAAGACTGTTCTCCCACAGTTTGTGGGAAGTGTTGTTGTGAAGTGTATGCTCTGCTCTGTTCATGTCTCTTCCTTCCATTTTGACCACATTGGCAGACCGGTTTTATTCAACCTGTGGGTTGAACCAAATCTTGCATCGTGTTGTGAGTCTAGAACAATGTTTGGTGTTTGTTTGTGTGCTAACCTCCTCAGTGGAGTGAGGATTGCTTAGTAGTTTAGTTAATGTTAACTCTTGTCTTTTCTTAGTTATTTCGTTGGTGTGTATTGTTTGCTTTTTCTTGTTTGTTAGTGTCCCACTGTGAGAGAGTGGTTTTCTATTGGTTTTTCTTTGTCCATATGGTAATAAATATATACGTTTAAACTACATGTGACTCTGATTTCCTGTTCTCTTTTGACCTGGTTATTTTAAATTATTGTTGCTTCCCTGTCCCCTGGATTTACCATTTTGGGGAACGTAACAAGGGCGATAAACACGTCAAGGGAACGACATCCGACCTGGTTCCCAGAGCGCGCCTGCCCACTCCAGAGCCTTTCCAATGAGCAGTGAGCAGATGAGGGAAACGCGGTCGTTATCCGAGGTGTAAAACTGGGGATGATGATTCATGTACAAGCTGCACTGCTGAAGAAATCCTTCACACGCCACAGGTGAGCCATCAAACTTTTCAGGAAATGACTGACTGGAATAGTTAGATGCAGTACTCACACTGGTTTGCGGTGGAACAGGTGCAGCAGGGGCTTGGGCTATAGCGGCTGTGCTTGAGCTCTGCGGAGACCAGGATTGCACGGAGTTTGCTAGTTCCTCGAGGAGAGAAGTTAGTCTCGCCAGCTGAGAACGCTTACAGTGTAACAAGACTTCGCAAAGGACAAAGGAGCAACACAGGTTTAAATCAGGAGCTCAATAACCAATAATGAAACACAGCTGAACATAATAAAACATAATGAGTCCATGGGGAAAACATAACACAATGTGAGAGTGCCCTCTAGAGGCTCTCGAGGGCACTACAACTGCCGATCATCACATCTGCATTGTTTCTGATTTTGAGGATGAATTTTGTCCATTTTCTAAACGGGATCTTTAACCTGAGGGTGACTTTTTTCACAATAACATAAAAACAGATATCATCCCAAACATTTTTTTGTAGATCTGGAAAGTGTTGACAACTGTACAAAGTGTCAGTACAAGTGTCTATTTGGACCAAGAGAATTTTATTTTATTTTATTTTTTAGAAAGTCATTTGGGGTCAAAAAGACCCTGAGGACCACATAAGGGTTTTAAAGAAACAGAATGGCAATGAAAACACCAAGACTTTAAAAGCAGTTCCAGCTTTAGTAAAAGCAAAATCCAAATGGTACAACCATTAGCCATGAAGTAAAACATGTGGAAAATATGTATTAAAAAAACATCTTTTAAGCTTTTAAGATTTTAAAAGCAGTTCCAGCTATATTGTAAGCCTACATGTATATGCCAAATGTATGAGTACTGAATGCAGTGCTTTTTATACTTGTGAATCAAAAACATTAGTAGACTTCGATTACACTATGACAACATCTATGACTACACCTACAGTAATATAGACTAAGCATGCATTTTATTCTAGCCTAACTTTCCCAAAGCCTGATTATGCCACCATATTGAAAGATCTGTAGTTGGGTTGCATGTGTGAGATTTTCAGAAGAAATTTCATAAGATTTAAAGTCGGATTCTGTCTGTTTCTTTTAATCATAAAGACAAAGTTTCAACAATACCATAATGAATAGTGTTGTATTTTGTAGTTACATTGACTGTAACTGAAAATTCTCTCTGCTATATACAATTCCAGCCTCATTTTAAGCAATGCATGCCAATCTTTAAATAATTGCTTGAGAAGTTATAATAAAGGTGTTTAACTGAAGCACTTGGTTATTCTTGGAGTTAAATCATCCTGATATGTTTTCAGGATTGTGCGGGCGGCAGCAGGACTTCAGTTGGAGGGTTTGGCTCATCTGTAATCTTTAAATCACGGCAGAACAGCACTGGTTCTTGACCAAGACCTATTTTTTACTGCCACAGATATAAAGACTTGTTTGGCTTCAGCTCAAATGTGAGTTGCTCTTCCACTTCAATAATTTCATTACAGCTTTCATTTTTAGTGTTGGCATGTGCATCTAAAAAAAAGAAGAGGTGCAACTTCAAAATTAACTTTGCATGTTCTCCAGATTCAATCAAGGATGACGTGGCTATGTTCCAGTTGTGTGTGATCTGGGTAATCTGCTCCTTATCGTATCCAACTTTTTTATTGATTTTCTTTTGCCATGTCACTGGTGTATTGCTGTCATTAGTTATAATTTTCATATTCTCCCAATTGTCAAAGGATGGGCCTATAGTTACAGTCAGCCCACCAGGAAGGAAGTTAAGAACATCAGGATGAACAGAATAGACACCAATGCACTCATCTTTGCTGAAGTCGGTACCTTTGTAGTACTCAACTCCCCAATCTGAGACTGGCTTTAGGAAGAAGCCGTCGTTTGACAGTCCCCAGTAATAGAGGCCGTTTTTGCAGTTGGGATGGAGCTTGTATTCTTCAGCATCTGAGTCTGTATTCATGTTTGTTGTTTCTCGGTAAGTGCCCCTTTCTTGGAAGAAGATGAAAAACTTGCCAGAAGTTGAGAAGTAGTGATCTCCTCCCTGGCAGTTGGGATGAAGGCTGTGAACTTCAGCACCGCTGTCCGTCGTCAGGTTCTTGACTCTGCGGTAGGAATTGCCCTTGATGATGTAAAAGGAGCCATCTTCATCTCCAAGGTAATGGTCTCCATTTTTGCAGGCAAGGCACAGACTGAAAATAGAGATGTCTGAACCTCTATTGATACTACCTATCTTCATATAGCAGCCAAGATCAGAACGGATTATATAATAGTATTTGCCCGCTCCACAGATGTCAGTGCCTTTTATTTTGCTCTTGGGGATAATGCTGTTCATGGTGCCTGAACCTGCAACACAGGGAAAAAAAACATTCAATCTTCACACCAAATAAAAGCTGTTACTTTAGTCCTTCAATAGATTGAGCTCATCAAAACAGATTTATATCCCTTACAAAAAAGAAGTTTACTCAAGTGTGCTTTAAGTATACTTCTTTTAAACTAAAAATAAAAATGTATATTTTAAATCTACTTTTTATATACTTCTCAGAAATATACTTTATGTAAATACACTTAAAATTGCACTTAACTATACTTGACTTATACTGACAGGATGAAATGCCTGAGGAAGGAGCCAATAGTGCAACGCAACTCTGGTGAGACGCAGGAGGAGCCCGGCCTGGAATCACCCCACAGTGCCCAGAACCTCCATCCTCAGGCAGAGTAAACCAACAAGTACTGTTGTATTACAAATTTATTAACATGTTTAATTTAGGTTCCAATACAATAATATTTTAACTGAGAAAGTTCTCCACACTGTTTTCAATTTTGAGGCATAGATGATGAAATTCAAAGAAGATTAAGTCAAGGTAAGTCAAGGCAATCAAGGTGTCTGACATTAACCTTTTGTCACTTCTCAAAGTACAGCTGGGTACTTTTACATTTGTTGATCTAATCAGGCTGATTGGATTAGCATCTCAAGGCTCTGAGTTACACTGTTATGCTGATGAAATCAGGTAACCAGTTGAATCATGATGCTTTGTTTCAGAGTGTCTCCACCTCTATTTAACTCCCCCCCCCCCCCCTTTAAAGGTATAAACTCTGTGCTGAGCTATTGATGTTTAGATTTCGATGACTACAGCGCTGTGAGTCTTGATGAATGCATCTACCAACAGCTCGTGTTCTCAATAAAGAATTCTGCTGAAGATACACCCGAGTCTCCTGGTCTTCGCTTCTGAGATGCCTACACTTTAGAAGAAAAAGTTCAGAACAGTACAAATGAAATGAACAGCAACCAGCAAGAATATGTAGGGGCAGCAGTTTGGAGAAGATGTTACCCACATAACAACAAATATGTGAAAGGGTGATGCTGACAGTTGCCTTCAAGCCCTGACTTTAATCATTGTACGGAGCTGAACGATTCGGTAAAGAGGATGAGAAAATCATCAAAACTCCATATACCAAGAACCGGAGAGCAGAGAGGATTCATCAACTGTGACAGGAGCTCCATATTCTCAAAAAGTATTACAAGACTGCAGAGGAGGAGGAGAAGCCACCGCTTATCGAGCTTCGCAACATTATTAGGAAGAAGCTACATATCTTGAGAAGAGCAGAGTGGCACAGGAGACAGGGAAGGGAGAGAACTAGGAAGCGATTGAAATTTATTGCCAACCCCTTCCGTTCGCTCTGGAATCTCTTGCAGATGTTATGGCACAGGGGGATTATTGCAAGCCAGTGGAGACATGTTGAAGGTGTATGTATACCTAAGGAAGATAATTCCACAAACATTGAACAATTTAGGTCCATCTCGCTGCTCAGTGTTGAGGGCAACATTTTCTTCTGTGTCCTATCCAGGCGAATTACCGACTTTCTGCTTAAGAATGATTACATTGATACATCAATGCAGAAAGGAGGGACTCCCAGGATGCCTGGCTGTCTTGAGCACACTGGAATAATCACCCAGTGGATTAGAGAAGCACGGGAGAATAAATGAAGACCTGGTTGTGCTGTGGCTTGACTTGGCCAATGCATATGGGAACATAACACACAAGTTGGTAGAGGCTGCACTGAACTGGCACTTACCCCAGTAAGATCACCGACTTTATCCTGGACTACTATAACAACTTCAGTTTGAGAGTCACGTCTGGGTCTCTAACATGAAGTTTTCATCGCTTGGAGAAGGGTATATTACTGGATATACAATATCACTTGCCATGAACATGGTTGGCAAAGCTTATGAGGTGGACTGCAGAGACCCACTGTCCCAGTCTGGGGTGCGACAACCAACCAAAATAAAAGCTTACATGGGTGATCTCACAGTCTCGACATCGAAGATTGAGCTTCAAGCCTTCCAAAGTTGTCTTGAAGAAAGTTAAAGTCACAAACAAATTCCAGTTGTCTTGAAGAAAGTTAAAGTCACAAACAAATACTGCTTGATATACTGGAGAGCACCCCAATTCCATCTATTAGTGAGAAGCCAGTGAAGAGTCTCGAAAAGCTCTTTGACCACAGCCTTCGAGATACAGTCACTATCCAGTCATCCATCGGTGAGCTTGAGACATGGCTCAACAAGGTTGATAAATCTGGCCTGCTTGGAAAGTTCAAGTTCTGGATATACCAGCATGGCATCCTGCCACATATTTTATGGTCTCGCAGCTTGAGTACAACAGCTCTGTATGGGAAGAGCAAGTCAAGTCATCGTCATTTATATAGCGCTTTTAACAATATAGATTGTTCCAAAGCGGCTTTACAGTGATAATAGGAAATTAAAGTAACAGAGATTGATTATTTTCCAGGTAAAATTAGTTTTGATTTATTCACTTCCATTGCAACGATCATTAGTTATAAACTTAGGGGCAGCTAACATGACACCGTTTTAACAGAAAACTCTTTAAGTTCTTTCTATGCAAATTTTAAAAACGCGAACCTGTGAGAACACTGATAGGGCGCACATGTGTATAATACAATTATAAAAGAAATACAACACCCTACTGCTCCCGTTTAATAGTATCACAGAGGAGTTCATGGTTTCCCGCACTAGAGAAGCAATGCGGTACAGAGACTCCAGCGACCCCAAAGTATCAGCAACTGGCATTGAGGTCTTTACTTGCAGAAATTGCAGAGCCCCAAGGGAACCGGAGGCAGCAGAGGGCAGGCTAAAGCACAAGGCCGTGGTGGGAGCAGTGGCTTGTGGAAGAGAACAGTTTGGCAGTTTCCCAATGCCAAACTACAGCCAAGCACAGGGCAAAGAAAGGCTACACCTCGTGCAGGAGGAGGTGAGGGCGACAGCGGAGGAAGTTCGCATTAGCAAGGTGGCAGGCATGATGCAACAAGGGGCATGGAATGGAAAAGAGGCTCACCTGGTCTAACATCTGGCAGACAGAGCCGCAGAGTGTTGAGAATTTATTTGTTAGAAGACTATTTAAAAGAATAGTTAAGAAAGATTACTAAGTTAAAATGAACAAGTTAACATTTAATATACAACACTATACAAGATTAACAGTTCATGTTTCAGATACATATGTGGTTAAAAACATTCATGTGTAATTATTATTTGTGAATTGACTTCATTTCCCAAGATGCATTGAGCATTGGTGAAAGTCACGTGATGCACGTGGACGTTTTGTTTTGTTTTGAGTGATTTGGCAAAGGCCATCTCGTGAACGATTTGCTGAACAAGCACGCTGTATTTACTTTTGTTTCTTTTCATTAAACGTCGAAAACGAATCAACGTCTTGCATCGTCATTCCTAGTCGATAAGACGATAAATGTACAACATTTTTGGTGCCGGAAACCCGGGAAACAGACAACTATGAGTGACGAAGATATCGGAGAGCGACCGGCCGCTGTGGAACAACTTGAAAGGTCCAAAAGAAAGCGTCGGACGATACGGAGTTCCACAACGAGACTGCTAAACCAGATTGACGTTGAATTATTGAAAGGTGACAAGGATATCGACCGTGTGCGGGACATGTTAGCCGTGTTGTCAGCAAAGGAGGACAGTTTGCGCGAGCTGGACAGCATAGTGGAGGAACACACTTCGCTGGATGACGTGGAGGCGGAGATTGAACTCGAAGAGGAATACAGAGACCGCGTCATTGAGATGAAAGCGCGGGCTCACCGAGTGATTCGAGAACATGAAACTGTGAGTAACCCACGGCTAGCTCAGTCAAGTGATGGTAGCGCAAACAAACCAACAGTGAGACTGCCTAAGCTACAAATTGATAAGTTCAGCGGAGATGTTAGTGTATGGCAGGAATTTTGGAGCCAGTATGAGACTGCTATTCATAGCAACAATGCACTTTGCAAAAAAGAAAAGTTTACTTACCTGAAAACTTACCTTACTGGAACGGCTGCTAAGGCAGTAGCAGGACTCACACTGACAGACAGTAACTATGATGCTGCAGTTGATATTCTCCAAAGCAGATTTGGAAGGAAAGATCTCATTGTAAATGCTCACATGTCAAAGCTTCTGAATCTCACTCCTGTAAAGAAATCATCTGATGTCAGTGCATTAAGGCAGTTATATGATGACTGTGAAATTCAAATCCGAAGCCTAGAGTCATTGGGAGTGGTATCGGACACCTATGGTGGTATGTTGTGCCCAATATTACTTCAGATGATGCCAGACGACATGGCTCTTGAATACAGCCGTCATAGAGGGGATGATGATGAGTGGAATGTGCCTAATGTGTTGAAGTTCCTGCATAAAGAGGTTCAGAGCCGAGAGAGAACTTTACAAATGATGAAATCATACAACCAGAGAGAAAACCAGTCTGCTAACAAAACGTGCAGCAAATCATATTCAGCCAGTGATGTGAAATTAAAGAAACCAAGCATGACGTCTGCAGCTGCACTACACATTGCTGACCAGAAAATGCGAAACTGCCTGTTCTGTGATAGCACTGAACACAAATCTGAAAAATGTCCAGACCACCCGGTGTCAGCACGCAAGGAAAAACTGAAGAAGCTTGGCAGGTGCTTTGTGTGTCTGGGGACCAAACACATAGCCAGGTTTTGCAGATCAAAGGGCATGTCATGTTCCACATGTGGAGGCAGGCATCATGCAGCCATTTGTGAGAAAAATGAGGCATCTCCACCTGCTGCGGCTGCCAACATTGACACTGTTATTTCCTCAGTAATTCCCCAAGCAGAGAAAGACAAACCTGACATTGAGAACACTGTGCTGCTACAAACGGCCAAGGCATGGGTTGTAGGACCCACAAGCAGGAAGATGGTTCGCTGCTTGCTAGATGGAGGTAGTCAGGGGAGTTTTGTGCATGAGAATGTGGTGAAGGCGCTGCAGCTACCTGTTACTAGACAAGGGACACTCACTCTTCACACATTTGGCTCCTCTGCTCCAACAACGGTCAGTCGCAATATAGTGAAGCTCAGCTTGGAAAATGTATGGGATAATCAGCAGGGAATTGAAATCGAGGCAGTTGTCACCCCCAAAGTGTGCACAGCGCTGATGAAAGTGCCTGGTGAACATATACAAAGAGAAATGAAAAGCAGAGGTCTTCAACTAGCAGACTGTGCTGGAGATGATAAACCTGAGCTTTCTGTGCTAATTGGCTCTGATTATTACTGGCAGATAGTATCAGGAAGAGTAGAGAGACTGACAAAGAGCCTAGTGGCACTGGAGAGCACCTTTGGATGGGCGGTGCAAGGCCCAGTAGCAGTGTCCAGCATGACAGAGACGACCTGCATGCATATTCAGCTCAGTGAGGATGCACAGATTGATAAACAGCTGCATGCATTCTGGGAGCTTGAGTCCCTGGGCATCACAAGTGAGAAGTCTGAGAGCCCAGAGGATGTGGAAGCGTTGCAGCGGTTCGAGGAAACCTCCATCTTCAAGGATGGGCGTTACCAAGTGGAGTTGCCATGGCGACAACATCATCCTCCACTTCAAGACAATTACCGCATCGCAAAAAAGAGACTTGAGAGTTTGAAAAGGAAACTAAGCAAGGATGTCACACTCTACAGCAGATACAATGAAGTAGTGGAGGACTACTTAAAACAAGGAATGGCAGAGGATGTGCCAAGGGAGCATGCATCATCACAAGGCAGTCAGACATATTACTTACCTCATCACGCGGTATTGAGAGAGGATAAGGCGACAATGAAACTGCGGGTTGTGATTGATGCGTCCTCCCACGAAAATAAAAGTCCCTCACTAAATGACTGTCTTTTAACAGGTCCCAATCTGAATCCAGATCTGATGAGTATTTTGATCAAATTTAGACTGCATGAAATCGCATACATGGCAGATATCAACAAAGCGTTTTTGCAGATTTCACTCTCAGAAAGAGATCGGGACGCTGTAAGATTTCTGTGGTTCATAGGACCACCAACAGAGGAGAAGGACGTGACGCTGCGCATGCTCAGAATGACGAGAGTTGTGTTCGGAGCTTCATCAAGCCCATTCTTACTCGCAGCCACCATTAGGAAGCATTTAAGACAGTATGAGCTAGAACACCCACAAGTGTTAGAAGTCCTTAGCTCCTCACTCTACGTCGATGATTTTATTTCAAGTGCAAGTGAGGTGACAGAGGCACATACAGTGACAACCACAGCCAGGAACATTATGTCTGCTGCAGGCATGGAGCTATGTAAATGGATGACAAACTCTCCTGAGCTCAAAGAAAAATGGCAGAAAAGCTTGATGGATTGTGCTGTGCAACCAGAATCACACGGGTCTGTGCTGAAGGTGCTGGGTATGGTGTGGAGACCGGCCACTGATGATTTTGTGTTCGACCTCAGGGGGCTCCTTGATATTCTGAAAGAAAGAGAAAACACAAAACGAAGTGTTCTCCAGTCTTCTGCTCGCATTCTTGACCCTCTAGGATTCTTGACTCCCTTCACCATCAGGATTAAGTGTTTGTTCCAAGAGATGTGGGAGAGAGGGCTCAAGTGGGACGAGGAACTGCCACCAGATCTGACGAAGAAATGGCAACAGTGGTGCTCAGAGCTCCCTCAACTGCATCAGGTCTCAATCCCACGATGGTACCAAACACACATACCACAGCAGGACGGTCAAGAGTCAAAGCTACATGTGTTCTGTGACTCGAGTGAAAGGGCGTATAGTGCAGTTGCTTATCTTCAAGGAGAAAATAAAGAAGGAGAAGGGACCATAAGCCTGGTTGCATCCAAGTCCAGAGTGGCTCCACTCAAAAGGATGACACTGCCACGCCTGGAGCTAATGGGTGCTGTAATAGCAGCCAGGCTGGGGAACACCCTCATGAAAGCACTGCAGCTAGACAAAACACAACTCAGACTGTGGACAGACTCAATGATAGTGCTGCATTGGATTTGTGGCTCTGCTCATAAGTGGAAGCAGTTTGTAGCAAATAGAGTCACAGAAATCCAGTCTCTAACTGACCCACAGTCATGGTCTCACTGCAAAGGGAAAATGAATCCAGCTGACCTTCCCACCAGAGGCCTAACTGTGCAGGACCTGAAGCAGAGCACATTGTGGTGGAATGGTCCTTGTGTTCTGATGTCACCTGATCAGTCAGAGAGCACTCAGGAAGATGTTCAGGAAGATGAGGTAAAGTCTGAACGCAGATCCAAATACCAGATTGCTGTACAGCTTGTTGAGCAAGACCAAGACTTCTTAAGCCCTGTTTTATGTCTGGAGAGGTACAGCAAACTGAAAACAGTGCTCCGGGTGACAGCCTGGATAAAGAGGTTTATCTCCAACACCCGCTCAAGCACAAAAATCAGTGGTGAACTGACGGCAGAAGAGCTGAATGAAGCAGGAAAAAACTGGATAAAGGTGATTCAGAATCAGAGTTTCAGCTCTGAAATTGATCTGCTGAAAGCAGGGAAATGTCCCAACATTGACTCCAAAATCCGAGAGCTAAAACCATTTCTGGATGAAGATGAGCTGCTCAGTGTGGGAGGAAGGCTCCAGCATTCTGATTTCTCTTACAGAGAAAAGCACCCATGGATTTTGCCCAACAACCACCGATACACAGAAATGTTGGTGCAGTATGAACATGAGAAGATAATGCATGCAGGAGTACGAGACACTTTAGTGCAGACAAGAGAGAAATATTGGGTTTTGAGGGCACGTCAGGTTGTGAAGAAGGTTGTGTCCAGATGTGTACTCTGCAAGAAATTCAAGGCAAAGGCTGGGCAGCAGACTACCGCGCAACTGCCAAAAGACAGAATAACAGAGTCACCGCCATTTGAAATCACTGGTGTGGACTTCGCAGGGCCACTCTATGTGAAGACACAGAACACCATGACAAAAGTGTATATAGCACTGTTCACTTGCGCTGTAACAAGAGCGGTGCACTTAGAGCTGGTCTCAGATATGTCTACAGAGAACTTCCTGCTAGCGTTGAAAAGATTCATCTCAAGAAGAGGATTATGCAAGGTGATTTATTCAGATAATGCCAAGACGTTCAAGAGAGCTGATCAAGATTTGAAGGAGCTCTGGAAAGGCATTAAAGATCCACAGCTACGGGAGTTCTTCTCAGAGAAGGGCATCACCTGGCAGTTCATCGCTGAAAGAGCAGCCTGGTGGGGCGGATTCTGGGAGCGGTTGGTAAGGTCAGTCAAAATTATTCTCAGAAAAGTGCTAGGCAGAGCTAAACTTAACTTTGAAGAAACGTGCACCATTCTGACTGAAGCTGAAGCCATAATAAACTCGAGGCCGCTCACTTATGTGCACAATGATGTGGACGAGCCAGAGCCACTAACACCGGCTCACTTCTTGCTGGGCCAGAGACTGACCTGCTTGCCACCTAAGCCATGTACAGCTGAGACTAATCAACCAACAGCGAACAAGGAGGAGATGAACAGGAGGTGGCACTACAGACAACGACTTATGACCAACATCTGGAACCGATGGCGGAGAGAATATTTGCTGGATTTGAAGTCGGCTCATCGCTGCGACACCCCACAGTCGTCTCTGCTGAAGGTCGGAGATGTTGCACTCATCGGAGAAGATAACACCCCAAGACAGAGCTGGAAGCTGGGAAGAATTGAAGAATTGTTTCCAGGTCGTGATGGACTTGTGAGGTCATGTGCAGTTCGCACAAGTTCAGGGACTGTTCTGCGAAGACCCATCCAGCTTTTGTATCCTTTGGAAACTATATAAACTGTAGTTTATGGGGGGGAGGATGTTGAGAATTTATTTGTTAGAAGACTATTTAAAAGAAAAGTTAAGAAATATTACTAAGTTAAAATGAACAAGTTAACATTTAATATACAACACTAAGATTAACAGTTCATGTTTCAGATACATATGTGGTTAAAAACATTCATGTGTAATTATTATTTGTGAATTGACTTCATTTCCCAAGATGCATTGAGCATTGGTGAAAGTCACGTGATGCACGTGGACGTTTTGTTTTGTTTTGAGTGATTTGGCAACGGCCATCTCGTGAACGATTTGCTGAACAAGCACGCTGTATTTACTTTTGTTTCTTTTCATTAAACGTCGAAAACGAATCAACGTCTTGCATCGTCATTCCTAGTCGATAAGACGATAAATGTACAACACAGAGCATCACACATCACATTAACATATTTTCGACCTGACATTTTTTTTATTTTTTTTTTTATCATTCGATGATGTTTTATTACATCATCATTCTATCAGAGATCTCGAAACAGCTTGCTTTAATAGACTTGACTATGCCCTGGTGAGATCGAATGGAAGAGGCATTCATAAGAACAAGCGACAGGTACAAAGGTCTGATTGATCAGTGCCAAGAGAGGGGTTGGAGAGCTTGCGGGTACACTATGGAGGTTGGATGCAAGGGCTTTGCTGTCCGCTCTCTCTACTGAGCATTCACTGCGCTGAGGTTGAGTAGACCCCAGAGAAGAGCAGCCATCAAACTTGCGACAAAGGCTGCAGAAAAAGCTTCACGATGGCTGTGGTTAAAAAGGGGGTGATCCGTGGCCAAAAATGGAAAGAGTTGGAGTATAAATAAATGAATACCTAAATAGGAACATGTAAGTATGATGTTAAGTTCACTTGAAGAACTAAATAAATAAAACCACTAAACTAGTAGTTTGCTGAGAGTACACTTCAAAATGTGTTTTTGACTTTAGCTTATCACTGTATCCCCCAGTGTTAGATAAGTCCATACATACCTTTTTCATCTCTGTGCATGCCCGTAAGTCTGTCTGACGCATCCAGCGCTAGCCTAGCTTAGCACAAAGACTGGCGGTAAATGGCTCCAGCTAGCATACTGCTCCCAATAAGTGACAAAATAACGCCAACCTTTTCCTATTTATTTGTTGAGATTTGTATAGTCACAGTGTGTACAAATAACAAGGTCATGTGAGATACAGGCACCTTTTAACCGTATACATACAGGGAACTATTTTCTCAGAAGGAGAAGCGCTGCTACTTGGGCGGAGTGATTAGCGCAACTCTGAGGAACTCTCTGCTCCTCACTACGGGCTTCTCTGGCGCTGCGAGCAAATCCCTCCAGCAGAAGTTCCACACACTATTTTAGCGGTAAAACCAATGGGGTCCCCACTGTCCTTGATCTGATTGGCCATCTCCCTCATTTTCACGTTGACGTTAGACTGTTGAGGCAGAGCAATCTAAAAATGTTTAAATCTTTTTGTTATCCAACTAATGAACAGAGCTGCATGTATGAATATCCCATATTGAAGGACCATTTGGTCACTTATAATTTTTGGAGAGACTTCTAAATTTGGTGGCTATAGCTTATACTCTACATTTCATACATTTATATGTATCATATCTTCTACATTTAAAATGTGTAATGAATGACTGATATTCAAAGAGTGAATAAGAAAAAACATCTTAGACCTACCTAATTCAGAGGAAGTTGCCTCTTTTCCGAGTTGCGTAGACGTTGATAGTGGAAACGTCAGAGTTAGAGCCACCTCTCCTTTAGCTGTGGGTTTAAAAAAAAGATAGATAAATATCTGCTATTTAGCATAAGCCTAAATTAAATTTAGCATTAGCCTTAATTTACTCATTCAACTCATTAAAATGATAAGATAAGACAAATAAAATGGGAATTCCATTTTTTATTTATTAATTATAGCTCCCATAAAATCATTAAATGCTCTGGTCTGGGGCAGTTCTACAGCATTTATTAATCTTAGTTAATAATAATTTAAATATTTACTAAAACATTTTTAAAATCAAAGGTTGCATTTGTTAACATTAGTTAATGCACTGTTAACTAACATGAACAAACAATGAACAGCTGTATATTTATTAACTAACATTAACAATGAGCAATGCATTTGTTACATTGTTAGTTCATGTTAGTAATACGTTACATTAATAATATAGTTGTAGCTGCAGTTAAATTAATACTAATCAATTGGAACTCACTAAAAAATAAACTAGAACATGAAAAAAAAGATAAATGTAAGATGTATCCAAAATGCAAAGAATAAAACCCCAAATTAACCTCAAACAAAATATAATATCCAGAAAATATATGCTCTGCCACATGGAATTTACAAAACACTAAACAATATTACAAATACCATCCATCAAAAATAATCACAGATAAATTAATAATGTATTTCTTTAACCAGCATGGATGGCCAATATAGTTAAAGAAATTAAATATATATCACAGAGAACAGCGATAACCCTTCTTACCTTTCCACAGGCCGACAGAACTGTGACTAAACAAAAGCTCAACTCCGTCAGAGAAGAGAAGCTGCAGTCTCACGTAGACCTGCGAGACGCTTGTGACATCACGTGAAGCTCTTGGCAAGTATCCACTGCCCTGTTCCAAATTACACCCTCAGCACTTGTGGTTTTTTTTCTCTTTCCTAGTTTTTTGCCCCCAAGGTTATACTAGTAAAAATGCAATAGATACACATGTTTCACATATATTTCACATTACTCCATAGCATAATAAGGCATAACTTTTTTAACATCCGGTATTATAAGTCTATATGATAAACGTTAAAGATAACATTCAGCTCATAGATATTGAAGAAAAGTATATTCACATATTAAAGAGTAAAAAGAAAGAAAAAAGAACAGAAAAGGGTATACATGTAATCAAAATAAAGAGGAGGAATTGAATTATTTGTAAATATCCATATTTCTGGTAAAAGTCCTTGTAAGGTTTTAAAATAGATCTTTATATCAGCCTTGAAACTGGAGATGTTGGGTTTCCTTTCAGATCATTGACATTTGTGTATGTAGAACTTACCAAGATAAATGATAAGATTTAACAAAAAAACATGACTCATGTCTAAATCTTTTTTTGTCATAATAAAAAATAACATCTCTTTTCTCTATATGAATTTTAATGCAAATTAACATATTCAATAAATATTCCACATCAATCCAAAATAATTGAACATCCATTCATTCAAATAAAGATGCAACATAGTTTAGGTTAACCCTAAAACGCTCAACGATAAATAAAATATCCATTTAGTTTGGTTAACCTGCTATTTAGCATAATCCTAAACTAAATTTAGCATTAGCCTTAATTTACTCATTCTACTCATTGATAGGATAAGACAAATAAAATGAGAACATGTGAATTATATTCTATTTTATTTTATTCATGGCTAAAAACTGGTCTGGGGTAGTATTCAAATAAATACATATATGTATTTAAACATTGCCCTCCCCACACCACCACCACTACACTACACAATGCAGCCTATAGCACCTCATCAGCAGCATGACACAGCATACGTTACCAATCAACATCAAAATAACAATGCACTGCCAATTATAAAATGGAATAATATAGTTGTGGCTGCAGTTAAATTAATACTAATTTACATGGAACTCACAACATAAAAAACTAGAATATATGACAAATAAAGATAAATGTAAGATGCATCAAAAATGCAAAGAATAAAACCCCAAAATACCCAAATAAGTGTGCCTTAAGTGCCCCTCTTTCTTCAGGCTCTACCTCTGAATCCGCTAGTTAGTAGTGTTTCTTTCTATTGTCAAAGCTAGTTAGTAGTAGTGGTGTCCTGCTCAAAGCTGCATGATTCTGCCTCGGAGCTGGAGTCGTGTGAATGAGCTGATGCAGCATGATACAGCAGAAAGCAGAGGATCATCTAAAAGACAAATAAAAATTGTATATACAATTTGCCTAGACTAAAAATAATTATGAATATAGTTGTTTAATTTCTAATTCTGATCAATTCTGACGTCTAATTCTAATAAACCACATTTACATAATATTGAATTTTGTTTTATTTTAATATATATTGGACGAATTAATCTGTGAACAAAAAATGTTAACTATTCTGTCCTAAAAAAGGCGAAATACCTTAACTCGATAGAGTGTGGAACTGAGAAAAATGACTTTAAAGATTTTTAGTTGTCCCGCCAAATTAATTATTGGTAGGACACTGGAAATCTGGCATTTTTTGAAAATGATCTACATAAAAAAATCTTGACCACTATTTTAAAGTTACTGTACTCTGCCTTTCTATTGTCAGCAAAAAGTGAGAAGTCATGCCATGGCGAAATGTAACTTCCACATTATCAATATTTAATCAGAGACTCAATATTTTAAACTTAATGTGTAGCATGTTTCCTCTCTCATTGTAAAATGTGGTATAGTAGCAGTTATTTCTTATGCATCTGTGTTTCTCACAGATGTTTTTTCTTAGGTTTATTTTAGGTTCCAAATAATGGCTTAGAATACACTCATAGACAGTTCCCTTTCGAGGGAACTCAACAATGCGTCGAGAACTCGACACTTTGGGGACGCTCCCTTAGCGTGCGCCTCTGAAGTAAGAATGAAACTAATCCAATCCTGATTGGTGTTGCGTCGTGACGTAACATGTGACGGCATAACCGGAAGTATAAAGGTGACGCTGACACACACACATACAAGCTTTCGCTCTTCAGCAAACGCTCTCTGTGTGTGTTTATTGTTTAGGGGCGCAGCACACACAGTCAGCGCCTCGAGAGGGCTGCCTGTGATGCTGTGAAGCACTTCCTATTAGAGTGCTGCGCTCCCGCTTGGCTATATTATTTCACTGATGATGGCCAGGCTCGCGATCCCCGCGATTCGGGTCCCGCGTCCGTTGAGGCGGCGCGACGGCGGAGATCGCAGAAGGATCTCGCGGATGAGAACGAGACTGCTGAGGCACCTTTTCTCTCATCATCCGCAGATTCTATGACACTCGTTCACGACGCAGAAGCCCGCGATGCGGCTTCTTCTGCCCGTGACGAGTGCCCAGTGCTCGAGCTATCTGTTTATAGGAAGTAGATGTGCTCAGTATCGGGAACGAGCAACATGAGTCACACTCGCCGGCTTATGTTTCTGCTTATGTAGAGCTCGTGGAGGTTGTGATGAGTGCTGTGGCCAGTATAAAAAAAAAAATATATATATATATATATATCAGCTGGCCACAAAATAAGCAGGATGATCCCCATCAAAATGAACTAGACGAGAGATTCCTGCAGCACCGTTCACAACTCAGAGCCGGGGCTTACTTTTTTTCCCAGATCTTTATAAAAATATATATATATGTGTAGATCCTGGGAGAAACCCCACTCTTTACGTATCTCACCACATTCATTATGTTTATTCGAATGTGGTGGGTGCGAGAGAGTCGGTTATGGCAAGATGCCGCAGATGGAGGAAGCTTTAGCGAGCTATCTTTCTCCTGATCTGGCATCTTCGCTTTAAGCCCCGGCGCTGCCCAACAAACCGTGCAGGGACACTGGTTGGCTGGGCTTAAATGGTGCAGGAAATCGATGTTGCTCTTCCGCCATTAAAAAATGTTTCGGGACACATCGGTTTCCAGCGAACGCAGGCTGCACTGTCCACCCCACAGGCTTGCGGCCAGGCAGCTTTCGCGTTCGCCCATCGAAAATCGTTTTCGGTCCAGCCCTGCCGGAACCCCGCTTCAGGGGGTCAGGAACGAATCCCGATTAATACCCGAAGCCAGACTCGAGAGCCTGGTTCCTTTGGTAAAATATTAAAAAAACAAAACAAAAAAAAGGGTCAGGCTGGTGCGTGCCTGCACTCCATGACGATTTTGCACGCATACCAGGCCGATCTTCTTAAAGATCTAAATAAGGGAATATTTCCTGCTGGCCGCTCCGCTATCTCCTTCTGGCCTGTTTTCCAACGCTATCACTACAGTTGTTGACAGGTTTCAGGAAACAAAAAAAAAAAAAAAAAAAAAAAGAGAGCGTTGTCTCTAGAGCCCCTCCTGCGGGAGTTTGGCAACAGAGGAAGCACTCTCAACCGAAGTCCTCCAGCCAGAAGGGTGACCTGAGGGTGACCTGAGGCCCCCCAAACCCCCCCAACCCGCTGTGGAACAATCGAGGTTGTTCTAGCAGCAGGTGCCCTTGGGGAAGAAGATGTTGTCCCGCCGTCTTTGACGCTTCGGGCCACATCGATTTCCAGCGAACGCACACCGTGGCGTTCGCCCCAAAAGCTTGCAACAGGGCACCGACTATGGTCACAAAATCTGTATCGACTTTTTTCCTGCCGGTCCTCCGCTTCAGGAAGTCGAGAATAGTGCTCGAAAAACACCCGAGGCCAGTCTCGAGGGGCTGGTTCCCTTGGTAGATTTTGTAGAAGAATGGCAACGCCTTCCGAATATATATCTATATGGGTCCTGAATATTATAAAATATTATAAAATATGGGTTTTGCAGTTCGGTC
This sequence comes from Chrosomus eos, assembly GCA_036326025.1. Taxonomy (NCBI): domain Eukaryota; kingdom Metazoa; phylum Chordata; class Actinopteri; order Cypriniformes; family Leuciscidae; genus Chrosomus; species Chrosomus eos. The sequence goes on from JAZAVI010000028.1 coordinate 1,496,815, forward strand.
ACCGACCTCCCTAGTTTGCTGGGGTGGTACCGACTGCAGTGGTTCCAGAACAGGCTTGGGTTATGGAACAAGAGGTACAGACTCTACTGGAATTAAGGGGCCATAGAATGTGTTCCCCTACCAGACAGGGAGTCCGGGTTTTACAGCCGGTAGTTTATAGTTCCAAAGAAGGATGGCGGACTGAGGCCAATTTTGGATTTAGGGCTTTTTGAATCGTTCTTTTAGGAGATTCAGGTTCAAAATGCTTACTATTACCATTATCGTGAACCAAATCAGATCAGAGGACTGGTTTGTCACGATGGATCTAAAAGACGTTTATTTCATGTCTCCATCCTTCCATGTCACAGGAGGTTCCTGAGGTTGCTTTCGGGGGCGAAGCATACCAATATCGGGTTCTTCCGTTCGGCCTAGCACTCTCTCCCCGCACGTGGCCACATTCATAATTTGGCCACATTCAGAACCGGGGGTTGAGGCTCAACACTAAGAAGAGGTGTTGGACCCAGCTCAGAAGACTACTCTTCTGGGCATGGTATGGAATTCGATTACGATGCGGGCACGTATGTCTCCCGCTCGTATCGAATCCATCCTGGCCATGGTGTTAGGGATTAAGCTAGGCCAGGCCATCACTGTAAAGCAATTTCAAAGACTGCTGGGCCTCATAACAGCGGCATCCAACATAATTCCTTTGGGCCTGCTTCACATGAGGCCCCTTCAGTGGTGGCTCAAAGCCAAGGGTTTTTTCCCCAAGTGGAATCTTTTCCGTATAATAAAGGTTACGCGCAGATGCCTTCGTTCCCTATTAATATGGAAGAAACCTTGGTTCTTGTCCCAAGGTCCAGTGTTAGGGGCGTCATGTCGCCGGTAAACTGTTTCGACAGACGCTTCCCTCACTGACTGGGGCGCGGTCTCGGACGGCCGCTTTGCCAGGGGTCTGTGGCAGGACCATCATCATTCTTGGCATATAAATTGCATAGAGATGTTGGCTGTGTTCAGGGCTCTGAGGAGCTTCCTCACAGACATCAAAGGTTACCACGTCTCAGTGGTAGCTTATCTGAACCAACAAAGGAGACTCAGATCGCGCCCTCTATCCAGATTGGCGCATCAGATCATTTTATGGTCCCAAGGGAAAATATTATCTTAGGAGCAATATATGTCCCGGAGGTTCTGAATCAGGGAGCAGACATCCTGTCGAGGCAGGGGCTGAGGCCCGGGGAATGGAGACTCCATCCAGAGGTGGTGGAGTTGATATGGCAGAGGTTTGGACAAGTGGAAGTGGATCTTTTTGCGTCTCGAGGGACGTCCATCCCACTGTCCACTTTGGTTCTCCCTCACTCATCCAGCCCCGCTGGGGTTGGATGCCATGGTACAGGCCTGGCCGAGGCTTCGCCTGTACGCTTTTTCCCCGATTGCTCTGCTCCCGTAGCCTGGATGCCAGCCCGAACCCCGCCCACAACATTTTTTGGTCGGGAAGTTCGGTCTGGACTCGATCCATTGAGGAGTAATTATGATCAGCCAAAAAATGGTCGGACCAATCAAATTGCCAGGGCGGGCTTTATACGATGATGGACAGATAATCCATCCAATAACGTAATCATCACGTCCTCAAACGTATTTTTTCTTTCAAAAATGCTTTTCGTGTTTGCATGCAAGTAGGCCTACTCCACGAATGCTTAAGTTCTTTTTGCAACACCGGCAAAGATTGTTAACACTCCTTATTTTTTTTCATACCTTTTCCAGAGTTCTGTTTGATAACTATGCGTTGCTCAACATACGTCACTTACTGCGTTCCTCTGATTGGTTGTCGGTCTATCCAATTGAGTGCAGAGATGTTGTTTTTCCTGGTTCGATTAAGACACGCCTCATAATCAAAGCCCTACGGACCAGTATCAGACTCATGTTCTGACCAGAATATGAGTATGACGAAGTCAGGCTACTGCTCCCGGGAGTCCTGGAGAGGGTCCGGCAGGATGGCATCAGTCTTCTTCTTGTAGCCCTGTTTTGGCCAGCCCGAGTATGATTTCTGACTTAATTGCACTCCTTAAGAGCACTATATTCCATCCTCATCCAGAGCTGTGGAAATTGTGGGTCTGGCCTCTGAGGGGGCTCAGTACCTATATGCTGGTCTATCATCTGGGGTGGTCGAAACCATATTTATCTCTAGAGCTCCGTCTACTAGGAGATTATATGGCCTCAAGTGGAATGTTTTTTCACTTGGTGTAGAGAACTTGAGTGAGGCCCAGTTAACTGCCCAATGGCTTCAGTTCTGGAGTTTCTTCAAGATCGTTTCTCTGCGAATCTCTCCCCATCAACACGTAGGGTGTACGTGGCTGCCATTGCGGCGTTCCATGCACCACTAAATGTTGGGCCTTTGGGGAGGCACCAACTGGTCATACTATTTCTCCATGGTATTGGAGGATGAGACTGACAGTCAGGTCCAGGGTTCCTTCCTGGGACCTGGCGGTGGTTCTCGAAGGGCTACCCCTGGCTCCCTTCGAATACCTCCAGTCGGCTTCGCCTAGTACCTCAGGTTCAAGATAGCCTTTCTCTTAGCTATTTAGGCCATCCTGCATCCGAGACCCAGCTATGTGCCTTAAGTGCAATTTATCATGGCTAGGTCCATGGTCCTGCAAGTATTTCATCCTCCACCTCATGTGTCGGCAGAAAAGGAGAGGTTCCTTGCTCTGCCAGTCAGAGTTCAGAGTATTTACCTTGAGAGGTCCTCTTCTTGGAGGAGGTCGGACCTACTGTAGTGTGTTTTGGATCACCTATTAGGGGCTCCCGGCTTTACAAACCATAAATAGGCCTACAAGGTGCGCAATTTGCCTTCACCTTTGGCCGTTAGGGCTCTTTCTACTAGAGGCATGGCGTCCTCTAGGGCCCTCCTTTCGGGAGTTCCCATCTAGGAGATCTGTGAGGCAGCCGGTTGGGCTACCCCACACACTTTTGTTAGGTTCTATATTCTGCACCTCCCTAGTACGCCTGGCGCACATGTGCTCTCGTCCTAGCTGAGGGCCTGAATCAGTTTCACTCCGGGGCAGGCCTGTTTTCGGTGCGTGGCCTAGTGAGCATTCGTTCCCCAAAGTGTCGAGATCTCGATGCATTGTTGAGTTCCCTCGAAAGGGAACGTCTCGGGTTATGACTATAACCATTGTTCCCTGAGAAGGGAACGAGACAATGCGTCGCTCTGCCACGCCCCTCGAGGCCTTAGAGCGTCTTGCTTCATCGCGAGGCTTGTATGTGTGTGTGTCAGCGTCACCTTTATACTTCCGGTTATGCCGTCACATGTTACGTCACGACGCAACACCAATCAGGATTGGATTAGTTTCATTCTTACTTCAGAGGCGCATGCTAAGGGAGCGTCCCCACAGTGTTGAGTTCTCGACGCATTGTCTCGTTCCCTTCTCAGGGAACAAGGGTTATAGTCATAACCCGAGACGATTTCTCTCACACACACATACAAAATGTGTAGCAGTTATTTCAATTAAATCACTTTGCCTGGGAAGGCAACTATGAAGGATTACAAATTTAAGAATATGTTTAATTTAACTTCCAATATAGATAGTATTGTAAATGAGAAAGTTGCACACTGTTTTTCCAGTTTTGAAGCAATCAAGGTGTCCCTTGTAACTTCAGCTGGGCCTTTGTTGATCTCATCATGCTGAGTGGATTAGCATCTCAAGGCCCTGGGATCTCTGTTCCCGGGTCACATTGTTTGGGAGAGAGTCATGACCTGATCTTTATCATCACCATTTGTCTTGGGGGGTTCCTCTCAGTACGGGAAGTGCTGCTCCATCCTGTTTCTCGTGTCTCACCGGGGGAAGTCTCATGCTGAGCAAGTTTTAACACCTGCTATTTTATTACTCATTCTTTGTTTCAGAGTTTCTTCCTCCTCAATGTAAACTCCTCCCCCTAGAAAAGGTATATGAACTCAAGTGTATAATGATTTTACTCAGATGAGTTTGAGATCCCTACAGCAACGAAATAAAGAACATCTGCCTTAACCCTCAGAGCCCGACGGCATCGTCGACGACGCCACACGTCACCTCAGATAAAAATTAATATTTTTCAATTACAGTTTTATCGATTTTCTTACCGTTTTTCCAGCAGAAAGCTAACGAGCTAGCCATGACGGGGGTGTCTTTGGTGTCTTTCTAGCCTTTACAGAAGGTTTTCTATCCAGCCTGGAACTTGTGCATCCTTTCAGAGTTTCTCAGCAATAAATCCAAACGTTTATATCCAACTTTGATACAACTGAAGTCCATAATTTATAAATATTCCGTCATTTTTGCTGCTAGAGAGAGAGAGAGAGAGAGAGAGAGGAGAGAGAGAGAGAGAGAGAGAGAGAGAGAGAGAGAGAGAGAGAGAGAGAGAGAGAGAGAGAGAGAGAGAGAGGAGAGAGAGAGAGAGAGAGACGCAGGGAATCGCGCGTTTCACAGAGAAACACAGAAAATCTGAGATATTGATGTAAAAAGCCATGCAGGATGATGGATTTTCAGGAGAACAGAGCTTTTTGACAGATGAGGAACTAGATTACCAGGAAAGACCCAGCTGAAGTGCCATTTATTTATTTACTGTAAAAAAAGTATTATAGTAGTATAAATGTAGTATAAAAGTATAAAAAGAATATAATAAATAAAAGAATAAATAAAATAGAAATGCAAAGCCTGTGATGTGGCCCCTTTGTGATTGCTGATATGAACTGTTTTGAGGCATGGCACCAGTGAATTTCATGAAAACGCCTGGACTTCTTTTGGAAAAATGTAAATAGTTTTGGTTCTGTACAAGTTATAATGTTTATTCCTGTGCTCCAGGACTCCAAAGACATGAACAAACTGTTTTCCAGAGGAAATTTGCTTAGCTTTTATTTATTTGTGTGTGATTTCAATAAATATTTGAGTGATTCAATTTCCGATTTATTTTTTCATTTGTCTTTATGGTCCCATAACTTATTTTACATTCAGGTGACATCAATGTAACACAAATATGCTGAAAGTTCAATTTGTCCTGAAAAAAAAGAGGTGTGTCAATTGTCTGTGCACAAAAGGGTTGATGTTTTACAAGCTTTTTTAATTAATAACACCAGACGGAAAATTTATTGTAAAAATACCCTTAAGTCTCTGAGGGTTAAAAGATACCTCTCCATCTCCTGGTCTGCTCTTCTGACTTTTCTACACTTCAATTAGAAAAATTTCACAACAATTTGGTGCCGTGATCCGGATAGAATTAACTTCAACTGAATCCAGAACTGAATTTTGAAACTTCAAGCTCAACAAAGAATGAACTTCTGACTGAATTCCAGACTGAATCTTGAAACTTCAAGCAACAAAGATTTCAACAGAGAATGAACCTTTCCTGAACTGTATCTTGAAAACTTCAAGCAAACAAGATCTCAACAAAGCGAACTGAGTTCCAGAACTGAATCTCAACAAGAATTCACCTTTCTGACTGAAGTTCCAGACGGAATTTTTTCAGTACAAACAAAGATTCGGTGAGTTTCACTCTATTCAAAAGAACCATTGCAGACCAGTACATGTGTTTTCCTCTGCGCCGTTCATCAGAGAAGAGTTATCAGACAGCTGTAGTGTTTGGTAAACTAAAGTTATCCTTTAAAAGTTGCCTTTTAGAGATGAAAGTTTGATGCTCTGTTCAGGCAGGGAAGTTTTAACATTACATGTTAAAAGATATATCCTCTATTCTTGCAGGCAGGGAAGATTAACATTGAATGTTAATTTTTGGAATCCTCTGAATAGTCAGGGAAGTTGTTTTTATCCTCTGTTTCAGGCAGACAGGGAAGAAAAGAATACCCTCTGTTTCAGACAGGGAGATTTAGCATCTTATGCTACTGATTTAAATACCCTCTGGGCAAACAGGGAAGACTTAGCCGAAGTTAAGTGTGAAATGTTGGTAATTTGGAAGGTTAATAAGAATTGATCTGTCTTAACAAGTGTACCCTCTTTTGATCAGATAAGTTTTAGTGTTTGATTGTGTGATAACAAAGAACATCACAAAATGGTTAGAAGGAATGCTAGGCTAGTTCCATCAACTGAGAAAAATGGACTAGCTACTCCTTTATGGACAGACAGTGAGTTCAAGTCATTGCTAGGAGAGCACATGAATTCCATAGTGACTGAGTCAGTTAGATTGGATTTGAAGAAGAAATTTGATATTAACCCAGAAAAAGTTTGGTCTATTGAAGAATGCAAGAAGGTGTTAGGTGCATGTATCAGAAAGAAAAAACATGAAAGGCATAATTTGTTGCCATAGAGCAGGGGTCTCAAACTCAACTTTACCGGGGGCCGCTGGAGGGAGAGTCTGGGTCAGGCTGGGCCGCATAAAGTATTCCACAAAAAAATAGTATTCAAGTATTCCATAAAAGGAGCACAACTGATCCAATCTTCTTAATCTTTATTATTAACATTTCTTCTGAACTGTTCCTCTGAATTTGAACATTCCTCTCTGTACATGATTGGTTCTTCATGAGCTGTCCTTCTGACAGTTGAAGTTCATTTTACAAACTTTCTTTGTCTTTTCCTCATACACAACACATTTGTGATACTTATAATTGCTTATGTTTTTATTTTCGTTATACAACACATTAATATGATATTGAATGTTTTTTGGAAGGCACGTTTTCTTTTATTATACTTAAAAAAACAATTATTGCTTTTGAAATACATAGTGCATGTATGCCCGTCTTATTGAATTCTTTCTACACATGTAGTGTCTCAGGCAAATTACTGACTTTGCACAAATAAAAGCAAACCTTTATCAACCTGCTGAACACATATTGCAAGGTCAAAATGATTTTGCTCACATTGTTTTAGAGCAGGGGTCTCCAACACGTCGCTCGCGAGCTAGTAGCTTGTGGCATGTTCACATATCACGCTCACATATTTTGCGCGCTCAAGTCCGTTATTTCAAATGTAGCCGCGCGCTAAGCGCGCTCATAATTGAAGTGACGCACTCATTTTTTCCAGGCGCAATATGTTTGTACTTCGCGGTTTATGTCTATGACAACTATTGACAACAAACCCACCACAAGCTGTTACGAGACTATCTATGGTAGCCCATAAGGGATACTTTTTTTTTTTAAACGCGGCACACGCAACGGCGGGCCGCACTAACATTAAACTTTAATGTCAAGTAGGGGGCCACAAAATATCACCCTGCGGGCCGCAAATGGCCCGCGGGCCGCGAGTTTGAGACCACTGCCATAGAGAATATAGCTTATCCATTGCACAAGAACAAGCTAGGTGTATTGATAAGTTAAATGAACAGAGCAAACAATTGCAGACTCAAGTGTCCTGTTTCAAGACAAAGGTGAGCCATAACCAGGCATCAACCAAATGTGACTCTGAAGACCAACAGTCAGACAAAGCTATCCTGATTTACAGTCTTTCTAGAAACCACTAGAAATTCTAGTTTGATAGATAAAGATGTAAATGCATTTGAAGTGTGTGGAGCAAGACAAAAGGCTCAGACTAGTGCAAAAGGGATTGACTCTGTTCAATGTGCAACCCCACACTGCAGCTACAAACAGTCAAATTATCTTTAGGTCCTAAAGAAATCGAGAAAATCGCTGAAAATTTTCCATCAGTGCAAATCAATTTTTCTGAGTTTAGGAGGAATTGTCCAGAAAGATGCGGCTTTACGATATGTCTCTAGCTGAAGTCACTCAGCTAATATCACAGATCTTGACTGAGTCAGAATTCAATGATTTTGAAAATGGCGTAAACAATTCTGAGTTTCAAAATGCCAATAAAGATGAAATTGAGAGAGGGAGTTTTGAAAATCCTAAGGAACATTGTTGGACCAAAAGTAGACTGGTCAAAGATCACTAGTTGTGTACAGAAGAATGATGAAACTGTTTGTGAGTACACAGAAAGATTTTGTCAGACAGCTGCAGCTTACAGTGGAATATCAGACACATCAGAGAAGGTGTTAAATGATAATGGCCCTTTAACTCGTACATGGTTTCATGGTCTTTTGTCAGAGCATAAAAATTCATTGCCTTTCTTAGAAGTCACATGGTCCACTAGAACCCTGCAAAATAACCTAGACAGGTTAGATATTTGGGAAAGAGACTCTGATGTCGTAAAACGTAAAATGCCCTCATGCAGTGTCCACAATAATGCCAAACATTGTTTGATCCTCATGTATGAGGTCTGCTATGACTGAAGTTGTTAGAGGATGAAGAAGAAATAACTCAGATGAAGATTACGCACGTCACAGGACAGGTAGTCAAATAAATCTCTAGAATGTTGCAAGCCATTAGAGCCTAAGTGGTACATCAAGTGATATTGATTACAGCAGCTGCAGTATTGTGTCAGGGAAAGAAAACCAGGACTCATGTGTCACACTGTAAAGTTGTTCCTGCACCTACAGGGATATTATAGGGCACGAACCAGTGGGGAGCCGAGGGAAGAACCGATTGCAACATGCATCGGGGGCCAACCCTTCGGTGAAGAATTCCTCATAGGCTAGGCCTCCCCCCCTCCATTAGTCCATTCCTTACCTCACTGCGTTCTTTAGGTGTCATAATGGGGAGATAGGGAAAGAAGGAACAACAATAGCAGACTCTGAAAAGTTACCACCCTGGAACAAATACTGCTCTCCTGTCTTTTGTTTTCTCTTTTCTCTCTGCAGGTATCACTTGCTGACCTGAGAACCATACGCACCGACCTCCTCGTCTGCGTATGAAGACATAACCTCAAGAATCAACTAGACCTATTGCCTGAGCCAACTAGCCCAAAAGGATAAAGAAAAGAAAAAAATATACACAACGCAGAGATTACGAAATCTTCAGTCATCCATCGACATGATCAAGATTGTCCTACTACTACACATCATGGATATCGCACAAAGTGTGGACTCCAGAAACAACATATTCTTAGAGCTGATGAATATGTCAAAAACGCCTTGTTTGCTGGAAAGGTTTTCCGTTTGCAGGTCATATCCGAAGATGACTGCCTTCCAGGAATCACTTGTGCACAAACATGATGGTCCAACAAGACATTATTGATCTTTCAGCGAAATTAAACCAAGATGACTGAAGATAATTCTTCATGGTTCGGAAACTTGATTGATCACGAGAAAAATCACAGTTCCAACCAGAAAAGACTCACAGACCCTAATTGCATGCTTTGTTTCTGTGTCATCATGCAATTGCAGAAACACCAACACAGAATATGCTCAATGCGCCTGTAATGATCACACGTTACAAGAAGGAATTTTGAAGTGTCTAAATTTGTATTTTGTGAGAGTTTTTAAGAACTCTCAAACGGGGGACTGAAGGATTACAAATTTAAGAATATGTTTAATTTAACTTCCAATAAAGATAGTATTGTAAATGAGAAAGTTGCACACTGTTTTTCCAGTTTTGAAGCAATCAAGGTGTCCCTTGTCACTTCAGCTGGGCCTTTGTTGATCTCATCATGCTGAGTGGATTAGCATCTCAAGGCCCTGGGATCTCTGTTCCCGGGTCACATTGTTTGGGAGAGAGTCATGACCTGATCTTTATCATCACCATTTGTCTTGGGGGGTTCCTCTCAGTACAGGAAGTGCTGCTCCATCCTGTTTCTCGTGTCTCACCAGGGGAAGTCTCATGCTGAGCAAGTTTTAAACACTGCTATTTTATTACTCATTCTTTGTTTCAGAGTTTCTTCCTCTTCAATGTAAACTCCTCCCCCTAGAAAAGGTATATGAACTCAAGTGTATAATGATTTTACTCAGATGAGTTTGAGATGCCTACAGCGACGAAATAACGAACATCTGCTTTAAAAGATACCTCTCCATCTCCTGGTCTGCTCTTCTGACTTTTCTACACTTCAATTAGAAAAAGTTCACAACAGTTACCAATAAAATAAAAAGAATTTCCCTGCCTTTTCCATATTTTGTCATACGTAAGAACAATGCCTAAATTGAACTGAGATAGATGGGTACCCTTAGTGAAAATTTTATCGCAATAAATATGACATTTAACTGCTAAGTCATGAACATATTTTAAAGGGCAACTAAATCCTAAAATAAGTTTTATTTAGTTAATGATCTGTAAGACTGGGGCTTTATTAATGCTGTTCATTGATTCAAGTAATTTATTTTACATTTGGGTATAAAGTGTTTTAATTTTACAATACATGGTGTTTTTAAAAAAAGTGCTGCCCTCTTCAGGTTGAACGGTGACTACTGCAGTTGAATTTTCCTATTGGAAGTTGTGGTGCCCTGTGACGTAAGAGGGTACCAGCTAATCACGCCCTTGTCTACAGAGAGATGCATCTCAAGTGCCCCCTCCCCCCCCCCACCCCCCCCCCCCCCCCCCTCCACTGGGCTCCGCCCACTTTTCCAGCATTTTTTGAATATTGCCAGTGTGTGGAGTCAGGCTCTGACCAGGGGTTTAGTTACCCTTTAAAAGCCTTCCTGATATAAATTATATACATTTCATTTACTAGTAATTAACACTGAGACACTAATTTGTGCAAAAAGCACTAATGACTTGTTTAACCCTCTGGGGACCAGGGTGTTTTTGGGGCCTTTGGGATGTTTTGACATGCACTGACATTTTTGCTTTTTTCAGTTATTTATAATAATAATAATTCATTACATTTAAATAGCGCTTTTCTGGACACTCAAAGCGCTTTTACATGGAAGGGGGGGGGGGGGGGATCTCCTCAACCACCACCAATGTGCAGCATCCACTTGGATGATGCGACGGCAGCCATATTGCGCCAGAGCGCTCACCACACACCATCTTACTGGTGGAGGAGGAGACAGTGATGAAGCCAATCAGTATATATGGGGATAATTAGGAGGCCATGATGGACAGAGGCCAAGGGGCAAATTTGGCCAGGATGCCGGGGTTACACCCCCTACTCTTTCGAAAGACATCCTGGGATTTTTTGTGACCACAGAGAGTCAGGGCTTCGGTTTAACGTCTCATCCGAAGGATGGTTCTATTTTGACAGTATAGTGTCCCCATCACTATACTGGGGTGTTAGGACCAAGGTTATAATCGTTAACGAAAACGAACGAAAAAAACGAAAACTAGGTGTGAAAAAACATTGTCGTTAACTGAAATAAAAATAAAAACGAGGCATTACAAAAAAAACTATAACTAACTAAAACTGTAATGTGTGTTTGGCAAAACTAACTAAAATAAAATAAAATTAAAGAGTAAATGTCCTTAGTTTTCGTCTTTGTCAATGTCTTATTTTTTTACTCTTACACTGAATGTTTGCTGCTTCAATCCAGATGAGTATTGTATAGGGTAAATTTAGTATAGGGTGTTAACATTGTACAGCTGTGGGTTTTGTATAGGTTGTGAATTTTGTATAGAAGAAGTGTAGTTTTTTGGTACGGCATGTGGATTTTGTAGAGGTAAAGAGATTGAGATCCTGACACTCTGAAAGCAGAGGCTTGTTTAGACTGTTTACATATTTGTGCCCATAATGTACATTTTATGTAAATGGTAAAAAAAAAATGGACTGCATTTATATAGCGCTTTCATAGACCCAATGGCCACCAAAGCGCTTTACAATTTTGCCTCTCATTCACCCATTCACTCACACATTCATACACCGACGGCGGTGTCAGCCGTACAAGGCGCCAGCCAGCTCGTCGGGAGCAGCCGGGGTTAGGTGTCTTGCTCATGGACACCTCGACACTTGGTCAAGTGGAACCGGGGATTGAACCACCAACCTTCCGGTTTGTAGACAATCTACATGAACCACTTAGCCACTGCCGCCCGTAGCTACTGGTGTTATTGTTGAATACATATTTCGGAAATTGTATGATGTTTTTGTCGAGTTATTATTACACAATACTTTTTCGGACCTTTTTGAATCTTGCCCTTGACAAATAATCCAAATTAGAAAAAAAGACTAAAACTAACACTAAAACTAATAAAAACTAAACTAAAACTAAGCATTTTCAAAAAATAAAAACTAAACTAGCAAACCCACTTTAAGAACTAATTAAAACTAAACTTAATTTGAAAACAAAAAGTCAAAACCAAATAAAAATAAAAACTAATGAAAAATGCAAAACTTTAATAACCTTGGTTAGGACCCACACAGACCACAGGGTGAGCGCCCCCTGCTGGCCTTACTAACACCTCTTCCAGCAGCAACCTGGTTTTCTCAGAAGGTCTCCCATCCAGGTACTAACCAGGCTCAGCCCTGCTTAGCTTCAGTGGGCAACCAGTCTTGTGCTACAGGGTGATATGGCTGCTGCTCAAGATAATTAGAAAGGCTGACACGTCTCTTTTTATATAGATTACATAAACAGAGAATATTTATTTTAGTTTTGAATCGGATCACTTAAAAGTACAAACTCAAATGATTTAAAAGATATATTGCTCATGGCTGGGTGAATAGTATTCGCTGAGTTTTGTTAAGGTTTACAGAGACGTGGTCCAGAAAAAAAGTTCCCATTGACGGAGAGGCAGAACGCACACCCTGTTTATTTTCTTTATTTTACAAAAGCACAATATTTTATTTCCATTGTATGTGGGCACATAAAAAAGTAGACATTTAACAGATTATTTTCTCATATGTCTTAACTCTATATGACCAGAAATGATGGTAGTATTTAAGTCTATTTTTCGGCTATGTGAAAAAAACTAGCAAAACGCGGCGACACGTTTCTGGTCCCCAGAGGGTTAAGACTTGCAGCTTAATATCGCTAGTAAACGAACAGTAGGGCTGCGTTGTTTGTGGAATGTGCTTTACTGAGCAGAAAAAAGTTCACTGCAGGGTGCATTAAACAACATTTAAGAGTACACTAAAAACTTAATTGTAATTTAATACATTTAATTAATAAATTATATGTACTGTTTTACCTTCATTTGTTAAAAAGTGCTATATCATCATCATCATCATTATGCACACAGCAGTCATAAGTCCTTACAACACAAGACAAAGGGCCCTATTTTAATGGTCTAAAGCGCACGGCACAAGTACACTAATGCCGTCTCCAAATCCACTTTTGCAAGTTTAACGACGTCAAAAATGGTCGGCGCACCAGACGCATGGTCTAAAAGGGTTGTCCCTGTTCTCTTGATGAGTAATGAGTGTGTTTTGGGCGTAATGTGCAATAAACCAATCAGAGTCCCATCTCCCATTCCGTTTAAAAGCCAGTTGCACTCGCGCCATGGCGGATTGCTATTTACATCGCAGAATTTGCAAGCGGAAAGACTGAACGCTTCTCCAGAGAGGAAACGGATCTGCTTGTACACCATCTACGGGACAAGCCAGATTCCATCATATCTTATTTACACAATAATAATCTTTTACAGCTTTTTGTGAGCTCATCTAAAGTGAGGACTAGTTATGCCTCATAAAGCTTTTACAAAGGAGATTTAAAGTCTCAGTTATCTTCTAAACAGAAAAGGAAACAACACAACACTGTGATACAGAACATAGAAATTGTAGCAGACCCCTCCCGAATGATGGACAAAACTTTACTGATGTTGATGAAGTTTATTGAGTCCGTTTCCCTCCATTAATTATCTCAATAATCACCTCACAAATCACCGTAAGAGCTGAACAAAGGAAATACAAAAGCTCGCATTAACGACTCGTACAAACTCTCTCTCAGTTAAACTGCAAATAACATATATAGCAAAATACATAAATAACAATAAACCATAAGCAAATGTATACAGACCTTATGCCTTTTCCGGGGGGTGCTTATCACTGTTAAACATTAATGGCCTGCACAACTCCTACAACTGCGTGCACTCTCTTTGCTTCCTTCTATCAACTGCGTGCTCTCCCCTCACTTCCTTTTTCCCGTAGACCACAAAACCCGTCAAAATAAAAGTCCCTCCTTAATAAGACATAAATACATTACCTAAACCTAATTTAAACTAACAGGACTATCAAAAAAGTATATAAAAACAAATTAGAAGAATTAACACATCAAAGTCTGTTACACTCCCACCAAATTATAAATGTAATATCAACATGCATAATTTTCAAGCATAAGTAAAATCACTTTTCACTTATAAAGACCTTTGTGTGTGTATGTATGTAAAGTCCTTTTGAAGAGGTGTTCACTCCGCTTCCAATAATAAGACCAACTTCTGAGCTGGCCTCTCAACTACTGAGACCTTGTTCAATCGTTCTCCTTTTTTGTTCAGTTTTTTGTCACCAAGTGTCAATGTGACTTTCCTTACTAACCCATCTTGGCTAGTTACAGTGTCTATGATCCGACCTAGTCTCCATTCATTCCTTGGGAGGTTCTCATCCATATCCATGACAACATCACCAATCTGAAAGTTCCTTTTTGGAGCATGCCAGCATTGTCTAATAGCAATGTTGTGGAGATACTCCTTTTTCCATCTACTCCAGAATTGCTCAGTAAGGTACTGTACCCGTCTCCATCTCTTTCTCCCATAGATATCTTCTCTTATGAACTTTCCTGGTGGTGGAAAGACTGTGGTGGCTTTCATGGTAACCAAATGGTTAGGTGTGAGTGGTTCCAAGCTCTTGGGGTCGTTCAAGTTATCCACTGTAAGAGGACGACTATTAACTATTGCCATGGCTTCATAAAACAATGTGCGCAGTGAAGCATCACTGAGCCTGCCTGATGCAAGGGAAGCTGTAGCATTAAGAACACTCCTTACAGTTTTGATTTGACGCTCCCATACACCTCCTGCATGACTAGAATGAGGGGAATTCAAAACAAAATCACACTGTTTATCTGCAAGAAAAGCAGAAAGCCTTTTTGGATCAAGTTGCTGTAATGCGGAGTTAAGTTCGTTCTTAGCACCGACGAAATTGGTACCTTGGTCGCATCTGATCTGCCTTACTGTGCCTCTGATAGCAATGAAGCATCGTAAACTGTTGATTAAAGCATCCGTGGACATATCCTCCAACATTTCAATATGAACGGCTCTTGAACAAAAGCAAGTTAGAAGTAGACCATACCTTTTGTGCTGTTTTCTTCCTTCTGTAGTCATGAAAGGACCGAAGCAATCCATCCCACAATACACAAACGATGGGGAAGACTCTACACGTTCTACAGGAAGATCACTCATCCGTTGTCCTTCAACAGATTTTCTCAATTTTCTACAAGGTACACAGTTGTGAATGAAAGATGTGACAGCTCTGTTCATTCCAGGTATCCAATAACCTGCAGATCTGATAGCATTAATCGTGAAACCTTTCCCTTGATGCTTTACACTTTCATGATAGTGTGCAATTATCAGCTTAGTTACATGATGCTCTTTGGGAAGAATCAGTGGGTGCTTGAATGCATGAGTGCATGACGAGTGACTTAATCTTCCTCCCACCTTAATCATACCATCTGTATCTATGAAGGTGTCTAGATGATGAAGTCTGTTATGACCTGGAAGTTGTTTACCTTGACTCAGGACATCCATTTCTTTCTGATAAACTTGTTTCTGCACTCCTTTTAGAATCAAGCATCTTGCATGTTCTTGTTCACTCACAGATGCTGGTGAATTAGACTTATCCTTCTTGATCCTTCTCAGAAGACGTGCAATGGCCTTGACCATATTTGACCAGGATGAAAACTTAGACAAATGGTCTACAAGATCTTTACTTTCTGTGGTTTCTGTTTGAAACGTCTGAACCTTTCTAACTTCTGGATCACCTACTGGAAGTTCAGGTACAACATCTACACTCTGTATTTCTTTCTTCCACAGGAACGACGGACCTGAAAACCAGTTAGAAGAGAGCAATTCATGTATTGTTTTGCCTCTTGAAGCATTGTCTGCCGGGTTATCATCCGTTGGGACGTACAGCCATTGTTTGGGTGCTGTGCTTTGACGTATCTTTTGAACTCTGTTGGCTACAAACGTATGAAAACGATGAGCATCATTATTTATGTATCCTAAGACCACTTTTGAGTCAGTCCAAAAGAATTCATCGACATTGGTGAGGTCAAGCTCTTCTCTGAGCATATTGCTCATTTTGACTGATACCACAGCTGCCGTCAACTCTAATCTTGGTATTGTAGTGATTTTTACAGGAGTAACCCGGGCTTTACCAATAAGGAAAGTGCAATGAATCTCATCCTTCTCACTGATCATTCTCAGATACGAACACTGACCGTAACCACAGGTACTTGCATCAGAGAAATGATGTATCTCTGTTTTCACAATTTTGCCGATATTAGCAGGTACATAACATCGTGGTATGTCAACCTTTTCCAGATTAACAAAATCATGCTGCCATTTCTCCCACCGTGGGCTGAGAGCAAGAGACAGTGGATCATCCCAGCTTGTACCCTTGCGACACATTTCTTGTAAGATCCTCTTACCATTGAGGACATAAGGAGCTACAAAGCCCAAAGGATCATATATGGAGGCAACAGTTGACAATATGCCACGACGTGTTGTAGGTTGACCTTTTAATGGGATGTGGAATTTGAAGCTATCACTCTGTATGTTCCAGTGAATACCCAAAGCTCTCTCGAGTGGCATGTCATTGAAGGTAAGATCCTTTGTCTCAAAGTTTACTGCACGTTCGGATGCTGGTATGCTCTGCAGCACAGTGTTGTCATTAGACACAAATTTGTGAAGTCGAAGACCTCCTTTTGCACACAACTCTCGTGTCTCTTTTGTTAGCTGGATAGCCTGTTCCACTGTCTCTACGCTTGTGACTCCATCATCAACGTAAAAGTCTCTTATGATGAACTGGGCGGCTAATGAGTGTGACTGACAATGCTCACTGGCTAAATATCTTAGTCCATAATTTGCGCACCCAGGCGAAGAAACAGCACCGAAGAGATGAACTTTCATACGGTAATCTTGAAGCGGTGAATTTGTGTCTCCGTTCTGCCACCATAAGAAGCGCAAGTAGTCTCTGTCATTTTCCTGAACATGAAATTGGTGAAACATTTTTTCAATATCACATGTTACAGCTATAGGGTGTTTTCTGAACCTGACAAGATCTCCTGTGAGATTGTTTATCATGTCTGGCCCTGGTAACAAATGTTCGTTGAGACTTGTGCCTTTGAATTTAGCGGAACAATCAAACACGACACGTAGCTTGTCTGGCTTTTTCGGATGGTAAATGCCATGATGAGGTATGTACCACTTTTCACCATCAGTTCCATCATCAATCACTGTTTCTACATCACCTCTTTCGATGATATCATTCATGTACGCAATGTAATCTGCCTTGTATTTCTCATCTTTACAGAACTTTTTGTTCAAGTGATTGACTCTGACTTTGGCAAGCTCTCTGTTATCTTGTAAGTATGGACGTTGTTTAAACGGAAGTGGCATTTCATAATGTCCTTGAGCATTTCTCTTTATGCCTTCTTTGAGTTTGTCCAAAAACACAATATCATCCTGTGAAATTGTCTTGTCATCTACCGTGACATCTTTAAAGTCAGACTCGAGCACACGTATGGCATCCACAGGTGTCAGAGCTGGAATCTCTTTTGTGGCTATTCTGTGACAAAGACCAATTGCTGTGGATTCATGAATGCCTGGTGTGGAGCTGCCTACAATACTCCAACCTAAGTTAGTTAGAATAGCATAGGGTTCGTCGTCTTTACCTAGAATGACTTCTCTGGGAGCTAGCACTCTGGGGCAATTGTAACCAATCAGTAAACCTACTTCACAGCCGAGAAGAGGTGACATTTCCTTTGTGATTACCTTCAAGTGACTCCAGTTCTTTGCCGTTTCCTGCGTTGGTATGTGGTCACGATTGACAGGAATACACTCTTTGGTGTATAATGGAGGCAGATTGATATGTACTGATGAATTATACCCTCTCACTTGAAGATCAGATATCCTTTTGCTATTAATGATCATACTGTCTCCCATCAGAGTAGTGAGTTTGAGTTTAATTGGATGAGCATCCACTTGCAGAACTTTACTCACTCCTTCATCAATGAAAGTGGTGTCACTTTGAGTGTCAAGCAAAGCATAGACAAGCTGTTCATTGGATGGATTTTGTATGGACGACACCCATACAGGTACAATCATAGATGTAATGACTGAACGACCTTCTCTTGTTACGTTAAGTGATGTGGCATCCGTAATCTCACTCTCATGTGCACGCTCACTGCTTACCATTGGTTGCTTTCGGTTTCCATAATACTCGTAGTTGTAGTCATGAAGACTTGTGGGATGTCTCAATTTGCATACATCACATGTGTGGCGACGACGACATTCCTTAGCAAAGTGACCTGGTTTCATACATCCAAAACAGAGTTTGTTATCTTTGACATATGACCTTCTGTCTTTCAGAGACTTCTCCATGAATTGTGGACACTTATTGAGTTGATGGTTGTCATCTTGACACAACATGCATGACGTTTTAGACTGTGTTTTAGCCACTGTCTGTTTATCACCATTTACTATTGTCTGCGTCTTATAAACAATAGCCTTGTTTCTTTTTACTTCATTAGAGACTCTTCTCTCCGGAGGTGACTCACGTGAATGAAGAGCGTGTAAAGAAGTGATAGGATTACACATAATCTCTGCTTCAGTTGAAAGGAACTTTACAAAGTCTTGAAAGCTGGGAAATTCCTTACCGTCCATAAGCGCTGTTGTGACCTGGCGGTTCCATCTGGAGGCTGCCCAGTCAGGAAGTTTCTGTACCAGCTTTTGGTTCTCTTCACAATCGTTCAGTATTTCCAAGCCTTTGACATGCGGTATGGCTTGCAGACATGCATATAAGAAGTCTGAAAATGTTCTCAAACCTTCTGCATCTTTGGACTGTATTCTATGCCACTTAGACAGCTTTTCACGATATGCTCTTTGAATGACGAAGGGCTGGCCATATCGTTGGTTAAGCTTATTCCAAGCGTCTTTGTAAGCTTCTTCATCACTTCTATAAAAAGTGCCTTCGAGATATCTGTGTGCTGAACCACTGACATACCTTTTCAAATAATAGAGTTTATCAGCTGCAGAGATGCCCTTTCGATCTATAAGTGACATAAATGAGGCTTTCCAGTCTACAAACTGAATTGGGTCTCCATTGAACACTGATGGCTCTGGTATTGGTAATCTGTTGACCGCTATGCTATCCTGAACTGCCTGAGCAAGCTGAGACACTTCACCGAGGGTCGTTGACTGGATAACATTGCGTTGTCGTTCTGTCTCAGAGAAGATTTTCTTTTTCTGACTTTCATGTTCATTTTGTATTGACTGACTCTTAGTCTCTTGCTTTATTTCGTCATCATACGATTTTACTCTGGCTCGAGCGATCTCTATGTCCTTTTCTACCTGTAGCCGTTCTAATTCAAACCTTTGAGTCTCTAGCTCTTGTCTGAGCTGCTCTTCTAGAGTTCTCATTTTTTCCTTTTGTTGTCTTTCCGTTTGCATCATCTTGTATTCAGCTTCTTTCGCAGCCAGCTCTGCCGCAGCATCTGCACGCTTGCTTGTACAAGAAGATTTAGAATGGCTGCTGACACTCGTTTGCGAAGCACTGGACCCATATATGGAATGGGCATAACTATGGGCTAAAAGTTCATGCAGACGGCTCTTTTCCTGTTCTGCATCAAAATCGCCATCTACTGTTGCCAACCTTTCCAGCACAATTTTGACGAAATCATTGGTCACGGCTTCACATGCGTCAATTTTACGTCTTAAATCAGTAGCGGGTGTACTATGTTCCCTTATCTCACTAAAGATTTTCATGATACAGTTCTTTTTATCCTCCAGTGAGTCAGCAATTTCAGTAAGCTGCTCATCAGAGATGTCTGATTTTAAATCATGTCTTGCTTTACGAGCTGCTACTTTCCATTGCTCATACAAAGTGCTAATTCTTTTTTCTTTCTTACAGCACTCATCTTTCTGGTAAGCAAGCATTTTCTCTGAAGGAATATGTGGACGCTCTGAGCGTCGATGCAATCCTATATTTTCTTGTGAATGACACGGGAGTTCTGAGGCATTTTTTTCTTTACATTTAACTGACTCCGTTTGAAGCAGGCTTTCAGAATCTGGGTCTTCAGTTTCAATTTCCATAGTCAACTCACTTGTATGGCGTTTCAGCTCTCTAGACCATCACGCTGATTCCATCTTGCTGCACTCCGTTAACGATCGTCACGTTGCCCCCTTCACAAGCACGTGCGGCGGAGATCCGAACCAGCGAAGGTGAAGCTCTTACTGTAGCAGACCCCTCCCGAATGATGGACAAAACTTTACTGATGTTGATGAAGTTTATTGAGTCCGTTTCCCTCCATTAATTATCTCAATAATCACCTCACAAATCACCGTAAGAGCTGAACAAAGGAAATACAAAAGCTCGCATTAACGACTCGTACAAACTCTCTCTCAGTTAAACTGCAAATAACATATATAGCAAAATACATAAATAACAATAAACCATAAGCAAATGTATACAGACCTTATGCCTTTTCCGGGGGGTGCTTATCACTGTTAAACATTAATGGCCTGCACAACTCCTACAACTGCGTGCACTCTCTTTGCTTCCTTCTATCAACTGCGTGCTCTCCCCTCACTTCCTTTTTCCCGTAGACCACAAAACCCGTCAAAATAAAAGTCCCTCCTTAATAAGACATAAATATATTACCTAAACCTAATTTAAACTAACAGGACTATCAAAAAAGTATATAAAAACAAATTAGAAGAATTAACACATCAAAGTCTGTTACAGAAATATTTATTTCACGATGCAAAAAAATAAAGCTGTAAATCAAAGACAAGAATTATTTTTCTTTTTATAAGGACAACACACATTAATCAACATTTCTGTAAATATGCCAGTGTTAGTTCAACTGCAGTCCTTTGCAGAGGTGGAAAGAGTAATAAAATATTCTACTCAAGTAAAAGTACTACTACTTCAATGAAATTTTACTTAAGTACAAGTAAAATTACCGTCTAAAAATCTACTCAAGTAAAAGTAAAAAGTAGCTCATTTAAAATTTACTCAGAGTAAAAGTTACGGAGTTACTTTTTTAAAACAAAAAGGGGGGGGGGGGGGGTCCCCCCCTATGGGAATCCCCGTATGATAACGTCTCAGAAAATATCACGGTTTACAGTATTAATCAATTATTAAATAAACTGTATTAAATTCTGGTTATTATTATTATTATTATTATTATTATTATTATCATCATCAGTTAAAATGAAATTAATGAAACAGGGTTTTTTTTTGGTTTAACAAAATCTTTTAATTAAAACAAACTTGAAACTATTTGTTTGTTTATTAAAATTTCAATAAAACGTCTAATCAATTAAATTCGATAATCGATAATGAATTAGATTAACAACTTATTTTTAACATTAATTATTTATTAAAATGTTTAAGAATAATATTGTCCTATGAAATGTATTTTATTCCGAAAATTAATGTTTCTTTTTATGATTTAATCCAAATATATGATCAAAATCGGTGGTTATTAAATGTAAATTTAAACTTGTGTCCTTTTATTTTGGGGGGAAGCGCTACAAAAACAGATTTACTAAATCAAACCATGGACAAAAAATATATTCCTTTAAATAATGTTTAAATAAAATTTATTATTATTATTATTATGAGAAGTAGGCTATATTCTATTGTATGCCTACAATATTATTTCTGTCATAATGTCTAGTAAAACCGAACTTTTATTTTGACGGGTTGTCGTGAAGACCAAAGGTCTTCAGTGTACAAAGGTGTTTCAAAGTGTATTTGACAATGGTTTTTCTCAAATAAAATTATGAAAATGCTCATTAGGCGTGCTCTCAGAGCAGCTCTGGAAATGTTCATGTATTCATATTCTCAAATTGTTTGTGAGACGCTGAAAACACCATGAACGTCACGCGTACTTGAGTATGTAGTAGACAAAGCGGCGCAGCTCAGCAGAACAAATATGGTTATATATTTGCAGTATTTTTGAGTTTAAATATTCAAAGACCATGTCGCGATTGGATTTATTGCACAGTTCTACTTTCCATGTACTCATCCATCCATTATTTTGCGTGTTTTACGTGACATCTGCGTTAAGTAATTCCATTTTCATGACTGGATTCCGGGATTCCCTCTGCATAACGTTTTCATTCGGGCTTAAAGGGATACTCCACTTTTTTTGGAAATAGGCTCATTTTACAACTCCCCCAGAGTTAAAACAGTTGAGTTTTACCGTTTTCGAATCCATTCAGCCGATTTTCTGATATTTAGAAGAATATCAGTAAACAGACAGTTTCTGGTCTCATTGACTTCCATAGTAGGAAAAAAATATACTATGGGAGTCAATGAGACCAGAAACTGTCTAGTTACTGATATTCTTCTAAATATCAGAAAATCGGCTGAATGGATTCGAAAACGGTTAAAACTCAACTGTTTAACTCTGGGGGAGTTGTAAAATGAGCCTATTTCCAAAAAAAGTGGAGTATCCCTTTAAGTTATAATCGGGACATACCTTTATCTGAGGGATGATGGTGTCCTCCTTTTGCAGCCACTTTGCGTCCACATTTTTTTGCACATTGGATATCTATCCTCGAGGACAACCACGCTTTTTTCCTACAAACTATTTTCATACCGCCCATAATTCGCTTCATAAGAATTCGAGGGCGCTTCGCTTTCAGCTTCAGCTGGGTCTGCGACACCTTTCTTGCGCGTTTGTTTGTTCTCCCGCCCTTCAATGCAGTAATTTCCGGAGTGTGATGTTTTTTTTTTCTCCCTTGTATTATTATTTTTTACTCAGTAACGGATATGATTTCAAATGTAGCGAAGTACAATACTTCAAACAAAATGTACTTAAGTAAAAGTAAAAGTACAGATTTTAAAAACTACTTGAAAAAGTAGAAGTACACAAAAAAACTACTCAATTACGTAACGCGAGTAAATGTAATTCGTTACTTTCCACCTCTGGTCCTTTGGCA
This sequence comes from Chrosomus eos, assembly GCA_036326025.1. Taxonomy (NCBI): domain Eukaryota; kingdom Metazoa; phylum Chordata; class Actinopteri; order Cypriniformes; family Leuciscidae; genus Chrosomus; species Chrosomus eos. Next base: position 1,519,625 of record JAZAVI010000028.1, read on the forward strand.
AGAAGTTTTTGAAACCTTCAAAATCTTCTGTAAGAATGAAAGCTATTTGAAAGAAAGCTCCACTAAGGAAGATTGGAGCATGTAAGAAGTGCCTTGGATGTCATGAGTGTGACACCGACTGCAGAGACACATTCTTGTGTATAGATAGAGACTGCAGAAAAGAAAATGCACTTGATCATCATAATTTCCTCTGTCCAAGAAGAGAATCCACGAGTGGCAGTGAGAACAGGTCTTTAACGGATATTAGGAAGGTAAATGTGCTGACAGCAGAGCAAGAGGAACGTTTAGCTGAGCTTTCTTTAGAACTGGCTGAGAGATGCAGAAAAGCAGTGACATGCACTTTTAGAGGAACACTTTCATTTAAAAGTGCAAGTCACTTGTCAGCTTTGTTGGTGAACTATATAACCCACAAGGCTGCAGAAAGGTTGAGGTTAATAGTTCGTCATTCATATGTAACACAACTCTTAAGTTAATAGAATCACTGTATAAGAAGTGATAAACGTGTTGGTAAAAAAAAAAAAAAACTCTCATTTCATTAATGTAACATTCTATAAAAACACAATTTATTGATTTTTGAAAAAGTAAAACATTTAAAAGATGCCTGTTTTATTTATACGGTCTTGTATAAGCTTGCCTCATCTCTGTTAAACGAGTTTATAAAGAGAGTGTGTATCAGTACCAGGTCTGTCTGTGAAGTGTCAAATAGGCCAAAATCTTTTGGTCAGAAAGTATGATCTGTAATATGGAGCAATATTGGAATAGTTTACAGCAGTAAATAGGACAAAGTTATACTTATCACACTTTTAAAGATCATCTTAAGAAGTGGCGTATGACGAATCAGTTGTGTACACATTTTACTTAGAAATGTTAATAATGTGTTTGGGGTATTGTCTTTTATGTAGTGTAGTGTGTGTATAGCTGAGTATTTGTTCTTGTGTGTATCTGTCTAGGGACTGCGTATGTAAATTAGCAATATTGCAATAATCTGACTTTTTTACGTTTAGTATTTTATACTAATGTTCATTAACATGCTTTTCCCTATCAAATAACAACTGAGAAAGAGGCATAGAAAAGTAGAGTTTAAGAGGCCTTTGGAGGCTCGTCCGGGATTAGATATTTAAGAAATTAATCCTCAAGTTAATCTTAACTGTCTGTTGAGAAATTAATAATTATATTTTCCGTGCCGCGATTTTTGCCATATTTGGTCAAATCGGATTGCCTTGTATTTTTTGGAAATACAGGAAGAACAATATAGGATTGATCATCCTCTAGTTGTTATTAGTGTTTTCCTCACAATCTTATTAATAATTTTGAGATAAAAGAGACTCTTGTTCGTTTTCGTTGTCACTCCGAGTTCCGTCGGATGACGACGAATGGGGTTTCGCTTAGAACACCTGTCGACTTCGAGTATTACATAACGAGCCAATGGCAAAGAAATGCCATGGGTCTGCGGAAGTTGCATGACGTAACTCCGCCTTACTCGTGGGTATAAAGGAGGACGCCGGAAATATGCAGATATGTTTTCGCTTCGGAGCCAAGAGTATTTCTTCACTCCACAGTCATCTCTGACTTCACTCTACGAGACGAGCCTTTCTCTTCGGTGTTGGTGTGACGGCGATCTGCGGCGAGCTCACAGTGCCTGCCAATCTGTGCAGTGATCTGCCAGTGTGTGTATGTGTGTCTCCCCGCGCGCTTCAACATCAAAGAGTTTTTTTCTCTCCTCTCATAAAAGAGCTCGCACGCTGCACGTCTTTTTAAAGACGACTCGGCCGTGCATTTCTGGTTGCAGCGGACTAGTATCGGACTCTGATAGGCACGAGCGCTGTCTAGTGTGTTTGGGCTTTGATCATGCTTGAACAGCGCTCGTGGGTGACTCATGTTCTCTCTGGGAACGTGATCATCGCGTCATATAGGTCGAGACTCGGTGAACTCGCAAGAGTGAGAGTCCCCTCTGCCACCCCTCGAGGGTTGCTACTTTGGCTGGTGGCCAGGGTGATCTGAGGGTTACGGTTTGGAACAAGGCGCCGACTATCTGTCCACGCTCCAAACCCCCCTGCATGACGGTGCCCGCTAGCGAACTGATGATTCCACGAAAATGGGTGGCCCGTGTGTTTTCATTTGAAGCTACAGAGGATGATACTGTGTCTGTAGCAGCATCACTAGGTGGGCTTATTCTTCTGGAAATGACGACTCGTCACAGCTCCCACCTTCTGGTCTGCATATGGCTGTGCCTGAGTCTGATCCGGAGATGACGGCCATGCTTTCCTGGGACGATTGGTTTTTGGGTGAGGCCGCCGACCCGCGTCCACGGCAATCCCCAATATCTTTCCTCCCGGACGTGCATGATGAGATCTCGAAGTCCTTGAAGACCCCTTGTCTTCTCGGGACCACTCGTTGGTCTCATCCACCTTTCCTCCCCTCACGGGCCGCTGCCCATGGGTACACTGGGGTCCCCCCGGTTGAACGCTCTGTTGCGATGCTACTGTGTCCTCAGAGTGCTTCCCGGCGCAATCCTAAGCACCCGTCCGAAGCCTGTAGTTCTTTTCGTCTACACTAATCTGTGGCGAAATCCTATAGTGCCATAGGACAGGTGTTACAGGTACCGGCTGGCACCACGTAAACGGCTTATATGCTCTCGCTCTGAAACAGGAGAAATAAATGAGACAGGGCAAAATCTGCGTCCGTCTTTCATCTCGCTCAGCAGAAAGAGAGCCAAGAGGATTTATTACACAATCACAATTAAAATCCTACTTGTTTACAAACACAATGTTTTCTCATGAAATGGACAGTTTCAAAAATAAAATACAATTTGTCTTTTTTTTCATCTTTCAGCAATTACTGAGATATAAATTGTGTACGATCAAATAAATCAAAATGACAAAAACCTCTGTTACCTTGTCAGTTGTCTCTTTTTAACTTAATGTAAAACCTCGCTTATGTCATCACTTGCATATAATTCCTAAATGCATTTTCAACTAACGTTAGCATCATTTTTACTCTTCCACAATGCATGAGCTGACAGACTTCTAACTTGTTTTTAAACCACTTTTAGAATATAAAATGTTTGGTTTGAACACTAGCTTTTCACACATTACACAATATCATACATTTCCAAACTATTTAACTTTACAAAAATGTTCAAAAGAACTAAAAATAAAACTCTGTTTGACGTGACTTTGGTAATCACAGATTACGTCACCGGGCGCTAACATACAAACACTGCTGTAACGTTATATCCATATATGCCCACATTTTCATAACACAGCCTTGTTACACGGCCCTTCAAGCATTCAGCGACATGTAAACATATTAGATGTCAGTTATTTAACTTAATTTACAAATCTACCAACCTGAAACAGGAGAAATAAATGAGACAGGGCAAAATCTGCGTCCGTCTTTCATCTCGCTCAGCAGAAAGAGAAAGATCGCAAAGCGAGACAAACTGACGTAAAGCCCCGGAAACACAATAAGCGCAAACATTGCCCTCTGCTGACGAACCACACAATTACTCCTGACCTCTATATAAAATATATTAGTTCAAATGAATGGTAGAAACAGGTTAATTACTCCTGAACAAAATTCAAAAACATTTCTTTATAAAATTACAAAAACTACCACAAATGTGATAACAATTTACTGGGCATCACACACTCCCTGACCAAAAAAAAAATGGCTTCTGACATTTCAAAAAAACCTTTATCTCAAAACTGTTTAACCATTTTTCCTCTTAACTTTGATTCTCACATCTCTATTCAATGAACAAGCATAGTAGGTGGAATGTATGTGGCTGGAGCTTGGTAAGGATATGGTAAGTATGGTGTCTGGGGGTAATGGAGTGGATACGGATAATGCATACAATAAGGCGGTATGTATGGACAGAGTGAGTGTGCAGGTGTAGTGTGATGAGATGCTTCTATGACAGGTACATAAGGTGCTGTGTAACCAGTCATTGAATTAACTGTGGTGTGTGCCTGAACTGATGGTTCACCTAATGACTCATATGTGAGGAAACGGCGTGGCCTTCTCTCACGGGCGGACCTTCTAACATCTGACTGAGTGTTTTCTATGGGAGGGGTCAAAGGTCTAACTTCTGAGTCAGAGTCTTGGTCCCCATTGTTTTCTTCTTCCTCCACAGGTTCAATGCATAAAGGTAGGTTTTCATCACTGTTGTGTCTTGTCTCAGTTGGGTTTGGTAAGTGCTCAGATACAGTATGACTTTCTCTTCCCACAGGTGTTGGTCCTGACCCCTGACTCTCTGGATACCTGGTTAGTTGCTCCTGGTAGATAACAGGCCTTTCCTCTGTCCTTACGATTGGTCTCCTTAACCAGTATCCTGAGCCAGAATCATCGTCTGAATCCTTTTCACTATCCTCACTCGTGTCTGCCTGCCTTTGAGTGTCTGTCATTCTGTCTTGGTTTTGTCTGTTATGTGTTTTCTTCTCAGGGATAGGTCTGGTGTCAGATGGAAAAACATCGACAGGTAAGTCGTTCACCAGCAACAGGAGATTACGGTGCAGTGTCCTGCTTTTCTGTTTGTTTCCAGTTTCAGGGCAGACAAAGTACACTGGGTTCTCGCCAAGTTGACGTTCGACTATGTATATAGTCTTCTCCCAGTATGCCCTTAGTTTCCCTGGTCCTCCACGTTCACTAAGGTTCCGGACCAGAACTCTGTCCCCTGGTTGCAGTACCACCCCTCTTGTCTTCTTGTCATATGTCACTTTTCCCCTTGCACTGGACTTTCTACTATTCTCGCTAGCAATGCGGTAGGCCTCTGTCATCTTTTTAGCCCATTTCTCTGCAAATCCTCTAGGTGAGTATTGTGGTGGGTTCTGGTATTACACCCACGTTCCTGAAGATCTCCCTAGTCTAGTTATAGCTAGGAGACTTTTGCTGTCAGGTCAGATTTTGGATTACAAAAATCCTACACTAGCTTGTTTAGTTTATACCAGAAAATCTAGTGGTGTACATTCAATAATCATCATTACCCCTTAAATAATTCATGCTTACCTCTCCAGCAGAATCTTAGGTGGGTCCTTATGGTTGTCCTTTTAGTTAGACGATGTGAACTTAGAATGCTCTTTTATATTGCTTATAGAACTGTCTTTATTGACTGAAGTAATAATAAATCAATGCTTGTAAGTAAGAAATGAAAATTTATTTGAACAAAAGATCAAAGTTACTGGTTACACAATAAAAATGATTGGTAGCAAATTATCAAAAAGGTTACAAGTTATAATACTTCAGTATGTCCTAATACTGAGGGCAGTTCTCAGTATTAATTTACAGTAAGGTTATTTTACCTTATTTGCAGTTCAAGCAGTATATATATGTATCAATTCAAATCATCCAAGTTGAAGAATACAGCAGAGCAAATAAAAGTTACAAGACTAATCAGTTAATAAACTGAACGATTAGAGAGTAATTCTCTAAGGATGCGTTCGATCACAAATCAAGAAAGCAACAACTCTAAATCCACATTACAGTCATATTTATACATCACCAAGACACGTATGAATCATCTGTTGGGTTTTTCCAGAGGAAATGAACAGAACTGTTTTCCCAGAAACGAGAACTGTGTTTTCCAAGAAACGAGAACTGAAACTGTCTGTTTATGGCTGAGTCAGCGGAGGTTGTGTCTCCATCCTGGCATGCTTATGACCTTTTCGCTTGTGTGTGTGCGAATATGTGTTCGTGAATAAGCATCAGGTGCGGTGTTTGCAGGTTCGCAATAGCTTCCAAAAGCCACAGCTGCCACACCCCCTCTCGAAGTTGCAAACACATGTCACAATCAATAAAGTTCACAAAAAAGTTCATTACTAGGATAAAACATATCCAACGAATCAACGGGCATATTGAAAACATAAACACTAGGTACAACAAAATCCATACAACACTCATAAAATCTATAACGTAGGTCAGTTGTTGACGGAAGAACCCGTTCGTCATCCTTCCATACTGTGCCAACAGACATTCTATCGACCTTCGATACCATTTACCATCTACTGGTGTCCAGGATTTGTCCAACTTCCTTGGGGCCTGATCCAACCACATCAGACTCTCTGGAGATATGGCTATCTCGGTACCATCGCCCAATAAGCCCAAGCCCAACACTTTCGGTTCCCACTGGACCAGTGTTCGACTCTCCAGACACATCTGCACTTGGATCAGTAACAAGGATACAGACATTACTAGGCTTGGGAATCGGTTCCAGGTTCCGGTTTGGAACCGGTTCCAAACATTCCGATCCATCGGAATCGTACACGTCCACAAGTTAACGATTCCACTAACGATTCCGTATGTTCCGTTCCATCCATTCCTGCATCGCGGCATGACGTTACAGTATGCGACTGGATTTTTAAATCCCCCAAAAACGCGATGGCTACGAGACGTAAACGATCGAGAGTGTGGCTTCATTTTAAATGCAGACCGGGGAAGCAAATCTGGGCGACACAACCCCTCCCGTCATTTCAGCTCCAATGACGGCATCAAAACAATGAAAGCATGGCGAAGCGGCTCTCCACGGCTCTGCTTTCGTCGCCGAAAAAGTTAAGAAACTCGACGCTAAGCCCTCAGTACCCAGCCGAGCAGTTCACACGTGACTTTTATGCAGTGTTTCCCACACATAGACTAATTCGCGGCCACAAAATCAACTCCGGCCGCCACATATTGCGTTTCGTTCATTTTTTTATGCTATTTAAAACACGCAGCGTATTCTTTCCGTTGTATTTCCTTTCCCCGCTCTCCCTCCGTCTCTTAATCACTCACGCGTCTCTCTCAAATACACACACACCGTGTCTGTCTATGAGGCGTCAGACTGGACAAAAGCGAAGCGAACTCCGCGAGCGACACTGGGCGATAGAGAGACAGAGTGTGACTTTTATTTAAACTTATATAAACTGATATAATTGATTTTACTGGACAGCTTAAAGCTCATAACCATATTTTGTTTGCATATATCATATGCAGTATTTGTCCTGAAAAGGCTACTCAGTAAATGTCTGTAATTTAAGGTCATTTCTATTTTATTTGTATACATTTTAATCATTAACTTTAAAAGCACACTCTTTTTATGACTAAAATAACAGTAAAGGGTAAAAAAAAAAGAATTCCCAAAAATTAAAACGGAAAAAAACGGAATTTGGGAAAAAATTAAACTGATTTCATGGGGCCCTAGATATTGCACACTTGGTTTTCATTCTCTAACACCACTTTAAATTAGACATTCAAAGCCAACAACTCTCAAAGCCACACTGTAAGTGTTCAGCAAATGGTACAGGAATCGATATGGGAATCGATAAGGAATCGCATCGATAAGCAGACTCGACAATGGCATCGATATCGATAATTTCTTAACGATGCCCATCCCTAGACATTACGCCCATTTATTCGAGCTTGTTTGGAGCAAAAGCCCAACACTTCTCTATTATCCCAAAAGAAGGTTCGAATGTTAGCACAGCATGAATTCTGAGTCACCCAGTCTTCCTGCCCAATTGGAATCACATAATTCTCTGGCAGCTCAAGAATGAGCCATCTCATTTCAATTATGAAACGCATAGAAGCATAGGTTAAAATGTTCTGAGTGCTGTCTGGATCTGTACGATCCGCCCCCTCTTTACAGAAAGTAATATTTTTCCAATCAGACATGGTATAACCGGTCTTAATGAAGCAAGTTGGACACAAGTTCGTAATATCAGGACTTGTTCTGTTGTATATCATAAGCTTAACAGGATAGCCTTCAAACAGAAAGCATTCATCACACATCATGTGAAGTTCCTCCGAAACCCCATGTTTGAAGTCATCTGAATCCTATCATAATAATGCAAAAGCAATATAATAACAAGAAATCAGTCACAAAATATTCTTAATTTGAACAACATATGTCAATGACTTTTTAAAAAAAAAATATATATATATAATAAAAAGTCAGAACTGGATCCATGTACTAATAAAATTCGAAATATATCGAATGAGGTAGAAATAAAATTTGAACAAAACTATTTAAAGTCTTACACCAAAAGAAAGAATAAAACAATCACTCGATTAAAATCTCACTTGAACAGAAATAAAAGTAATCATAGTTATAATAAGACTAAAGTCAAGCCTAAGCATAGTTATATAAGACTAAAGTCATAGTTCTTTTCCTTTGTTGTTATACCTTAACTCTAATACAAAGAAAATACACAATTAGTTTGATCTATAATATTTGAAAATGAAAAAATAAAAATCAAACCCATTATTAAAAGGTGACATACAACCAACAGTTATATTGTCACCCACTAACTATTTTTGGAAAAAATTGTATACTACCATTAGTGAAACAACGGGGGGCCCCCTCCGCTGCCCCACTAGAGGTCAGTAATAGGCAACTTGGCCAGAATATTTACTGATACAGATTTTATAATTTCGTTCAATGGGATTATAAACAAACCCAAACGAAAACAAAATAATTATCTATAGTAGAAAACAAATCAAAAAAAAAAAAAAACTTTCTCAATAAAATGCATAAAACTTCTTAAATCTGATTTAATTCTCAACTCTTACAACTTGTAGATAGATCATTTAAAAAGACCCCCTATCGTTTTCCAAAAGGCTATATGGTCATTAATTCCTATCATGATGGCAACCATAAATAATTTGGGTTCATTACAATATTTAGAAATTCCCGCCATCAATATTACCACGAAATAAAGTACAGCCAATTTGATTACCAAAGGTCTTAAGACTGTATTTCGTAGGTAACTCAAAATAAACAGAAAAACATAAGTAACGACTGCTAAACCCAGTCCCAAAAATTTTCAGCCAAAATAGCTCAATATAGCACTGGGCAAAATTATACCCAGCGAGAGCAGTGGCAAACAGCATCACTGCCCAAATCCCCTTTATGCCAAATATCTTCAAAAATCTCGCACTTCTCAGAAGTTGTGAAATCCAAATTAGGACCAATGAAAGGTCATTAATCACATTAAAAAGGCTCAGGTTAAAAAGGCTCACATCAATATAATTTGTTCAGCTCGCCGTTTAGTTAAAATGTCGGAAACCCAATACATCAATAAAACCAAATTAATTTAAAGGATTACTTTACGATATCCCTCGAGTTTCCGTTACACGGCTAGCTAGAATTGGTGTGAGTGCCCGCCATTATCTCAACTTCTGTTGCGAATATTATCAGGTTATTGAAAAGGTCCGGTACCGAGCCAAGATTGCAGTTGATCCTATTCCTTGTCCGTACTCTTTTTATCATGTAGCTGACTGCTTAGTGCCCTTGTCGAGTCAGCTTTATCCGAGCTTTTTGAGGAACTAAAACTGTCTTGTCATCCTTTCGGCCCCTTGCTGCAGCCAGTTTCCCGCACACCAATCCAAATTTCGTCAGTTTAAAAAGCAGAGCAAAGGTCACAGCAAGTGCTGCAATCACCGAAAGGCATATTATAATTATTTTTAAGTAGTACCACGATTGAACAATTAGATCCCAAACCGAAACAGCCAAATCACCCACGCTGCTGACCACCCACAAGATAGCCCGCTTTTGTAGGGTCCAATAGACTGTCAGAAGATTGCCTGTAACAGGTTTATGCAATTGAGACTCAAAATCTAAGTGATATATCCAACTTGGTCCCATAGACATACCTTCAAGAAAATCGTCAACCGGCGAGAAGAATCCACCCAATTCAGATTCGTGGTCTACGAGTTTTGAAAAGGCACATTTTTTCTTTATTTGATTTCGCGCAATTAACATTAAAGGACCGGCTACAGTAATTAAACTGATATCATCGTGATATTTTTTATGGCCTACCCTCGTAGCACCAATACTCATCAGATTTTTAAACCCACAGAATATGTGTTCCTCATCATACATCCAAGTGACATTAGGACTGAACCGCGTACCTGGTGTTTTAACTGTCCATGAGTTGAACATTGCTGATGTACAGTAATGTTTCGTGCCGGTATCCATAAATATTTCACGTCCTCTTCTCTTCTAAAAGCAAATTTACCGAAACCCATATTCCATACATTAGATTTTAATTTTACCTCGTCATGAGCGTGTGAGTCCGGCCTCAAGCTGTGTCTCGAAAATGGTTTAGCCGTTCTGATGTCAAATTTATCAGAGGCCATAAGGACTTTAAAACCTGGAAACCATGGGCATCATAGGCAGGTAATATTTGGTGTTCCAATAACCATGCGCGATAAGTTGTCTATGTTGTCCTACAGGCTTACCATTCTTATAATAAATCCTAATTGGAAATACACTTGTTCCGTTTATATGTTTAGGAAATGTGCGCCAAGCAACTGTATTGTTATAGATTCTATCTAGGCCCATAACTACAGGAAAAACATCCCACACACGCCAGTTTAGGTTAGACAGCCCAACCCATCACAAACTCTTAATATTATGCGCATCGCTATGATTTTTCATCTTCGTGTGTGTCACTCTTACAGGTCTATCCCAACCCATTGAGTATAAGACTAAAGCAGACCTATATTGCTGATTCGTCACATTAAATAATATATAATCCATAATGCCGAGACATTAGCGAGTTCCAAGCTTAATCCTGGTCTTGGAGCGTAATTCAAGGTCAAAGGGTGAAGTCTCTTACCCCCTACCCCATTCGCCCACAAGGTGGCGTTGATCGACCACGTAGAACGCTCGGACTCAGCTTTGACCATGTCATTAGTTGATTCTTGGGACATCATCCAGTCGTGCCACAATCTAATAATATTAATACCATGGTCATTAAATTCCTTTTCATTCCATCTCTTGTTACTATCTATATAACAAATCCATGCAGTTGTCTGTCCATAGTCAGCCCTGCAATGTTTGTCTATATCATACCAAAACTGATTCTCAGGATCTTTGTTTAAGGATTTATCTCTTTTTAAATATGGGCAGTTAGAAACACTCTCACATAATGCAATGGGCAGGACCCTTTGATTACATGATACCCACTCCAGCTCAACATATGCTGGTTTCGGCTTATTCTTAAATATTCCTAAAATCAATGCATAAGGGTTTAAGCCTTGCGGCCAATAACTTTTCTGTACAGGATCAGGGTTATCTTCATTGATCTCCCGTTGTTCTGTTTTAAGTGAGTCGTCGGCTGATCGACCACTACGCCCTGACCTGCCACCTATATTCATAGCTCTGGCCTTATCTCTGTCATCATGTCCTAACCAACTGGTTTTTATCATAGGGGTAACCAGCTTGGTCAGACAATCCCAGTCATATGTCTTTGATATCTTTAATAATTGGCTATTCCACACCCGATAGACATGCACACTATCCGTTAAGTTAGCGACATCAGAAATATTATAGACAGCCCTTCAATTTCACATGAGTCTTCTTAAAGGCAGTAAGCCTATCCCATCTCACTCTGGTTTTATTTCTGGTCGTTTCTTGGCCATAAAGGCCAGGCCCTTTAGCTGCACTAATATTGCTAGAGCCTCTGCAATCCCAAAATGATTTATCTATATTTGCTATAAACCCTTTGAACATATTTCTTATCATTTTGGCTCCATAAATTTCGCCACCAAATTTAATGGTTTGTTTATAGCAGATTTTTGGTACGACTTTCTCAATTACAGAACAGGAGGCTACTTCAGACATTTTTGTTTCACCGACTACCGTAACTCCAAGCCCGATAACTACGATTGTTATCATGAGTACAGTCAGCAAAGCCAGCAGAAAAAGCCCTATCTGGCTCCGGTCCCTCCGCAGCTCCAGATACTTCCTCCCACGCTGGTCTCTGTGTTTCGCCATCCTGCTTCTGTAATACACAAGAGAGACGCAGAACAAATGACAACCTAAGCTCTCCCTAACTTCAATCTGAGCCAGCTGGACATTCTGCTCAGTGCATTAGGCAATGTAACAACAGCACTGGTGATTTTGATCCCCTCGATCGACTTCCCGACCCCCATAAAGTCTGAGGTTGTCGTCTAGCTTACAGTGAATTCCCATACTTCACTGTTCCTTTCAGGACTTAGTTTTTTACTTTCACCCTGTCTGTCCCTGTATAGATGTTCATTGTCCTTGCTCTCACAGTCAGGCTAGTTTCCCGTACATAGTGACTATATTGCCCGGGCATATACATTGGAAATTCTTACTGAAAAGACATGTTTTTTAGCATATCAATAATCAGGCTACTTATATTCATTTCCTTACATGTTCCATTGCTTTTACAGTAAACTGTCATGTCATATAAATCGGATATTCCTCCTGAAAAGACATGTTTTTCATCAAATCAACAATCATGTTATACAGAATTACTTCTTTAAACACACCATTGTTTTCATAGTAAATCATTACCAAGTCATATAATATCAACAATCATGTATAACCGAATTACTTCTTTAAACACCCCATTGTTTTTCATAGTAAATCGAGAAGTCTTTTTACTAACACAAGTTCCTTATGACCTCTATCCATAGGTCCAGGTTTTATGTCTCTCGACAAGGTTCTATTCATGACCCCACAATTCATTAAAGGAACCAAGTCTAATGGTATAGAATCACCTACATTTAGCAATCTATTCCCCATAAATGTTTTTTCACAGTCACAGACCAGAGCTAGAGGGTTCACTTCCCCTTCACTCTTACTCCTGTCATTTGACAAACATCCTAAGCTTGTCTCACTCTTCCGTGTCTGCCTCACACTTCTCATACTGGTCACTTTCACCAATTGTCTACCCAGTAATATTTTGCATTTAATACATTTCATTAGCTCACATGGGTCTTGGGATGTACATTTACACTCCCGCCCCCTGAGATTATAATGTAATGCGCAATCTGTAATGTAAATGTAATCTATAATGCAATACATTATAATAATACATTATAACAATATGTACCATATTATTAATAAATTATAATACTACATAATGTAATACATTATAATGTAGTCTATAATGTAAAAGACAAGCACAATTGCCCGTAATGAGTTCATATTGTATTATTGTCCACATCTGTTTCTGCCTCCGGCACTGACCACAGACACTAACGTCTCTTATCGCGCAGGCCCCGATGGACCTTTCCACGCAATACCATTTAGGTAATAAAGTCAATTGTGCTCGCAAACGGGCTTGACTTTCACGGATTTCCCGGGGCCCCTGCCACAGCAAACTGGCCACTCCCTGGGCCCCACAAAAAACGCACTCTGTTGGCTGACGCCTAACAGATGGAGTTCGTGCTATACAGTCTTTATGCCATATTTTAACTAAGAATGAGTCCCCAAAGTCTTTGAAAAATGCAGCTATGCCTTCCGCTGGGCAGTTAAATTCCTGTTTAAAGGAGACTTTGTTGGTTCTGGACCCGTTCATAGTAAGATATTAATCTTTGCTTCCCACAAGATTCCTAATCGACCAGATTCCGTTTGCTTCTGATCTAACAGTGATATTGGAAGTTGATCCAACTACTTTATCACTTGGACCAGTTTTTGGGCTCAAATCTCTTATCTTTATCCTTTTAACAAGATATAAACTGTCTGGCCTACCTTTAACGGATTTTTGTTTGTATCGTTTGATTCTTTATTCGGGCTAGGTTTGTTGAACCTATAATTCTGATAGGGTTTAGATTCAAAAACCAGTTCTGATTTTTACAAACCTTTTAGGCTATTAACTCCTACCTTGCATGTTGTTTGTTAACATGGGTAGATCTGCACCAAATTAGAACAATTGTCTACTATTACTGATAAGTAAACATTCTTTTTCTATTTTTGATTTCACCAAAATCATGATAACCACTGTTCATTACTTTTCTACAATCTGGGCAGTTTAGTTTAATTTTATGATAGCTTGTTTTTAGATTCTGTATTATCAGGCCCATCTGTTTGCAGTAGTTCACCATATATTTTGTCGTCGGGTGATTTAGCTTATCATGCAGGTCCTGCAATAAATTTCCTTCACTCGATTTACAGTAGGTTACCAACCAGAATAATACTTTCAACGCCGCCGCTTTGCCGCGGCGGTGAAATTCGGGGTGTATTTGCTGCCTTTAACCGCTAAGAGGCGCTACAATCACAGACTTTGAAAAGTGTCCGTTTATTCTCTCTATTGCGTAATCTGCCGCTGCGTCGCGGCTCATTCAGAGCGATTGAAAGCTGGTAGCAGATGCATTTAAGTGAAATGTAGTTAAAATAATTCATCACAATACTTAAATTAAATTGAATAAATAATGAAAACATTTCAATATAAAACATTGCAATAGAAACATATTAGGCTACATCAAGGCTTTGGAAGAGTATAAGACGTTAACGTAAACGTTCAGGCGGTGGCTCTGTGGTTAACGCAACGACACGGAGATCCAAGAGGCCCGAGATCGAATCTCAATATAACAACATGTTGGCCGACAGCATTAATCTTTAACCGTTCTTGATGCTTAAATAGTTGACTGTTTATTTGCGAGTTTATTAACTGTTTATTTATTTAAAGTCAAGCGTTTTTTTTATAATCAATGGCATATTACAACATTGCTACAGTAGAGCTGGGGGGTTGTAAGGGGGGGCTTCTTACATTCGCTTCATAAACACACGCACACTAGCACACACATGCAATCTTTTTTCTGCACCCGATGGATAGACTCATAATTTTCAAGCCCCACTGCCCCCATCGCCCCAACACAATGCTAATGAAATACGCAACAAGCTTAAAATGTTCCAATTTATTGAAGTAACAAGTAGGCTAGTATCTAAATACAAACTAAACAAACAAAAACAAAAATAGAGAAAATAAAAGTGCTGCTGTGTCAAAATGTTAAAAAAGAAAAGAAGAGAAATCCATTTGGCAAGACAAAAAAATTAAAAAATTCAAACAGACATAACATAGGCTAATGTGTTTGATATGGGATTAAAATTATGGGCAGTGCATGAGATATAAACTAATGATTAATTATGTCAAAATTCCTTTGTTCCGATCAGAGCATGTGAGCATTTCTGGATATTCCTCGGCTCGCTCATTCCGCTCAGGGTCGCGCGCTCAGGCTGTCTCCGACTAGTTTTTTTCTAGTCAACTAGTAGCCTAGTTGTTTATTTAAGCCATCAGTGGACAAATCACCCCTTTATATTGATTTAATAACTTAAATAGGCTATACAGGGTAATGAGTGAGTGTTATAAAGCTGCACTCAAGCGCACGAGCCGGAGACAAAAATAGCAAGGAGACATTTAATTGTTTATTAATAAACTGGTGTTTTCTGCGTCGCTACAAAGATGAAGATGCGATGTAGACTCGCCATGAACGAATAAAGATATAAAGGCATAAAAAGGAAAAGTTCCTCCCGTTGGCGCGCCCAACCTGTCACTTCTCTATAGGCTATTTCCCACCCATAGAAGGGCGCGCCCCACACTTTGAGCGGCAACTACCATCTAGGGGGGATCTAGCCGGTGTTCTGTCTCTCCCTCTCTCTGCTCTCTGCCGTGCAAGCGGCCGCGCGCTACACAGTTTGAACCTACAGTCTATGGTTTGAACTTACATATTCACGTAGCCTTTCGAAAACAGGGACATTCATTGTCCCGGGAGAGTGCTTAAATTTCCCGGGACAGGTTATTAAAAAGAAGGACAATCCCGGTAAAACCGGGACCGGTGGCAACCTAACTTGCATTTAGACTTTATTTCCATGCAAAAAAGAAACACACAATCTTATTCTTGCTACATTTTAAATTTGTTTTGCCAAAGAAATTGCAGCTAAATTAAACGAAACGGTACAAATCGAAAATAGTCCAAAGCAACATAAATTAAAGACATAAGTTTTGCCTCTCTCGCGCTGGATCTCAGCAAGTTTATTTAGTCTCCCTTGCTCAAACATTCTTAAACTCTACAGAACCAGTTGAAACAACTGGATTGAACACTTCAATTTAAATTTGTGTGTGAAAACACTTTAAATAGGCTACAATAAATAAACAACAATATTTATAATTTATTTAAATATGGGGACACATCGAGAGATGTAGCCTATCCTTAAAATAATTTTGCCTTTGCCATCGGGCTGGCTATCCGACACTCTCCATATGAATGAGGAACATTAACACCTATTGTCTGTCCCTCCAAACCCCCCACAGGCTCTCTGAGTCTGAGTCTGACTTAAAATAAAGAGAAGTCGCAATTCACACTTAAATCGCTCTTCTAGCATTATAGGCTATTAAAGTGTTGATAATGAAAGAATTAAATGATTTAAGCTACATGTGGTATTTCTGTCATAAAAGTTTATTACTAAATATTTCATTATTTAAATAATTTAAGAAATAAAACTGGTTTGGGCCAGCTTTTTCCAAGCAAAACTAAATATAGCCTAATCTTCAAACGCATGTTCATTTTGTTGTCATGAACAAAATGCTCAACTCAATATTAAATTCTACAGGGATCTTTGGGTCCAGGCATGCAAAATGTGAATTAGTTATTTTTTAAATTATTATTATTCAAATAAATATCGGTGCTTCGTGGTAGCCTACTGCTGATAAACTAAATAACATTTAGATAATAATTATGAACTTTAAATGAAACAATATAGCAACACTTCGACGAATAAATGATTTGATCTGTTTTTACATTTTAATTCAGGGCGATTTAGTCTCTACATTTAATTAAACGAGATTTTCACCTTGTCATTTTCTCATTGCGAGGCGCTCACAATCACATCATAAACATATTTGAGCAGATTCTCTGTACCTCTCGTTTTCATATGGATTACATAATCAGATAACATTTATTAACCTAAATATTTAGACATTTAAAGGCTTTAGACATAGCCGATTTCCTATCTTGACTGAGCTGAGGCAAGTGGCTTTCGGTTAATTTTTGTGACGCGCAGTTCCCGGAGACCGAGAGAGACGACATATAAACTTTTGTCATTAGCCTAAAAAAAGTTTACAGTTTTGAACGATGTAGGCTACTGTACTCTTATCTGTATGACCAAAAAAAAATCACGTAGGCCTATAGCCTATTAAGTTATTTTAGCTGTTATGAGAAAAATAAATCAAATGAACGCGCTGCCTCGTTTGTCAAAAACTTTACTTAAAACCATGTTTTTAAAAACTCTATGTAGGTTATAGGGAATAAAACAAATATAGATATATATAGGCCTATATATCTTTTTTTTTATACAAAACTGCTTTTGAACAATTGGTATTATTAGCTACAGATCTAAAGTCGTTCTGTTGGATAGCCTATTTGTTCCTTAGTGTAAAATGGAAATGCATGGTAATATTATTTTATAAATATAAGCAAAAAAATGTGTGGTGTAACAGAGGTTTAGAACTAAACAAATCTGCATTAATAGCCTAAAAATATATAGATTTTTTACAGAAGTCCATGTTTGTTCGGGATTTGAACGCAGGTCTGCCGATTGATGAACCGTCAGCTCTACCACTCGGCCATGTCGAAGCTCACTGAGAAAAGCCCAAACATTTATTTCACCAGTGTGTGTTCGCTCAAATGAGTGAGAACGTTTTGTTGTTAGCCTACTGTGAGTGTAGCCTACTTTACATGAATAAAATAGACCTTTTACAGTTTTAAAATATGATATCCTATCTGTATGACCAAAAATAACGAAGTAGGCTATAGCCTATTAAGTTATTTTAGCAGAAAAATAAATTCAAGTGAACGCGCTGCTGCGTTTGTCGAACTTAATTCAGTGGCAGAAGAAAACCCCATTTTAGAATACGCACTAGGCGTGGTGTGTCAAAATACTTAATTATAAACTTCAATATTTCGTTCAAAACCACATCAAAACGCTTTGTGACATTTTAAAAAGCCGTAACTGGAACCAGGATCGTAACTGAAATGCGCTGCATGTTATCTCTCAATACAGGAGCAGAAGCGCTGGTTCAGATTTTATTGTTTGTTGTTTAAACGTGCATGTTTTAGGCTATATTTAAAAATATATATACTATATTTGATAAGGTCTATTTAGGGTAGGCCTATTCGCTATAGCCTACTGTGGAGGGGGGAAATCACCCACCGGCAAATCGCACCTTGCTTAACCATGTTTTTTTAAATTATTTCTGAAAGAATTCCAGTCCTGCTGTCTGCTGTCCTGTCCGTGAAGTTTTTTGTTTGTTTGTTTGTTTATTTTTTAACAGAACTGTTTTTGAAGACGTAAATTTAGTCAATCTGTTGGATGAGATTTGTTCCTTAGTGTAAAATGGAAATGCATGGTAATTATATAAAAAACATATTTATTCGGGTTTCGAACCCGTGTCTTTGTACTGTTTAAACCTTCAGCTCTACCACTCGACCACAAGTTCGGCTGTTTAAGCGTCAGTGTGCCCACAAACGACTGATGCACTCTTCAATCTTCTCATTCCTCAATAGTTTAGCATCATTGATTGCACCTAATTTATTTTCACTGACTGCGAGATAGGCCTCTTTTAAATTGATTCATAAAATGTTCTGCTCTAAAAGTTTGCTATATTCTATTTAAAATGTAGGCTACTTTTACATACGTTTTGCTTTCGCTAAATGTCCCTTTGCGCCACCTGGCGGTCATTTCGCGAATGACTTAGAAATGCGACTGGGTTTTTTTTGCCGCGGTGAATTCACCGCGGCAGACGCCGCGGCGGCAATAGGCATTCTGGTTGGCTACCTACTGTAGTAATGGCACGTATTCTGACATACTGATCCATTTCTTTATTCCCTATGGCTGCGGGAGTCGTCTGAACTGTATGGCTGGTTTGATGCAACACTTTAGGTTTAGCTTTTTTATAATTCTCACTTATGCTTCTCCATAAATCTGCCTGGGCTAACGGTCTGCCCTTAGCGTTGAAGAAATTGTTATTTTCCCATGTTTCTAGATTACTCGTGAGACCTAAATAAACATATATTCACAATCTGTCACTAGAACACAGTTTTTATGTCTCTCTTTAGTCATGTGCGCTATTGCCCTCTCAACGGCTGTCACTTCTGCATCTTGTGCACTGTTCTCATTTCCCAGCTTCCCCTTTTCTCTGTAGATTATTTCTTCCTTTTAGCTTAATTAAAAAATCCCACTAAATCTGTCCTTTATCCGAACTTCCGTCCGTAAAATAATACATTTGTGCTTGGTTAATCACTGTTTTCTTATCTTTCTTCGGTGTCTTTAGGTTACGAAATTCTATTTGGTTGTCCCACACTAACTTTGTCCCTTTAGACCAAGTAAACATCTGGACACGCTTATTTTCGGTAATCAAATTTTTAGCTTCTCTTGCTAATAAATCTATTCCCTCACCGCTCGCAACTACAATGATTTGTCTCTATGCCGCTAAAGACTTGATAACAAGTAAATTTTTGGCAATTGTTAAGATTTCAACAGGTGACATATTATCATGTTTCTTATAGTTAGCTGGTTTTTCGTGCGAGATGAACATTACTGGAGATGAATGCTGAAACCAATGGTTTGTATAATATTATTATTAGATGTATAATTTGGTTAATATAATATAACTTTTAACTCTGACCTATTATCAATTTTAACTATCAGATCCTTTTCAGAATTCGCCCTGAACACAAAGCCATGTCAATAATGTCAGTTTTCACTCTCTCCCGTTTCTCATCCCATTTAAAATCATCTCCTGCAGTTGCTTTTGTAAAGCACCTTTACTTTAGCACTGTACCCAGGTATTAGATATCTCACTCAATTTAATCTACCTAAAAGGCTTTGTAATTATTTCTAGATTTGTAATTCTCTTATTTTTTAATTCAGTCAATTTATCTTGTGTTGATTTGGCGATGCCTCGATCATTACCAGAGACTTCAAATTCTAAAAAATCAACCTTTTCTTTTCCTAAGTCTAACTAAGAAAACCAGCGTCCGCTAGTCGTCTAATAGTTTCTGATAAAATTTTCATGTGTTCGTCTATGGTTTGCGTAGCTATTAGCACATCATCAATATAGACTGTACTTGGCAATCCTTCTAATATTTCTAATATAATTACCTGGAAATATAATCACCATTTGGTGATTTTACAGTATTCTAGAGGCAACCCTTTTATAAAATGTTGTAACCCTGCAACTGTGAAGGTTGTCCGTGCGTGACTCTCTTTTGTCAATGCTACATCATGTGCTCATATTTCTCTGACAATTTTCCACAATCATTTTTGCTTTTAGCACAACTACTTTCATATTTTGCAAGTAAATTGCTTAACTCATCTTTTGCTAATAAGTTTGGAGTTATTACTCAAATTGTTTGAGCCTCCAGTTCGACAGTTTTTTATTCCTCTGATTTTATTATCTAACTTTTTATTGGTCATTTCTCATGAAGGTTGCATCTTTTAAAGATGTACTCTAGTATGCAATTTAACCCTTCCCATAAATGTCGACAGTGGTTTCATTTCTTTACTGAAACCATACACACTAAACTGACCATCTAATTTTATAGCACTGTTAGGTTATTAAGTTAGGCTAGTAATTTCCGCTCCTGCATTAAGCAAAACTTTATTCCTTTATAATAAACATATAAATCTTGAGTTTCCTCCTCCTCAACTAAATCAGATGAAATTGTAGCTTTTCCTGGGGTTACACTTCCCTATTTCTTCTCCTCTCTGCTGGCTTTGTGGCTTCTAACAGACTGAGCACTCTTTGGTTTCGTTTCTGCTTTTTTATTTCGTTTGGCTAACAAGCTCTTTTTCTGCTCATCTGAAATCTTTGCCCAAATTTCAGGCTCAATATATTTATCCTTTTTTATAGGTTTTTGTTTAGGCGCAGCTTTACTTGGCCATTTATGTTTCTCATTTTCTATTTTAGGTGGATCGTTACGACCTGTCCTTATTTTACTTTTATCAAATGACCCCTTAGGCCTATTCGATCTTTTAAAATTAGCTCTTTGTCTGTCTCGATCACCTTCTGTTGGCATGTAATTGTTTTGACCTGAATTCTCTCTTGGTCTAAACCAGGGGCGGAGCTAGACTCTCAGTACAGTGGGGGCGGAGCTTCATCATGGGGCCCTCTGCTACCAAGTCATTTAAAATTTAAAACCGTTAAAAAAAAAACACTAACACGCAGCGACATATACCGTATTATCAGCTGTATGATGTGTTTTTACCCTGAAATGTTTAATTTCGAGAGAGACCCGGCGCGAGCAGCGAGGGAGACTAAATAAACTTGCCAAAAAGAGATCCAGCGCGAGAGAGGCAAAGAAAAACGAATGTTCTTAATTTATGTTGCTTTGGACTATTTTTGTTTTGTACTGTTTTAATTGTTTAATTTAGCTGCAATTTCTTTTGCAATGCAAATTTAAAATGTCGCAAGAAATAAGATTCTGTGTTTCTTCTTTTGCATCGCAAAGGAAATAAACTCTGAACTCGATGCAACCCTGTTGTCCGGACAATTTATTTAAACCTTGAAATGTGCGATGGGGTTTCAAACCTAATTAATTTTAGTGTTCTTTTACATTGTTTTTTTTTATGTATTGAAAGCAATACTATTTAGTTAGTCTGTTATTTTGTGTAGCCAAGTCATCAAAATCAGTCTTTTTCTGATTTGTTCAATGTATGGATCTGTTTTGAAAAATATCTTCAGTTTCTATGGCCGGGTATCACTGTCATCTCAATTTCGTGAATGATTCACAAAACAATAATTTAGCAGCTTACAAACGAGCTTCTTCATTTTAATTTTCTGACGCAAAATGGGCTGACAATCTTCCTTCATCAGTTTTGTTGTCTGTCCAGCGGCTATACTGGAATGTAGCAAATGTAGGCTATTTTGTAATGTTGTAATTAAACAAAATGCTTGACTTTAACTAAATAAACAGTCAATAAACTCGCTAATAAACGGTTACCTATTTAAGCATCAAGAACGGTAAAACATAAACGATGTCGGCTACAATGAGATTCGATCTCGGGTCGCTTGAAGCTCCGTGAGGATCACGTTGATGCATTAACCATAGAGCTACCGTCTGAACGCTGTGAAGATAATGTATTTTATGCTCTTTCAAAGCCTCGTTGATGTAGCCTAATATGTTTATATTGCAATGTTTTAGAAATTTTTTCATTATTTATTCAATTTAATTTCAGTAATGTCAGTATTATGATGATTATGAATTCGTTTAACTACAATGTCACTTGAATTCATCTGCTACCAGCTTTTAATCGCTCTGAATGAGCTGCGGCGCGGCGGCAGATTGCGCAATAGAGAGAATAAACTGACACTTTTCAAAGTCTGTGATTGTAGCGCCTCTTAGCGGTAAAAGGTAGCAAATACACACCGGCGGGAACGGCGGCAGTAAAAGTATTATTCTGGTTGAGTACCGCCTGGGCCCCCTTTCTGTCCAGTGACGCAAGATCGGCTGCGTTTGAGGGGCCCCTAATTGGCACGGGGCCCAGGGGCGGCCGCACCCAAGCACCCACGCTATCTCCGCTACTGGTCTAAACTTATTATTACTTTCTCTGTCATACCTGGCTGCAAACTTTGACAGCTCGGATCAGTCAGTCTCTGAACCCCAACTGACTATCTCTTTACAACCTGGTAATTCTTTTGCCAGCTTTTTAAGCTTTGCTAACATCTGACTCTCTGTCCAGCCTAGTTTAGCTTTTCTTGACAGGTAAGGCCACAATACTATGGACTTCAAGTCTATTTCTTTTTTAAATTCAACATCCTCATCTATCCCTATCACGTGTGAGTGATGGTCTGTTACGATGTCTAATTCTAGCTCTAATCCAGTGTGATATTAAATTATCTGCTCAATACGGCTAGTTGGGACATTTAATGTCAGCTACTATTTTTGCTTCTGACCTGGGAATCTCATATTCTGTAACAGTTGAATTGCTTTGGCGCTATCGCCCTTAGCACGCCTTGGAGGCCCTCGCCTAAGGTCAACGGTCTCCTTTCTCCCCCCTGTCACAGGATCTTTTTTCTCCCTTTCCTGCCTAGCATGCCATGCCACAAGAGATAAATCTACTTGCATTGCTACAGGAGGGAGTGGAGTTTCACTTCTGCTTCCTGCGTCTGAATCTGAGTCAGAATAGCCAGAGCTCGGCTGAGCATCTGAGAAATGAACTTCCTCTTTTACCCTGCATTTATATTGTTCTCTAAAACCCTCATCTTTTAAGGTCTCTCTAACAGTTATTTCTTCTAACATGTTTTTTCCATTAGAGTTTTGTTGTTTTCTCGGAGCTTTAACCTTTTTAGTCGCCGTTTTTTTTTATAAACAAACTCTCTGAGCTTCCATACTTCATTTATGGTTGGTTCCTTTTCTACTTTTCGTTCTTCGTCTAATATTAAGTGACAAAGTGATTTTTGCATGCAATCTAATTGTTCAGCTAGCATGTCTATTTTTTCCTTAAGACTAGTTTGCGGCATATCTAGTATCTCATCAGCGGTGGCCCCGCAGGCTAACTTAATTATCTTTTTATCTGTTATTTTAAGCGCTGACAGATACTCTTCTGATGGAGCTAGCTCCAGACCAGGGCAGGTCAGAAATACTCTGCCTCCCAATTGGTCATGATCTCTCTGGTGAGAGCTGCTTCGCTTCTCGCGAGATCGATTTTTAGATCTTTTGTAATTAACTCTATTTCGACGCAGTATTTCCTCATTTTCTGAGTAATCTTGACACGAGCTATCACCTGTCTCCCTCACAGGAACCCTGTCCTTTTTATCTTTTCTTTCTTCTTTTCTCTCTGTGGAGGTTTTGACTGGTTTAAACACCGAGTTTCTATTTTCCCACAGCCCCCCAGTCGAAGGGTAGAATTGGGTTAGGAAGTAGCTATGTTTAGGTCTAGTTCCCCACTCGGTCGGTTGATTTTTATATTCTTTGTCAATACTGTCATAATCACCTCCCTCTGCCCCCTCTATGTCGGTATGCATTGACAGGGATGGTGATTCGGCCTGGATCAGGGCTCTCTCGTCCTGAACGCCGTTTCTAGTTACTCTTATCTGTTTACCTGAGACTAGAGGCACAGTTGTATCCTCTTCCCCAATTTCTACAGTAACTTTATCACTTTGACTTTGTTTTCCCACGATTTTTACGAGGTTGGCTAAACCCTCAACATTAGAAGTATACAACGTACTATCATTAGCTAACAGTTCTTCATTCCCTGTTTGCCCTGCTTCTTGTAGTCGCTTAGTTAACTGATCTTGTGGGAGCAATATAACATCTGTTATTTTTTGCATGACTGTCTGTTCCGTTTTATATGTGAAATATCCTTCTTCAGGAGGTATTTCGGGTAATCAGCTATTCGGGTATGAGGATCTATTCAGGTACTCGGTTTGGTCCTGTAGCGCTATTCCTCTAGACTGATTATGGTGCCTAAACCATATATCTGAAACGGGCGTCCCCATAACAGGTATATGGTCCGGTTTCAATGAAGATCACTTCCCCTAGTGACTTCCCCTTTGCACCTTGAGACTGTCTGGGCAGGCGGATTTTAATGGCAGTTTTCCAGTTTTGATGATTATAATTCCCTAGGATCCGAACTTATTAAATTAATAATAATCGCAAATCCCGGACGAGCCCCCATGTGGTGGGTTCTGGTATTACACCCACGTTCCTGAAGATCTCCCTAGTCTAGTTATAGCTAGGACCCGCGATATGAACGGCACCTTAGACCCAGAAAGGGACCGTTCCTCTCGTGTTGACAATTCGCATTTATGTTCTAGGAAAATGATACAACATTTTATGAGAGAGCTCAACCTATTGGATATATGGAGACATCTTAACCCAACTCTAATTTCTTAATCCTGTTATTCTGCAACACACCAAACTTATTCCCGTATAGATTATTTTTTTTATTTCAGCTCAAATGCTTTCTAGTATCATATATTGTCATTATCACAGTATTGTTATTTCAGACCATGCTGCAGTGTCATTGATATACAGGGATACAAAATTGACTAGGGACCCTCCAATATGGCGTTTTCAACCCAGATGGCTGGGGGATCCATCGTTTGTTGACTTTTTAGGCGAACAAATTGATATTTATTTTGAAACAAATTTATCTGAAACCTATTCTGGGGTTCGTTGGGAGGCATTTAAAGCTTTTTTTGTGAGGACAAATCATTAGTATTTGTAGTTCCAAAAATAAAAAATCTCAACAAGAATTGAAAACATTAGAGATGAAGATTAAAAAGCTGGAGAATGAGATTTATCAGAATGAATCTGTATGTACAGATTCACATAAGCAACTTTTGCTGCTTCGATCCAAGTACAACACATTGTCTGCAAATAAAATGGCTACAAAATTATTGAAATTAAAACAGACCTTTTATGACCAAGGAGAGAAGACAGGAAAGCTGCTTGCATGGCAAATAAAAACTAGACAAGCTGAGAGGGCTATTGCTTATATTGAAGTCTTATAGTCTTATAGTCGACCCAAAACCAATTAATGAATTGTTTAGATCTTACTATGTAAATTTATACAGTTCAGAATGTTTACAAGGGTCTGAAGTACAAAAAAACTTCTTAGATGATTTGGATTTACCATGCACATCAGAGGAAAAAAAGAAAGATCTAAATAAAAATATAAGTTTGCAAGAAGTAATAGATGCCATTGAACTGATGAAAGCAGGGAAGGCGGCGGGACCGGACGGCATCCCCATTGACATATATAAAAAAAAATTAAAGAGAAATTAATAAGACCCATCTTAGATATGTTATTGGAAGCCTTTGAAAAAAATAAGTTACCTGTCTCTATGAGCGGGGCTTTAATTACTTTGTTGCCCAAACCAGGAAAGCCTAATAATAAATGTGAAAATATGCGCCCTATAAGTCTACTAAATTCAGATACGAAAATCCTGTATAAAATTTTGGCAAGAAGATTAGAAATTGTATTACCATACTTAGTAGGGAAGGATCAAAATGGGTTCATGTTACATAGACAAGGATGCCATAACGCTAGAAGGGTACTGGATATTTTGCACGACCAGAGGGGAAGAAAAGACACTGCTTTGCTGTCATTAGACGCAGAGAAAGCTTTCGACAGGGTCGAATGGGATTTTCTGTTCGACGTGTTGAAACGTTATGGACTCGGGGAGAATTATTGTAAATGGGTCGGATTGTTATATAATAATCCTATAGCTGAGGTCCTGACCAATAGTATGGTATCAAAGCCATTTAACATTTCTAGGGGATGTAGGCAGGGCTCTCCTCTCTCCCCTCTGCTTTTTCTTTTAGCCATTGAACCATTTGCAATTGCAATTAGAAAAAATAGAGATATTGAAGGTATAACAATTTACGGTTCTGAACATGAAATAGCTCTTTTTGCTGATGATGTTATATTGTTTTTAAAGAAACTGGATACATCTATTCCTGCTTTACTGCATCTTATTGAGGTATTTGGGAAAATATCAGGGTATCGGATTAATAATGCAAAGTCTTCTATTATGATGTTAAATGAGGAAGAACAGGAAAATCCTAGCAGTAATGTTAATGTGTTTAAAACGTCCAGAGTTCTCACATATCTGGGTATTAAAATAACCCCAAAGGTGGAAGATGTTGTTGGAATAAATTATGATTATGTTTTTGATAATGCAGCAAAGTCAATTGAACGATGGACTTCATTACCCATCTCTGTAATAGGGAGGATAAATATATTAAAAATGAATATATTGCCTAAATTTTTATATCTTTTTCAGAATATCCCTCTAGCACCCCAAGCACCTTATTTTCTAAACTGAAGAGGATTGTTACTAAATTCATTTGGAATAATAGACGGCCCAGACTTAGACTATCTCTCTTATATCTGCCTTATGATAGAGGTGGGCTGCAGTGCCCTAATTTCCAGTGGTATTATTTGGCAGTTCAATTAAGATTTTTTCTCCTCTTCTCATGACCTACCTACATGGTTAGAATTGGAAAAAAAACCTCAATTAAATCAGATTTATCGCTGGAAACGTATCTTTATGACTCAGACTGTAAAGTATTAAAGAAAATGAAGGAAAACGTTATAAATCCAATAGTTTTAAACATGGTAAGGGTGTAGCATGAAGCGCAGAGATATTTGGGTATCTCGTATACAAATTCACTATCTTGTTACTGCCCTATATGGGGAAATGCAAAATTTATTCCGGGCAGAATAGATGTAGGCTTCAAATTATGGGCAGAGAAAGGTATTAAAAATATAGGGGATTTGTATATAGAAGACAAACTAATGTCCTTTCAAGAAATGATTACTAAATTCGAAATATCTAGGAATAATGTTTTTAGGTATTTGCAAATAAGGAGTTTTATTTTGTCTTTTCAGAAATGTTTTATAAATATACCACCTTTATCCATCTTGGAAAAAGAAGTCACCAAAAATTGTTGTAGTAAAGGTCTGATTTCACTTTTATATAACATGTTGGTAGAAGGATCTCAGGAGTCTGCAAACTCTCGATTAGAGGCATGGAGGAAGGACCTTAATGAGGAAATATCAATCAATGAATGGAGTGAGGTCTGTAGAGACGCTCAGAAGCAAACTGTTAATACAAGATTGATTTATATGATTGATTATGTGACCCCAGTATTATTAAACAAATTCAACAAGAATATTACAGACATCTGTCCTAAATGCAATTTATGTAAAGGTACTTTCTTTCATTGTGTATGGGAGTGTGAAGAGATCTTGAAATTCTGGAAGGGAGTGCAGACTATGATAGAGAAAATAATCAATGTTACAATTTCTCTTGAACCAAAATGTTTTATATTAAACTTATATCCTAGTAATCTTAAATTGAAAAGAAGAGAACATATTTTTGTCTATATGTCTATTCTACAAGCTAAGCGTCTTATAGCGCTTCATTGGAAAAAGTTGGAGGCACCAAGTATAGGGAGACGGCTCAAGGAGATGGCAATCAATATGTCGTTGGAAAAAATAACATATATTATCAAGGGCAGATATAGGGCTTTTGAAGATGCTTGGAAACCCTTTATGTGTTTCTTGGAAAAAGAAAACAATGGGGAAATATCTGATGGTATATTAGAAGATATGTAAGGAAAGTTTTGTTGGATGTGTCTTGTACTAGGAGGCCTTATTGTGTATATATTTTGTTTGTGGGGGTGGGAGTGGGGGGGGGGGGTCTGTATGTATTTGTTGGTGTATATATTGATTTGTTCCCTTTTCATTTGATTATCTGTATGTGAATAAGTAAATGTTTATGTCAAGTTTGTGTTGTCATTATGTAATCTAAAAAGCAAAAAAAAAAAAAAAGAATAAAAAAAAAACACTCTGTTAACATTTGAACAGCAAAGAGACTTACTTAGCAGGCAAATTGAGCATGAAAGGTTCAAAGTGAAGGTCGAAATAGATAGGGATTTGGCAGTGGAGAAAATGCGACAGGAAACGTCTCGGTTACTGATGTAACCCTCGTTCCCCGAAGGAGGGAACGGGAGACGTGACGTCGACGTGACGACGTTAGGGGATCACTTCAGGGAGCCCTATCAACTTCGAGTATCTAAAGAACAAGCCAATGAACGTTGGCGTGCGTGAAACGCGTCACGCGCCCCGCCCCGCAGCGCGGGTATAAACAGGAAGCGGACGCACGCACTCATTGTTTTTCGCTGAGGAGCCGAGATAGTGACGGCCGTACAGCGATGGTCAGCAACTGTGGCGGCGGGACGTCACGTCTCCCGTTCCCTCCTTCGGGGAACGAGGGTTACATCAGTAACCGAGACGTTCCCCTTCAGTCGCTCACGTTCGACGTGACGACATTAGGGGATCCCATGGAAAACGCTGAGGTTGCTGCCACATCCAGCGCCCTACGCAAGACTCTCAGACCCCCAACTGCTGGGGCGGAAGATCTGCGTAGAGGGAGTTCAACTGCTGTTCCATATACCCACACCGTGAACTCTTGGATAACACTGGGAAAGCGTGCCTTCCCAGGGGAGAGGGACGCTGCGGAAGCCACATCCTGCCCGAAGGGAGGTAACATGTGGAGAATACACATATGGACTGGCCAGAAGGGCAGTGCAACATATGGAATGTCACTGGGGTGGCTCCAGCCTGAGAAGGGGGAGGCTACACCAGACAGTGACGGCAGAGCGGACTCTGCCAAGGGAAAGACACGGGCTCACCGCAGGGAGCTGGTCGTGGAAGAATACTCATATGGGATCGCCGCAGGGATCACCACATATGGAAACCAGCCTAGCACAAGTTACACAAGCATACGAGCACTAGGCCTGGCGTCGGACGCTCCGCAACGTCCGACTGCCGAAGGGGTGCGGAGGAACTCACAGGGTTCGCCTGAGTGGGGAACTCGACTGGAGCAAAAGCGCACGTATCCGCTCCATGTGGAGGGGAGTGGCGCAGCAAGCCGACACAAGAGTGGAAACTTCGGTGTTACCGGCTGGTTGAAGCGAGCACACAGGAAGAAACCGGCTCAACACGTAGGCTATAAAACCTAGCGAACGTGTTAGGTGTCGCCCAGCCCGCAGCTCTACAGATATCTGTCAGCGAGGCGCCGTGTGCCAGCGCCCAAGAAGAAGCGACACCCCTAGTGGAGTGGGCTCTCAACCCGGGCGGGCAAGGCACGCCTTGGGCTTCGTAAGCCAAGGCGATGGCATCCACTATCCAGTGGGCCATCCTCTGCTTGGAGACAGCCTTTCCCTTCTGCTGGCCTCCGTAACAGACGAAGAGCTGATCTGAGGTCCTGAGGCTTTGCGTTCTGTCCACGTACAGACGCAGAGCGCGGACGGGACAGAGAAAAGCCAGGGCTGGGTCTGCCTCCTCCGAAGGCAGCGCTTGCAGGTTCACCACCTGGTCCCGGAAGGGAGTGGTAGGAACCTTGGGCACGTATCCGGGCCGGGGTCTCAGGATCACGTGAGAGTTAGCCGGGCCGAATTCCAGGCACAATTCGTCGATCGAAAATGCATGCAGGTCCCCTACCCTCTTGATGGAGGCCAATGCAACCAGGAGTACTGTTTTACAGGACAGAATTTTTAACTCAGCTGACTGCAAAGGCTCAAAGGGTGGTCTCTGAAGTGCCGAAAGGACCAGAGACAAGTCCCAAGAGGGTATAGAGAGTGGGCGAGGAGGATTTAGTCTCCTTGCTCCCCTCAGGAACCTGACGATCAGGTCATGCTTTCCCAACGACTTACCTTCAACTGCATCGTGATGTGCGGCAACGGCGGCAACATACACTTTAAGGGTGGAGGGAGACAGCCTTCGCTCCAACCCGTCCTGCAGGAAGGAAAGCACGGCTCTGACCGAGCAAGTTCGGGGGTTCTCCTCGTGAGAAGAACACCATTCAACGAATAGGTTCCACTTCAAAGCATAGAGGCACCTCGTAGAGGGGGCTCTAGCTGAAGTGATGGTGTCAACTACCGCTGGGGGTAGGTCACCTAGAACCTCCGCGTCCCATCCAGGGACCAGACATGGAGTTTCCAGAGGTCCGGACGCGGGTGCCAAAGGGTGCCCCGTCTCTGAGAGAGCAGGTCCTCTCTCAGAGGAATGGGCCAGGGAGGGGCTGTCGCGAGGAGCACTAGTTCGGGGAACCAGGTCCGGTTGGGCCAATACGGCGCAACTAACACGACCTGCTCCTCGTCCTCCCTGACTTTGCACAAGGTCTGTGCAAGAAGGCTCACTGGGGGAAACGCATACTTGCGTAGGCCCGGGGGCCAGCTGTGTGCCAGAGCATCCGTGCCGAGGGTCCCCTCGGTTAGGGAATAGAACAACTGGCAGTGAGACGTGTCCGGGGCGGCAAACAGATCTACCTGTGCGGTCCCGAAGCGCCTGAAAATCAGCTGGACCACCTGGGGATGGAGTCGCCACTCTCCCGGTAGCACCTGCTGCCGTGAGAGCTCGTCGGCTGCACGGTTGAGCAGGCCAGGAATATAAATGGCACGAAGCGACCTCAGATGCTTCTGACTCCAAAGGAGGAGATGGCGGGCGAGTTGTGACATGCGGCGGGAGCGTAGACCACCCTGACGGTTGATGTACGCAACGGTCGCAGTGCTGTCCGTACGGACCAGTACATGCTTGCCACGAAGCGGCGTTTCGAAGCGGCCCAATGCAAGATGTACTGCTAACAACTCGAGGCAATTGATGTGCCAATGCAGTTGAGGCCCCGTCCACAGACCTGAAGCTGCATGCCCGTTGTACGTGGCCCCCCAGCCGGTGCCAGAGGCATCCGTGGTGACCACAGAATGCCTGGACACTTGTTCTAGGGGAACACCTGCCCGCAGGAACGAAGGGTCTGACCACAAGCTGAGAGTTTGGCGACAGTGCGGAGTCACTTGGACCCGGCACGAGCCGCTCTGCCACGCCCATCTCGGGACTCGATCGTGGAGCCAGTGTTGGAGCGGCCTCATATGAAGCAATCCGAGCGGCGTTACCGCGGCTGCAGATGCCATATGCCCCAGGAGCCTCTGAAACAGTTTCAGTGGAGCCGCTGTTCTGCGTCTGAGCGTGCTCACGCAGTTCAACACTGACTGGACGCGGGCCTCGGTGAGGCGCGCTGTCATGTTGATCGAGTCCAACTCCATACCGAGAAAAGAGATCCTCTGCCCGGGGGTGAGTTTGCTCTTTTCCCAGTTGACCCGAAGCCCTAGGTGGCTGAGGTGACTGAGCACCATGTCCCTGTGTTCGCACAACTGCTCTCTCGACTGGGCGAGAATAAGCCAGTCGTCGAGGTAGTTGAGAATGCGAACACCACGCTCGCACATGGGAGCAATGGCTGCCTCCGCGACTTTCGTGAAGACACGGGGCGACAGGGCCAGCCCGAAGGGTAAGACTTTGTACTGATATGCCCGTCCCTCGAACGCAAAGCGAAGAAACGGTCTGTGTCGAGGGAGAATCGAGACATGAAAGTACGCGTCCTTCAGGTCGATCGCTGCAAACCAATCTTGGGGACGGATGCATTTGAAAATGTGTTTCTGCGTAAGCATCTTGAACGGCAGTTTGTGAAGGGACCGGTTCAAGACACGCAGGTCCAAGATTGGCCGTAACCCACCGCCTTTCTTGGGTACAATGAAGTACGGGCTGTAGAAGCCGGTCTTCATATCGGCTGGAGGGACCGGCTCGATCGCGTCCTTCGCCAGTAGGACTGCGATCTCTGCCCGGAGCACAGGGGCACTGTCCGGCAGAACGCGGGTAAACAGAATGCCCCTGAATACAGGGGGGCGCCGGGCGAACTGAATCGCATAGCCGAGTCTGATAGTACGGATGAGCCAGCGAGACGGGCTGGGAAGCGCTAGCCAGGCTCCCAGACACCGCGCAAGCGGAATCAACGGCACCACAGACGTACCCGGGGTGGGGCAGCGCGGCGGAATGCAGGGACCCGACTCGGACGGCACAGCGGCCCGGAGTGGGGTCTGAATGTGTGGTGCAACACGTACCTGCTTCCGTCGAAGGGCAGAGTGAGTGTGTGGGGGCGGCAGAGCGTCCGGAACACAGCCACTGCTGCTCGCTGGCGATGAGAGAGGGGCTCGAGGGTGACAAGGCATAGCGTCGTCGACCGCCAAGCGCGCTCTCTTGGGACCCAGAGGTTTCAGAAATTGCTCTATTATTGAATATGTGGGTACCACTGAAGGCAGTGGCGGAAAAGGAACAAAAGGAAACAGAAGATTCTCCACCCGGCCCTCCACCGGGGGAAGGAGCGGTGCCTTCACCGTCTCCTGGAGAGCAGCTTGATCCACCTCTGGGTCGCCCGTCTCAGGGTCGTTTGCACCTGCGCTTACCACCTGGTTTGGCAGCGGCCTGGACGGGCGTGGCCGACTTCCTGCGGCTTGCTCCACGCTGAGGCCTGGATGGTGGCTGCTGCTGCTGAGGCTTAGCGGGAGCGGAGGACGCCGCAGGAGGACGGCCTCGGCGACGAGCGGACGGAGGGTCTGCGGCCGGCGGACGGGTGGGGGCAGCAGCGGTCCGCCGGGGCAGGATGTGTCGGATGGCCTCCGTCTGCTTCTGGGCGGCCGAGAACTGTTGGGCGAAGCTCTCGACCGCATCGCCGAATAACCCAACCTGGGGAGAGGGGCATCCAGGAACCGATATTTATCGATGTCCCTCATGTCCGCCAGGTTGAGCCAAAGGTGGCGCTCCTGGACCACCAAGGTGGACATCGCCTGACCGACAGAACCGGAGGGCGAGGTCAGTAGCCACACGGAGCTCCCGGAGGAGCTCTGGGTCAGAACCACCCTCGTTCATGTCCATGAGCGCCTGGGCCTGGTGGACCTGCAAGAGCGCCATGGCATGGAGGGCGGAAGCAGCCTGTCCACAGGCCTTATAAGCCTTCGCCGTAAGACCGGACGAAAACTTACAGGCCTTGGACGGGAGGCGCGGATTACCCCGCCAGGAGGAGGCGGACGCCGGACACAGTTGCATCGCGACAGCCCGCTCCACCGGGGGGATATCCACATACCCCTTAGCTGCCCCGCCGTCGAGGGTGGCGAGGGGGGAGGAGCTACTAGAACGGCTTCGGGCACTATACGGTGCCTTCCACGTCCTAGAAAGCTCCTCATGCACTTCCGGAAAGAAAGGTACCGGGGCGGCGCACTGAGAACCAGCACGGCCCGCCCCGAGAAACCAATCGTCCAACCGAGAAGGTTCGGGACGTGGTGGAGGATTCCACACAAGCCCGACCTTCTCGGCGGCCCGGGAAAGCATAGCCGCCCACTCTGGATCCGGCTCGGACAACGCTACACACCCAGAAGGGGGCAACGCAGCCGAGTCGTCATCTCCAGAGGAGTGAAGCTCCCCTTCCGATGCTGCGATCGACATCTGATCGTCAGCTGGCGCCCCAAAGGAAACGACTGGCCGTTCCGGAGAAGGACCGAGTCGATCGCAAAGGGGCGCGGATGGCAACAGCGCATGAGAGGCGTGAGGGGCCCGCGGAGATTGCCTCGACGGGGAAGCCCTCACGGTAATCCTCAGATCACCCTGGTCATGCGCCGAAGTAGGCCTATTCTGCGGGGCAGAATAAGCACTAGATCGGGGCATAGGCGAGGGGACTGCACCTCCCGTGAGGTAAGCGAGTCTCGATCTAAGCGCTGCCATAGTCATATTCCCCCAATGGGAACATGAACTATTCACAAAAGCTGCTTCAGCGTGCTGAATGCCCAAACACGAGAGGCAACTCTTGTGGCCATCTGCTGGCGCCAGGGAACGACCGCACCCAGAAACGCACAAGCGGAATGACATCCTGAAAAGGACGCAGGGTCACGCTTGTGTTGCTCTTTTAGTGAAAATAACAAACAGAGGAAAGAAATAGAGACTCTTTTAGTGCTGAAGCACCCAGGGATAGCCGCGGTGTAATCGGGTACACTCTCAGTTAAGGAACGCCCACGAGACCGACACACACACACACACACAGATGATGCCGTGAAAACGGCAGTTGTGGTTAGAATGCTCGCGGCCACCACTGATCGCGCCGTCACACCAGCACTGAAGCAGAGTTTCCTTCTCCCTCTAGTTCTCGTTATGAACAACGTGCAGCAGTCTGTAGAACTCAGAGTCAATAAAAGCTCGGCTCCGAAGCGAAAGACAATGAGTGCGTGCGTCCGCTTCCTGTTTATACCCGCGCTGCGGGGCGGGGCGCGTGACGCGTTTCACGCACGCCAACGTTCATTGGCTTGTTCTTTAGATACTCGAAGTTGATAGGGCTCCCTGAAGTGATCCCCTAACGTCGTCACGTCGACGTCACGTCGAACGTGAGCGACTGAAGGGGAACAATGCAGGCAAAGCTTGATTTGGAATTTAGACTTGAAACGGACAAGGAAGGTGCTGCAGCCGGTACAGATGTGTATGCACAGTCAACTTCTTTTTCGAGTAGGGGTGTTTCTGGTTTTGATGTCGTAGGAAATTTGCGGCTTGTACCGAAATTTTGCGAAAGAGATCCTGATTCTTTTTTTGTACTTTTTGAACGAATTGCCGATGCGTGTAAATGGCTGGATGCGGCCAGAGCGTTAATGCTGCAGACTGTATTGACAGGTATAGCACAAGAGGCATATTCGTCGTTAACTGTGGAAGATAGTCAGGATTATGTAGAAGTAAAGGCAGCAGTGTTGAAAGCCTATGAACGTGTTCCAGAATTTTACAGGCAACAATTTAGAACTTGGAAGAAAAGTGAGAAACAGAGTTATCTGGAGTTTGCTCGTGATTTACAAATGCATTGGTGTTCTGCTTGGTGAGTTGGTGATTTTGAGGGGTTGTGCAACTTAACTGTTTTGGAACAATTAAAAAATTCGGTTCCCAGTCGCGTTGCAGTCTATGTTAGTGAACAAAAAGCACCGACTGCAACCAAGGCGGCAATGCTTGCAGACAATTATGTGTTAATGCAAACGCATCTTTGATCAGCACGAGTCCCAGCCAAATTACAGTTTGCCAAATGTTAATGTGTCGGGTGAGGTTGGGTCGCGCAAGAGTAGAGGATTCCAGTCAGAATTTTTTTTTGTCAAAATTGCCATAGACAGGGTCATTGGAAAGCTGACTGTTATGTGCTTAAATCTAAGCCTACATTTTTGGCCAGTTCTACATTTTACATGCAGGGCCAGTTCTAGCCCTAGGCAATATTCATTTTGGAGGCCCCCCACGCTCCACCCCCAATAAAAAACTCTTGAAAAAAATATGATTCCTAACCAGGGGCGGCGCTAGGGGTGGGCTAAGGGGGCTGGAGCCCCGAATGTTTTCAGTAAAGCCCCGAAATGTTTTTAATTACCATGAATTGCACGCACCATCACTGAGTTTTCATGCGCATTAAAATATTTTTATTAGAATTGAATTAATTAAATGTATATCTCTCTCGACTCTCGCATCTACAGTGTCCGTCCACATACGCGTTGTCAGTCTATGGTTGTCATTCACAACTCACAACCAACAAGAACCGCCCACTCAAGCTAGCTTTTCTGACTGACATGTAAACTGGCCAACCATCGATGAGAAGTTCAGCGTCTGTACGATCCAGCCAATGAAATTAGATATTTTGGAGCCAGACGGTTTGTTGATAGTAAAATGGATATATAAAAATTCTTCTTCTTCTTAAAAAAAAAGGAATTAAAACACCCTCAGCCAGCACTAAAACAAGATACAACAGCTTCAGCAGGTATCTGTAACTTTTAATCATAGTATTATATTTCTTATTCGGTTTTAAATTGTGTCTGATTTACATTTTGATCGTAAACAGTTAATGGTTGCGCACGCGCACACACAGACACATTTTTATGCTTGGTGGTTAGCATGGCCTGCAGGTGTCAGGGCAACAATTCAATAAAAAAGATAATAAAAAGTAAACAAAATATTTCGCTAATGGTTTCAAACAAAACATCACGGTGTTTACTGAATGAATTTGCTTGTAAACGATTCACTGACCCCGCCTTAAAAAAAAAACATTTCTTATTTTTTTTTCTAAATGAATCATCTGTTTTAGTTTAGTTTAGTTTAGTTTATTTAAGAGTTTGACAAGGCAGGATATTGAAGAACAAAACCC
The DNA here is from genome assembly GCA_036326025.1 of Chrosomus eos. Classification (NCBI taxonomy): domain Eukaryota; kingdom Metazoa; phylum Chordata; class Actinopteri; order Cypriniformes; family Leuciscidae; genus Chrosomus; species Chrosomus eos. Next base: position 1,555,903 of record JAZAVI010000028.1, read on the forward strand.
TGAAATGTATCAAACAGAACACATACTCAGAACAACCTATGTACCTAAGTAAAAATGTAAAAATTAAAATAGAAGAAACAAACAGGAGGAGTAAAACAGATGCATAAAAAAAACCTGAAATACATCAGGTTTCATACAAAGAGAACATGTAAGTTATTTATAAAACAGTTTAAGAGCACGTGGAATAAAAGAAAGTTCATGTCTTTTTGATTTACTCCTGGGCACAACAAATTCCCTACGCTGGCGTAGTAGGTAAGTAGGTGTTGGAGCCACAGGCAGGAAACAGTGCAGTGGTGATGAACTGTCCTTGAGTAGTTTTGTAAAAGTGCGTATAGTGGCCTCGTCGCGCCTCTCACTCAGTGATAGGAGTGAAGAAGTTGGAACACCTATTATCCGACAGCAACGTTTTTGGACCCTGTTTTGAACAAATCATTGAATAAACCGACTCATTCATTAAGGCAGTGGCTTGCCGGCTGCCGGCAAGTAGGCCTACCAATCTATTTTTTTTTAATATTTCATATTCTGTATTCCAAATTTGATATTTGATACATTAGTCTCATATGATTATTTATGCAAATTGTAGGTGCTGTGTAAAATGCATGTACAAGTGCTCCTCCAAAAATGTAAGTGTGAGCTATGTGTTTATAATTAAACTTGGCTTTAATTCCGTTGATCAGGGATTGATTTTTCAGTTTAACTCTGTGTGACATTGTGACTTTTACTTTTAATAAGCCAGAAAGATTTATCTTGTTAAAAATTAAAATAAAATAAAAAACATTTTATTTAAAGTTTATTCCTTGTATCACATATACCCAGGGGGCAAAGGGGGTTTAGCAGACATGGGCTGCTGTAAAAGGTTGTCATATAAAGGTTGTCAAATGCGTGTGACGTATTTGATTGGTTTCACACGATTTCTCACGCAGAAGTGTCAACCCGGTCGGTCAAATGCCTGAAAGATGAGTTTATCTATACTGCCCTACAAAGGCAAAGCGCAGTAACTACACATTTGGTCAAAAATGAGTTAAGACTTGTAATGGGCTTTATGACATGTGTTCTGTCTTGTGAAAAAATATCTTGGTTAAATAATGTCACGTTTCGGAGATGTATTACCACTAATCTACCCATAACATGTTTGACTGGCTGGTATAAAAACTTTAAAGGCCTTTTTCTCAGTTTCTTTGTTTGCGTAGTTACTGCACTTAGCCTTTGTAGGGCAGTATAGATCTCCCTGTTGAGTCACTCGTGATCGACTAGATATACCGCAAATTAGTTAAAATCTCCCGGAATCTAGAGCGAGCGTGCGAGACAGACTGTGCTCGACCGCGTAGCGCGCGCACGGCAGAGAGAGAGCGATCAAGAGACCTTGCGTCTGCAGAGAGCATCCTGATTTAGAAACAGGACCCCCGTTGGAGAATGTTATTCAATTTGAATAATTTGAAAATATTATGCAGATATCAAAATCAGAGAATTCATAGGTTCGTCGATTGGCGGGTGGATTATTTATTTTCAACATTGGATTTGGATGACTCAAAGTGCACCAGATTAATGAATTTATCTTTAAAATGTACAAAATTTTCTTCCGGGGGTGCATACCCCGGACCCCACTAGAGGTACTGGGCTACATCCACAAAACTGTGGGAATAACAGCCTATGATCTGTGAAAAATAAAATTCTAATTATCTTATAAATGCGTACATGTAAATATGTACCCACATTTGTGTGGGAAATACATGGATTTCTCTGGGCTAAGCCCCGGATATCCACTCACCCTAGAACCGCCCCTGTTCCTAACCTTTCAATTTATACAACATTTCATTTTAAATGTAGTATATTTTGACTTACACAGCACATAAGTTTGGACACACGTTTGATTTTTAATGTTTTTGAAAGAAGTCTCTTATGCTCATCAAGCCTGGATTTATTTGATCAAAAATACATAAAAATAATATATAGTGAAATATTATTAAAATGTAAAAAAACGGTACTTTAAAATATATTTCTGTGATGCAAAGCTGAATTTAGTGTCACGTGATCCTTCAGAAAACTTCATAATATTCTGATTTATTATCAAATGTTAGAAATGGTGCTTAATATTTTTTTTATAACCTGTGATTTCAGGATTTTTTGATTATTGAAAAGTTTTTTTTAAAAAGTCTTCACTATCACTTTTTATATTTAACACATCCTTGCTGAATATTCCTGTTTTTTCTGTATTTTTGATCAAATAAATGCAGGCTTGTAGAGCATAATAAGAAACTTATTTTAAAATAGTAATGGATCCAGACTTTTTACCAGTAGGCTAATGTATGTACATATTAATCAAACTTTATCTAAGGTAATCTCTTTTTTGTTTAATGAAGATGTTATTGTTAGTGTTGTTATTTTCCTGTTTTATTCAATTTATTCACAGTTCCAGAATACCACTTCAGGAGATGAACATAAGTGCTTTTATCATTTTTTCATAGCTGCGGTATGGGCAGGATTTTTCTCTCCCATTTAATCAATATTGACTGCAGATATTGTCATATTATTAATATGATATTATACATTGCATTGTTACCTTAAAAATGCTACAAATCAAGTGAAGAGAAAGACACGATCGCTACTGATTAGAAAAAAAATTCTAAACTGATATTATTGGCGTAAGTAGGCTATGATGTCAGGGTATAATCTAATCATCAGCAGAATTTAGAAGATAGACCCATAGATATGAGATCCTTTATTTGAAACATTTAAAAATGTTGTAGTGTGTTGGCTTTTTAACTTTGAATACAAACGTCTTGTCTTTTACTTTTGTAGCTTGTTTACTAGTCAGCTCCCGACGCGATGTTATTCATTGTACGTGCAAATTCAAAGTGTCACGCCTGGGCACGTTAATGACACTCGCGCTCTTTTAAACTCGGCAGTGAATGGTTTTTCCAGAAATGACGCTGATCTACAGTACAAGTTTATATTTAGAATATATTGCAATCACTCCAAAATAGATGACGACAACTCACACACCTGCATTACGAACTGTGCTTCTTTGCGTGCCTATTTAGGCTTTTGCTTCGCAGTACCTGATGAATGCATCCGTTACACAAACTTTCAGAAGCCGGCACCCACTTTGATACGGAAACATTAATTGGTTTAACTGCAGATGAATGACAATTCGACAATATTCAATGAACAATGAGGCTAGTATTTCTGCCCGTCTGGTGGACTATAGGGGATGTTACGGTTATGGAGGCCCCTCCTCAAAGCCCGAGGCCCTAGGCAATCGCCTGCTCAGCCTATAGCTAGCGCCGGCCCTGGGTACGGGTTTAGCGATGCCCGTGCGTTCGTCTGACGCAAGTTCATTTAATGGGAATACTTTTGTACAAATTAAAACCTTGTGTCTGCAGTGCTGAATTCGTACCAGCCTTTAGTTAGAACAGGGTTTGTATCTTTGGTAGGCGAAACTTTGAGAGACAGGAGCATTTGATTCCTTTATTCTGTGAATAATAATCTTGGAAAATTTACAATTAGCATTAGCCAGCACTTTTAAATTTGCTTTGATGTCAGGCGCTCTGGCTCCCGGCAAACATGTGACTATGATGGCTGGTGTCTCTATTTTCACGTTCCGTGTAATAGAATCGCAAATAACAATAACATTCAACAGGATTCCCAGTGGGTGTTTCACTGAGTGGGTGGGTTTCACTGAAGGGTTTCTTCCCACGGCTATAGCGTCTCATGGTCACACAGTTGCCCTGCTGCATGGGGTCTACAGCCAGAACCGAACAATGTACCGAGTTCACTAAGCTATTCGCATCCAAAGCAGTATTGCTTAGTAGCAATATAAAATTAAAAGCGATTAAAAGCGGAATAACACTTTAGAGCACTTCGACTCAGCTCAGTGATATCATCACTCCAGGATCATTCAGGATCATTCAGGAGTGATGATATTACTGTGCCGAGTCGAAGTGCTCCCAAGTGCTATTCCGCCATACATTATAGTTATCCATTTTACCCGCTTAGAGAAGCGCCACGTTTTATTTTGTGTCACCATACTTGGTCGTGTAACTACTCATGTAACTGTATTTAAATAGGGAAAATGTGGAGGTGTTTGGTCGCTCCTAACTTCATCTCTGTTTGGATCCTAATGAATGAACTGGACTATCAAAGTGTCGCGTGCGCCAGAGCGATTGAGTGCACGCACTGAGACAAGAGAGGTGTGTATTAACTCGTCTTAGTTGAGGGAATAACATAGTTTAATATGAAAAAATTGTGGAGTGTCCCTTTAAATCTAGACAGATTTGCATATATCTCATTGATAATATCCTGTCTACTGTGAGATGTGAATGATTGCAGTGACTTTAAAGGGGGTGGTATTATTATGGAAGAATTAATTGGACTTTAATATCTGTAACCCACAGAAGACAATTTACAAATGTGTACAATGATGCGCAAATATTTCACTATCTGCAAATGTGTTTATTTATATTTGTGATATGTAAAATCATATCCACAAAAATACAGGGTGATGTGTACAACACAAAACTGTTTCTACACATTTGCAGATTACTTCCTGTGAATTTGTGGGTCATGTTACATTCAATGGCGCAGTTGGAATGTTTTAACTGTGGGGGACCAAGCTGTCAGCAAATGATTTAAACTCAATTCGTTATTTGGCGTAATTTGGGCTTTAACTAGTGCTCAAGTAGTTACTTTGCGTAATTTGTGCTAATGATTTGCACAAAAAAGCCATTGGGGCATTCTTATTTGAAATCATGGATAAACAACAATAAACAAAGGTAAACAAAGGCCTACCTGATCACCACTAGCAATGCATGATCAGTCTGTTATTTGACTAGTATGCCAATCACCCACCAAAACTTCATGTCTTCAGCAAAGTATGTTTTATTTAGACATTTGCTTATCTCAGTATACAAAGTCTATCATTATGAACAAAAAAGCAAAGAAACTATGTGCAAAAAAAATAATAATAAAATAAAATAACAACATATTTTCTACTGTGGCTGCCCTCCTGCAGATCCTCACTTGACTGACTAGGGCCTGCCTTACTGTCATCAGAAATTGCCTGCAGGCCAGGAGGACAACATTTTAAATCTTATAATTTCAGTTAACTCTCTATACCACTATATAATTTCACAACAATGTGAAATAAAACATATTCCTGAGAATGAATGGCTAAAACTACTATTTCAAAAATGTCTAATAACTAAACATTTTAAATTGTTAATTTACAAGTTTGTTGCATATTATAGATTAGAAATATATTTCGAATGAATGACATATTAAGAAATGTTTTTCATAGCCCATAATATAAGAATCTATATCCTCTGTTGCTCTGTAATAAAAAAAAAACATGATTTCCTGCTATAAAAGGATGTCAAAAGTTTATGTAGGCCTTTATTTGTTGTTTGCATAAAACCTTGCGCCACACAAATCTACTTATTATAATTATTTTATAGTGGCTTACACGACAGTGAACATACCTCAGTCAATTTATACAGTAGCCTACAATGGGTTAAATGATAAGATAAAATATTATTTCCTGAGTACAATAAATTGTTTGATTTATCCAACCATTCTTTTTGTGTTCATTCATTATTTGCCTCTGTCCACTCACCTAAATGCATAGTTATGGTCTCCACATTTTGCTGTGTTTACTAAGTGCAAAAGTCTTATTGTCAGACTAGCTATTCCCCTTAACAAATCGAATCTGCCACATCTGGGAAAGTCAACAGGCATAGGATAGGCTACTTACATTGTTTGATTTTTGAAAAAACGAGGTGATAGTTTTTTGTCTCTTCATTGTCTTTATGTGGCATTTATACAGTCGATTTTGTTCAGTTCAGAAAATCACCGACTCCAGTCAGTCATAGGTGGTATATGATCACTATGGTTACCGGTCCGCTCCTACAGGCACAATTGAGGCAGCTACTAGCTCCTCATAGGACCCCGGCAACGTCACTCAGGAGGAGTCGTAGCACGCACACACACACACACACACACACCACACACACACACACACACACACACACACACACACACACACACACACACACACACACACACACATACACACACACACACACACACACACACACACACAGCGAGAGAGAATGTAAACGTCGGTGGCATGATGGCTGTGTGTGTTTATTGACAACAGAAGACAAATAAATAAAACATAATACAAAATAATACATAAGACAAATAAAACATAATACAAAACCTCCTTAATCTCCTTAACCTCCTGCCATCTGCGCCCTTGGTTACATTTGTAAGTTCCTTTTTACACATTTGTGGAATTTTGTCCAATGTGTACTGCAGAGATCTGTAAATAAACATATACACAAATATCTCACAACCTAAAACCTATATTTTTACATTTGTGTTGTGTAAAATCATATTCACAAAAATAATGTGTGATTTGTAAATACACACAATTTAATCTGTACAAATATCTTTTTATTTCACATACAAAGTGTGATTTACGCTTTTGTGGATCCATTTCTACACACAAAACTGTTTTTACGCATTTGTGGATTGCTTCCGGGCAATTTACAAGTCACGTGACATTTGCAACTCCCTTTTTACACATTTGTGGATTTTTGTCCACTCTGTCCCGCTGCGATCTGCAAAAAGAGATTTGTAAGGCGTACGTGTCATGATCCTGGTTGTTTCTCTCACATTACGCTGTTTCCTCTTTCTCACACACACCCTCGTTATCCTCATCTTTTCCTCTTCAGCTGTTACTCGTTCCCTAGTTGGGGCTCTCGCCTCCTTTCACCTGAACCCTCTTTACTTGATTAGCGTCTCTATTTCTTCCCTCTCTTCCTTCCTGTCTTTGCCTGAGTATTGCATTTCTGTGTGTGCTATGTGCCGTCTAACACAATTGTCTCCTGTCCTGTCTTAGTCCTGTCGTGTCGGAGAGCTGTTTGTTACAAGGAACCTTTTGATCTGAGCCGGAGATTCGCCGCTTGCCTTTGATCTCCCTGAGCGCCATCAGCCAGCGCCTCTAATCACAAGACGGAGATTTCTTCTAACTATCGCCTACTAGGCTGTTGCTGTTTAAGTTGTTGCTTCTAACAGAGACTCTTATTTAATGTTATCCTTCAAGAAGCTCTAAGTTCCCTTTGTGAAGATTTATGTTCATCAATCGCCTGGCAAGCTCGCATTAAACTGTACTATTTCTCCGCACCTGTTGTCTGACTCTTACCTCATGACAGAATACTCAGGCCAACACGATCCAGCTGCGGAGAATCCTGTCCGGTCAGCGATAGAGATCCAAGGAGTTGTCCTGGGAAGACATGAGGAGGAACTCACTGCTGCACGGCGCGCCGTTGATTCCCTAGTCGCTCAAGTTAATGACCTCACGCTTCAGCTTCACCGGGTCCGTCAAGATCCATCCGCTTCGCATGCTTCACAGGCCCTCTCTGAACCTCGCGTCAATAATCCTCCCTGTTATTCTGGTGAGCCGACCCAATGCCGTTCATTTTTGACCCAATGCGAGGTTGTGTTTTCTCTCCAGCCCTCCACTTATTCCAAGGACTCCACTCGCGTGGCATTCGTCATCTCCCTTCTCTCCGGTAGGGCTTGTGAATGGGGAACGGCAGTTTGGGAATCGGATGCCGAGTGCGTAAGGCGTTTCCCTCGCTTTAAGGAGGAGATGATCAAGGTGTTCGACCGTTCTGTTTATGGGGAGGAAGCCTCTCGCCTTCTCTCTTCTCTGCGCCAGGGTAAGCGCTCTGTTGCTGACTTTTCCATAGAGTTTCGCACCCTGGCTACCACGAGCGGATGGAACGAGCCTTCACTGTTGGCTCGCTTTCTCGAGGGTCTTAACGCTCAAGTCAAGGATGAGATACTGGCGCGTGAGGTTCCAACTCGCCTCGACTCTCTCATTGAGCTGGCCATACGAATCGAGAAGCGCTTCGACCTCCGCCGTAGGGCTCGTGGAATGGAATCGGCCCTGCTCTCTTCTGCACCAGCTGCTTTGCCCGTTTGTCCCTCTGACACCCCTGGCTCCGAACCCATGCAGCTGGGTGGTATCCGTATCACACCGTCAGAACGGGAACGAAGAATTGTAAATCGCCTCTGCCTCTACTGTGCCTCCGCCGCCCATTTCGTCTCGTCTTGCCCATTAAAAGCCAGAGCTCGCCAGTGAGGGGAGGGCTACTGGCGAGCGCGATTTCTCTGGACTCTCCACCTGTCTCCTGTACTACCTTTGAAGTTCACCTTCGCTGGCCCGGTTCCTCCGTTATCTGCAAGGCACTCATTGACTCGGGTGCGGAGGGAAACTTCGTTGATGAGAGGTGGGCGCGAGAACAGGGTATTCCCCTGAAGGAGTTAGATGAAGCCACTCCCCTTTTTGCTCTCGATGGGAGTTCCCTACCTAGGGTCAGACGAGAGACTTCCCCTTTGACTCTCACGGTTTCTGGTAACCACCACGAGACCATTTCCCTTTTGATTTTTAGTTCTCCCTATTACCCCTTAGTTCTAGGTCATCCTTGGCTTATTAAACACAATCCTCAGATTAATTGGGTGGAGGGTTCTGTTGTTTCGTGGAATGTTTCGTGTCATGTTGAGTGTCTAACTTCTGCCCTTCCTCCTGTCTCTTCTGTCTCTGTGTTACAGGAAGAACCAGGGGATTTGTCTGGCGTACCAAAGGAATATCATGATCTATGGATGGTTTTTAGTAAGTCGCGGGCGGCCTCGCTCCCTCCTCACCGACCATATGACTGTAGCATAGATCTCCTCCCTGGTACCACGCCTCCTCGCGGACGCTTGTATTCCCTGTCAGCGCCAGAACGTGAGGCTCTCGAGAAGTATTTGTCTGAGTGCTTAAATGCGGGTACCATAGTCGCCTCCACGTCGCCTGCCGGAGCAGGGTTTTTCTTTGTTAAGAAGAAAGATGGTTCGTTGCGTCCGTGCATTGACTATCGTGGTTTGAATGACATAACCATAAAGAATCGTTATCCTTTACCGCTTATGTCATCGGCCTTTGAGGTTTTACAGGGAGCCAAATTCTTCACTAAGCTCGATCTCCGTAATGCTTATCATCTAATCCGTATTAAGCACGGGGATGAATGGAAGACTGCGTTCAATACTCCCCTGGGGCACTTTGAATATCGCGTTCTTCCGTTCGGACTGGTCAACGCTCCCGCAGTTTTTCAAGCCTTGGTCAATGATGTCCTTCGGGACATGCTGAACGTTTTCGTTTTCGTTTATCTCGATGATATTCTTATTTTTTCTCCATCTCTCCAGGTGCACATTCAGCACGTTCGTCGGGTCCTTCAGCGCCTTCTCGAGAATAAGCTGTTTGTTAAGGCTGAGAAGTGTAAGTTTCATGCCCAGTCCGTTTCTTTTTTGGGGTCGGTAATCTCGCCAGAGGGGGTTAGTATGGATCCTGACAAAGTGAAAGCAGTCACTGATTGGCCTGTTCCAGATTCTCGAAACGCACTTCAGCGTTTTCTCGGTTTCGCCAATTTTTATCGACGTTTTATTTGTAACTTCAGTCAGATTGTCGCCCCCTTAACTTCATTAACGTCTTCCAAGTCTCGTTTTTTTTGGTCCGAGTCTGCCCAGAACGCGTTCGATCGTCTGAAGGTCTTGTTCACCTCAGCTCCAATCCTATTATTCCCCGACGTGACCAGGCAATTTATCGTTGAGGTAGACGCATCCGAATTGGGTGTCGGAGCCGTTCTCTCCCAGCGCTCATCCGTCGATAATAAGGTTCATCCCTGCGCGTTTTTCTCACACAAGTTGTCTCCTTCCGAGCGCAACTATGATGTGGGAAACTGCGAGCTACTTGCCATTCGTCTTGATCTTGAGGAGTGGCGACAATGGTTGGAGGGTGCGTCTGTTCCGTTCGTCGTGTGGACCGACCACAAGAACCTCGAATTCATTCGATCGGCTAAGAGACTTAATGCTCGTCAGGCGCGTTGGGCTTTATTCTTTACCCGTTTTGACTTTACGATTTCTTTTCGCCCTGGAGCTAAGAATGTAAAGCCAGATGCGTTGTCACGTCTTTTTGGTCCCTCGGAAGCTGAGGACTCCCTCACCCCTATTGTCCCTGAGAAGCGCGTTGTCGGGGCGGTTGTCTGGGGAATTGAAAGACTTGTTAGACGCGCCCTCTCACGAACGGTTTCCCCGCAGTCCTGTCCTAGTAACTTACTTTTTGTGCCAGTCCCTGTGCGTCGTGCCGTTCTTCAGTGGGCTCACTCGTCTAAACTCGCGGCTCATCCCGGTGTAAGAGAAACTTTAGCGTCCGTTCGCCAGCGGTTTTGGTGGCCCTCTTGCGAACGTAATACTCGTCGCTTTGTTGCCTCTTGTTCTGAGTGAGCTCAGACTAAGACTAGCAACAATCCGCCTGCCGGACTCTTGAGACCTTTACCCATCCCTTCACGCCCCTGGTCTCATATAGCACTTGATTTTATTACTGGGCTTCCCACATCGCTAGGCAACACCGTTATTTTGACCATAATTGACCGCTTTTCCAAGGCTGCTCATTTTGTTCCGCTTCCTAAACTCCCCTCTGCCAAGGGAGACCGCCCAAATCGTTATCGAACATGTTTTCAAGCTCCATGGACTCCCCTCTGACGTAGTGTCGGATAGGGGTCCTCAGTTTTTGTCTCAATTTTGGAAGGAGTTTTGCCGGTCGATCGGTGCGTCCGCCAGTCTCTCGTCCGGCTTCCACCCTCAGACGAACGGTCAAGCCGAACGGGCCAATCAGACTGTTGGTCGAATTTTACGCTCTCTTGCCTTTCGTAGTCCCGCTTCTTGGGCTGAACAGCTGCCCTGGGCGGAGTACGCTCATAATTCTCTCCCCTCCTCCGCAACCGGTCTCTCGCCGTTTCAGGCCAGCCTCGGTTATCAGCCCCCCCTCTTTCCGTCTCAGGGTTCTGTTTCGAACGTCCCCTCTGTTCTGAAGTTTGTTCAACGCTGTAAGCGAACCTGGTTGAGAGTTCGAACTGCTCTTTGTCGTTCCCGTAGACGAACTCGTAGGGCTGCGAACCGTCGTCGTGTCAAGAGCCCTCGGTACACTTGCGGGCAGAAAGTCTGGTTATCGACTTCTAATCTACCTCTCCAATCTATCTCCCGCAAGCTCGCTCCTCGTTTTATTGGACCTTTTCGCGTGTCTAAGATCATCAGTCCTGCCGCGGTCCAACTAAAGCTTCCCAATCATCTTCGTCGCATCCATCCTGTCTTTCACGTTTCTTGTATTAAACCGGTTATTCGTTCCCCTCCACGCTACTCTTCTCCTCCTGTTCGTGTCGAGGGTAATCCTGTTTACACAGTCCGTAGACTATTAGACGTTCGCCGCCGGGGTCGAGGTCAACAGTTCCTTGTGGACTGGGAGGGCTATGGTCCTGAGGAGAGGAGTTGGGTCCCCTCTCGTGACATCCTAGATCAGTCCCTCATTGACGATTTCCTTCGGTCCCGTCAGCTCTCCCCCAGGGGGCGCTCGTTGAGGGGGGGGCACTGTCATGATCCTGGTTGTTTCTCTCACATTACGCTGTTTCCTCTTTCTCACACACACCCTTGTTATCCTCATCTTTTCCTCTTCAGCTGTTACTCGTTCCCTAGTTGGGGCTCTCGCCTCCTTTCACCTGAACCCTCTTTACTTGATTAGCGTCTCTATTTCTTCCCTCTCTTCCTTCCTGTCTTTGCCTGAGTATTGCATTTCTGTGTGTGCTATGTGCCGTCTAACACAATTGTCTTCTGTCCTGTCTTAGTCCTGTCGTGTCGGAGAGCTGTTTGTTACAAGGAACCTTTTGATCTGAGCCGGAGATTCGCCGCTTGCCTTTGATCTCCCTGAGCGCCATCAGCCAGCGCCTCTAATCACAAGACGGAGATTTCTTCTAACTATCGCCTACTAGGCTGTTGCTGTTTAAGTTGTTGCTTCTAACAGAGACTCTTATTTAATGTTATCCTTCAAGAAGCTCTAAGTTCCCTTTGTGAAGATTTATGTTCATCAATCGCCTGGCAAGCTCGCATTAAACTGTACTATTTCTCTGCACCTGTTGTCTGACTCTTACCTCATGACAGTACGTGTGAGAGCAGTTAATTAGCCACACCAGCAGGTGGCGGGTAGCGACATTCTCTCCCATGAATTGAGAGGATATCGACTGCACAGTCTATGCCACTGCACTACGCAACGTTAGGAGATATCAATCATCGACTGTGGGTTGTTTTCAACCAGTAGGTAATAAAATGGATAATTTTCAACCCAACGCTCGTGAACGAGGCTGACTCCAGTTCCTTTTTCGCCAGCTCCTTATGGCGCTTTTCCACTGCATGGTACAGTACGGTTCGGTTCGGTACGGCACGCTTTGGCGCTTTTCCACTGCATGGTACGGTACGGTTCGGTTCGGTACGGCTCACTTGTGGTGCTTTTCCACTGCATGGTACGGTACGGTACGGCTCGCTTCGGCGCGCTTTAAATGGTACCTGATCTGTTGAGGTTCCAAGCGTACCGTACCGGTACTAAAATGTGACGTGAAACACTGCAGATCACTGATTGGTCAGACAGACAGAATCTTCACTACCAGCGTCATTGGATTTGCGACACGAGACACTAAACCCGCTATACAGAGTCATATAACCAGTAGACAACAGCCAACGCGGTAGCACCTGTGTTTTACTTTCTTGAAAAAAAAAGAGATCAAAACTTTAAAAAAGAAATGGCTGAATCGTGGTCAAGGTGCAGACGTTCCTCTCGTTGGTTGCCGAGGTGCGGGGGCAAAACGGAATGAAAAGGTGTTCCAAGTAGCTCAGCTCTTAGCCGCACACGGCTATCACCGGACCTTCAAACAGTGTAACGATCAGTCCCACCCACTATGAAGGGGTACTAACTGCAGTGGAAAAGCAACCGCGCTAAAGCGAACCGAACCGTGCCGTACCGAGCCGAGTCGTACCACGCAGTGGAAAAGCGAAGCGAGCCGAACCGTTCCGAACCGAGTCGAACCGTACCGAGCCGAACCGAGCCGTACCTGCAGTGGAAAAGCGCCATTATTCGTCTAACTATTCGTTCCACCTTAAAAATGTTGGACGGTTGTTAACCCCTCCCTCTCGGTGCTTTTGGCCATATTTCTTAAAGGAACAGTTGTATGTGAATTACAAGCCTGTGGATCGGGCAGCATTGTTCATTTAACAGTGATTTTCATTTAACAGTGAAAATAAATAGCATATTCCTGAAAATATTATCTTGTCTGCCCCTATAAATGGTGTAAGCTATTTGGTAAATTATTATTTTGTAATTACTAAATGTTTTTTTTTAAGTATGGAGAAACGTGACATAATGTTTCTAACTGAGATTTAGAATGATTTCAGAATGATTTCTGAAGGTTGATGGTGACGATGTAAACACAATTAGGCTACATTACATCTGTAAAATATTACATCTATGCACTTACTCAGTATGATTCTCGATCGCACTGAGCACTGCAGCCACATTCCTATAAAACAAAAGCAAAAAACTGTTAGCACATTATCCAAAGTAAACTGATGGACAATTAAAGGATTAGTTCACTTTAAAAAAAAAACTTTTGCTGATAATTTACTCACCCCCATGTCACCCAAGATGTCCATGTCTTTCTTTCTTCAGTCGAAAAGAAATTAATGTCTTTGATGAAAACATTCCAGGATTTTTCTCCATATAATGGACTTCACTGGGTACCATGCGGTTCAAGGTCCAAATGACAGTTTCAGTGCAGCTTCAAAGGGCTTTAAACGACACCAGACGATGAATAAGGGTCTTATCTTATCTTCTACTCGTTCATCAAAATGAACAAATCTTTTTTCGAGTCATTTCGTTCATTCAACGAATGAAATGAACTAAATGACTTGAAAAAAGATGTGTTCATTTTGATGAACGAGTTTGAAAAGGAGAGTCACAAATTTACATCACAGAACAGAGCAAGGCAAGCATTTGTGCTAATAAAATGTAAACATTAATAAAACACACACAAAAATTATTAATTTAAAAGTAGAGAACTTCAGCTTCATAAAGAGACATATCTCGTATCTCTGTGACAAGTATTGACAGAGCTACAGTTAATTTTTTGGACGCATTTCAGAATGGACCTCACTGACAGAGAGAAGGCAAAACGCGTGTGTTTATTTTTCTTTATTTGACGAAAAGCACAACACTTTGTTTTTATTGTGAGTACCCACAAAAAAATTGACACAATGATGTACAACACTTATATGTAAGATCAAAATCAACAGAGTAATTTGATTCTCTTTTGCACTGATAAGGAAAAAATCCAGCAAAACGCGCAGGCGCGTTTCTCGACCCCAGAGTGCCGACACTCTGGCAACAGTTAACAGGTTAAAAAAGCGATTTCTGTAAAATAAAATTTCTCCATTTGCTTTGAACTTCAGGGGCCTCATGTATCAACACTGCGTACGCACAAAAACACGCCGTACGCCAGCTTTCACGTTCACAGCCAGATGTACTAACAGTGAAATTAACGTAAGAATGTGCGTTCCTCCAAGTAAACTTCATGTCTGGCGTACGTACATTTGTCGTGATTTTTGTCCGTTGGCGACTCATAGAGGCAATAAAGTGAAGTGGCAAACATTACACTACAAATTGTTCTATCACACCACAAGCTATCAGATATTGCTTATAATTTGTAATTGATCAATTATTTGACATATTATTATCACACGAGTCTTATTAAAATATTCTATTATGCAATTAAGTAAGAATATAAAGCATGTGCAAATAGCAATGGCAGCGTTGGCTTAACTAGGAATAAAAAATAAACTTCATTAATTCGGTCAGTAAAGATAAAAAAAGAAAGTAATATTTTTATTCAGCAAGGACTGATTGAATTTGTTTAAAAGTGACAGTAAATGCATTTATAATGTTACAAAAGATTATAAGATTTCTATATCTGTTTGATTTAAGTTTTTATTCATTAAAGAATCCTGAAAATACTATATCACAGTTTCCACGAAAATATGAAGCAGAAGCAACACTGATAATAATCATAAATGTTTCTTGATCATCAAATCATCATATTATAGTGATTTCTGAAGGATCATGTGACACTGAAGACTGGAGAAATGATGCTGAAAATTCAGCTTTGATCACAGGAATAAATTACACTTTAACATATATTCACATAGAAGACATTTTCAGTGAAATTTCGTTTCTTGTTTGCTTTAGCCATGTTCTTGCAGGTTTCTTTTCCCAAATTGGACTAATTACCATTTTAAATTAATTTAATTGGGGGAGGAGACTGGGTGGGGCGTTGTGCTCGTGCATGTGCGCTCAAGTTTACATTAATTGGGATGTACAAAGAGAATATGCGTGGGATCCTTCGTACGCAGAGATTCATACATCTGTTTTTTTTTTTTTTGTGCGTATGCACATTTACAGCTTTGTCCGTACGCAATGTTTTAGTATGAATTCAACGCGTCTTTGTACATGAGGCCCCAAGTGTTGTAACTTTGCAGATGTTGTTGATGCTCAAACAGCAACATTACTGGTTCCTGTTATGGTTTTTTAATGTTTATTTTCTGATTAAACTACTGTGCATTTGGATCCAGCTCTCCCTTTTTTGGAGTTCATCTGGCGTTACACATACACCACAACCATGTTTTGGCAATGAAAATACTAAGACTTTAAAAGCAGTATCCAGCTTTATTAAAAGCAAAATCAAAATGTATATGCTATAAAGTAAAATATGTGAAAAACAACAAGCTTTGAATTACATGTATATGCCAAATGCATAAGTACAAGATGCAGCGCATTTTATCCCTTGTGAAACAGATACTTCAGTCGACTTGAATAACACTATGACAACTTCTACACTAATAGACTGAGCACACATTTTTTCTTGCAAAATTTTCCTAAAGCCTGATTTAGCCACCCTATTAAAAGATTTGAGGTTAGGTTACATGTGCGAGATTTTAAGAAGGAATTTAATGATATTTAAAATAGATTTCTGTCAGTTTCTTTTAGTTATTAACTGACTGTGCGGGAGGCAGTGGGACTTCAGTTGGAGGGTTTGGCTCATCGTCAATCTTTAAATCACGGCAGAACAGCACTGGTTCTTTACCGAGACCCAGTTTGTACTGCCACAGATATAAAGACTCTTTAGGCTTCAGCTGAAATGTAATTTGTTCTTCCACTTCAGTCACTTCGTTCCAGCTTTCGTTTTCAGTGCTGACATGTGAACCTCCATATTCTGCAGAAAAGGAGAACTGCAACTTAGCAATTAACACTGCAAGATCTCCGGATTCAATCGAGGCTGACACTGCTATCTTCCAGTCGTGTGTGATCTGGGACATCTTCTCCTTATTGTATCCAACATTTTTATTGATTTTCTTTTGCCATGTCACTGGTGTATTGCTGTCATTAGTTACAGTTTTAATATTTTCCCAAATGCCAAAGGCTGGGCCTATAGTTGCTGACAGCCCACCAGGAAGGAAGTTAAGAACCTCGGGATGAACAGAATAGACACCAGTGCGCTTATCTTTGCTGAGGTCGGTGCCTTTGTAGTACTCAACTCCCAACTCTGAGGCTGGCTTGAGGAAGTAGCAGTAGTCTGGCATGCCCCAGTAATAGAGGCCGTTTCTGCAGTTGGGATGCAGGTCAAATTCTACAGCATCCGAGTCGTAATTCATGTTTGTTGTTTTTCGAAAAGTGCCCTTTTCTTGAAAGATGATGTAAAACTTGCCAAAGGCTGAGAGGTAGTGGTCTCCACCTCGGCAATTGGGATGAAGGCTGTAAACTTCAGCATCGCTGTCTTTCTCCAGGTTGGTGACTCTGCGGTAGGAATTGCCCTTGATGATATAAAAGTAGCTGTCTTTACTACCAAGGTAATGGTCTCCATTTTGGCAGGAAGGATGCAGACTGAAAATAGTGGTGCCATAACCTTTATTGAAATTGCTTGACTGCATGTAGCAGCCGAGATCAGAGCGGATTATATAATAGTAGTCTTTCACTCCACAGATGTCAGTGCCTTTTGCTTTGCTCTTGGGAATAATGCCGTTCATCGTGCTTGAACCTGCAACACAGAATAAACCAAACATTCAATCTCCACACCAAATGAAAGCTGTTATTTTAGTCCTTCTATAGATTGAGCTCACTGATTACCAAAACACCTTTATATATGTGTAACAATTCCACTGAAGGCAAGTCTTAAGAGAACCCAAGTGCAGTTCACTAAACGTGAACAAACATAAAACAAAAGCATGGTGTGGCATGAACATGAACATAAAGCTTACCACCCATGGTTGCACAAACAAAACTTGACAAAGAAACATGGCAAACATAAGGGCTTAAAGGGGACATATAATGGTACATGCACTTTTACATGTTGATTGTACTGAAATGTGTGTTGACAGTGCCTGTACACAACCATCATATAATGATAAAAATCCATCCAGTGATTTTGTTTTAATCTTCTTATATGTTTTCCCCTGCCTCAAATTGAGCCGTTCGATCGTGTGACATCACACGGTCGGACGCCCCTCCCACGATTGTTGATTGACAGCAGTGTTTCAGCATAGACCCGCCCTCGCTCGTGAGTGAGCTGTCAATCATAGTGCGTGCGGACCTGTGCGGACCGGTGTTGTGCCGAAAAGTAAGCTGGAGCACTGTCACTGAGCAGAATGGAGTCTTTAGGCGATTGTGGTGTTCTGTTCTTGGGTGTAATAACGA
Organism: Chrosomus eos; assembly: GCA_036326025.1. NCBI lineage: Eukaryota > Metazoa > Chordata > Actinopteri > Cypriniformes > Leuciscidae > Chrosomus > Chrosomus eos. The sequence goes on from JAZAVI010000028.1 coordinate 1,573,568, forward strand.
ACACAGCAGTCATTTTAATGTTCCTAAATCCGAACCGCTGAAGACGCAGTGGCTGAGTTTGTTTTCGAAGGGAATATTCCCCACGAACAACGTCTATGCTTTCATGTTTGCGCGAATCATTTCACACCAGACTGCTTTATACAGTAAACGAGGAGGTAACTATAAAGCTGGTTTTGCTAAGAAGCTGCTCCTGAAAAAAGGAATCGATACCAACTATTCGTGTATCTGCACCTCCAGAAGAACTGAAGTGAGTGTAATGTTTTATTAACCTTTATATTAATATTTGCAAATCACTAGCTTCACGATGAATGCGGCTAAGGTTTACACTCAGGGTACATTGTGGCATGTTTTCTATGTACGAAGTTCTCAATATAATTCATAATCCCACGTTTATAATGAACAATGCGTTATGGTTATTGTGTTACAAACAGTGTACGCACAGAACAGAGGTGGTGTGAGCGAAGCTCATTATTGTGACATTCTATGCCTGCTGTTTCCATCCTATAACCACTAGAGGTTACTTGTTCACAATTGAGACTTTTTCACTGCACACACAGTTACAGGTTACTTTGGACTACATTTCCCACACTCCATTGCTTTGATTATTTCCACACCTGTAGTCAATATCAGGGACTATAAATCACTGATACATGAGCTTTCTGGTTGCGGAGTATTGTTTAACTATTGTGAAACCTTACTGAGCGTTCATTTCTGTGTCTGCCTGCTCGTTTTGTGACTCTTCTGTTTTGGATATCCCCCTGTCTGCTGTCTGCCTCTGATACCTCTGCTTTGCCTTCCGACTATGAGTGTTTGCTGCCTGTCCTGATCATCTGCTTGGTTTTGTACTACGTTTTGGCCCACTCTTCACGGTTGTTTCTGCTGGTTCTGACCTTTGCCTGTTCGTTTATGATTAAGTCTCTGCCTGTTTTGAACGCATCTCGCTGATTAAAAGCCTTGCACATGGATCCGCACGCCTCTTGTATCTGTCCCATCGTAACAGAATACTCCGCCAAACAAGGATCCAGCGGCTTTTCTGAAGAACAAGAACACTGGTCAGGTTTGAACCTTGCAAAACAATTACTAGCCCTAAAACAGGGTATGAGACTGTTAGAGGAATATATTCAGGAGTTTTTGGATTTAGCGTATTTTTCTGATCTGCCTGATTGTGTTCTCATTGACTTTTTTTGTGACGGCATAAATCAACCCCTAAGATCTCGATTAATCCATGAGGGTCCTCGAACATCGCTCTGTCATTTTTTAGATTATGCTCTACTGTTAACTGGCTCATCTCTCACTGTGGGGGTTGCAGAGGAATGCACCGGTACTTCCGTGCCTATAATGGCAGCAGCACCAGAGCCTCGTGTCGTCTCAGCAGACCTTCCAGAGCCTCGTGTCGTCTCAGCAGACCTTCCAGAGCCTCGTGTCGTCTCAGCAGACCTTCCAGAGCCTCGTGTCGTCTCAGCAGACCTTCCAGAGCCTCGTGTCGTCTCAGCAGACCTTCCAGAGCCTCGTGTCGTCTCAGCAGACCTTCCAGAGCCTCGTGTCGTCTCAGCAGACCTTCCAGAGCCTCGTGTCGTCTCAGCAGACCTTCCAGAGCCTCGTGTCGTCTCAGCAGACCTTCCAGAGCCTCGTGTCGTCTCAGCAGACCTTCCAGAGCCTCGTGTCGTCTCAGCAGACCTTCCAGAATCTCACCACGTCAGGTCTGCCACTTCAGAGCCACCTCTTGTTGTGGTTATCGTACTGCCACCCTCCTCTGATCTGTCAGGGCAGACCGTCATCAAGCGCCAGAGGTTTGCATCCAGCGTGGAGGATCCACCACTGGTGTCAGTACGCACAGCTGGGATTCCCAAACCAACTCATTCTGGCCCTTCTACTCCTGAGGTTATCCTGTCGGCCGCTCTCCCTGTAATGGGGCTCGCTTTATGGTGTGTCTGGGCCACGTACACCACCGCTGAATATCCAGAGGTGGTGGCATTTGTTTCAGCTCCTGGTGCGGTGATGAATTTTAGGGATGAACTTTGGTCCAGTTTTGAATTGGTCAGGGAGGCCGATTATGAACTTTTGCCTTGTCCTAAACTAGCCATGAAGATCATCTCTGAACCCTTGTTTTCCTGCCCTGAAATTGCCTTAGAGGCTGGTAATGAACTTTCCTCCTGTGTTGACCTGGCTACGGAGGCAATCTTTCAACTACCATCTTGTTCAGCACCAGAGCAGACCAACAATGAATTATGGTACCGTCCTGAACTAGCCAGGGAGGACAATTATGGACTTTGGCCCTGTTCTGACCCAATTGTAGAAGCCATTCCAGAATACTCATGTGATCATCTTCCTGTCAATGAACTCTCGTCCTGTTCTAAACCGACCAAGGAGACTATTAGTGAACTCTCGCTCAGTTCTGATCTGACCACAGAGATCATGAAGGAACTTTGTCTTTGCCCTGTTAACCCTGTCATGACCCAAGACACTATGGAAGAATTTCCTGACGGCTCTAGTAGCCTTGTCGTGACTAAAGTGGCCACAAATGAATTATCTGATTATTCCATTTCTTTCCCTGAGTTTTCTGAACTGCCTATTTGCCTAGTTTCCATTCAGGAACCTGACTTTGATTTTTATGCTGATTCAGACACTTCCACAGAGATTCTGATTGAACCTGTTGCATTGCCGGCCTCGACCCGACGGGCTGTGAATACACTGTTTATGTTTTATCTTCCAGTTTTCCTTAGGTTTCAGTCTTTGCCAGGGGTCCCTGATCCTTCTGGGCCTCCGTTGTGGTCTGCTGACGAGCTCTGGTGGACCAAAGTACAGCTTGAGCTTCACCTCATGTCTGCAGAGGGTGTTCGCACTGCGTCTGTCGAACCAAAGCCGCCTGATCTGCCCGAGGGGTCGCCTCCGCAGCCTGCTCCGCCCTGGACGCCTCCGCAGCCTGCTCCGCCCTGGACGCCTCCGCAGCCTGCTCCGCCCTGGACGCCTCCGCAGCCTGCTCCGCCCTGGACGCCTCCGCAGCCTGCTCCGCCCTGGACGCCTCCGCAGCCTGCTCCGCCCTGGACGCCTCCGCAGCCTGCTCCGCCCTGGACGCCTCCGCAGCCTGCTCCGCCCTGGACGCCGCCGCAGCCTGCTCCGCCCTGGACGCCTCCGCAGCCTGCTCTGCCCTGGCCCTCCATCCCACCCCCGGATCCGCCTCCGCTCCACCTCCCACCTGGATTATATTGTTTTAGGAGCGTCTGGAAGCCGCTCCTAGGAGGGGGGCTCTGTGACATTCTATGCCTGCTGTTTCCATCCTATAACCACTAGAGGTTACTTGTTCACAATTGAGACTTTTTCACTGCACACACAGTTACAGGTTACTTTGGACTACATTTCCCACACTCCATTGCTTTGATTATTTCCACACCTGTAGTCAATATCAGGGACTATAAATCACTGATACATGAGCTTTCTGGTTGCGGAGTATTGTTTAACTATTGTGAAACCTTACTGAGCGTTCATTTCTGTGTCTGCCTGCTCGTTTTGTGACTCTTCTGTTTTGGATATCCCCCTGTCTGCTGTCTGCCTCTGATACCTCTGCTTTGCCTTCCGACTATGAGTGTTTGCTGCCTGTCCTGATCATCTGCTTGGTTTTGTACTACGTTTTGGCCCACTCTTCACGGTTGTTTCTGCTGGTTCTGACCTTTGCCTGTTCGTTTATGATTAAGTCTCTGCCTGTTTTGAACGCATCTCGCTGATTAAAAGCCTTGCACATGGATCCGCACGCCTCTTGTATCTGTCCCATCGTAACAATTATCATTTAAAGGCACATACACTGAAACGGCGTGCTGAAAACAGAGCTGTTTTGACCAGGTAAAATAAGTGTTTTCTTACAATACTAATGAGAATTTTTAATTTAAGTATATTACAAACTTTTAATTTAGACCCTAAAGAATCATATTAGCTTGTACGAAAATGGCATTATATGACCCCTTTAAATACACAAGACTAATGACAAGACAAGGGACACCTGTGAACAATGAAACAATGAACCAATGACAACATGACACATGAGACAACGGAACACATGACAGAATCACATGACAGACATGAAACAGGAACACGAAAAATAACCAAATCGTGAGAATATGAGAGAGGAAAATGAAAGCTAACTGATTATCTAATCCTGAGCTTTCAATGAAAATTCAGAAAATATTTTTTTCTGAATATTTTTCAATAAATAAAGTGTTATTTATGTGTGTCCAAATCAGAGGTTGTGTTAACTGAAATATGTGACCAGTCACGGAAACTAGGGACACAAGTCGGTTCTGGGGCATTTTGAGTTATTCATAGATTCTGAAAGTGTAGTCTCCAAGCTTTCCAACGATGTGTAACGTGGAAATCTGATAATATTTGGAGAAGTTGTGGCCATTTGAAGGTAGGCACTTAAAAAGCTCAAAGATGAGAAAACAACCTCTAAAGATGTGCAGTTCTCACCTCTCTCTGCTGCTGGGAGTGACAATAGGGCACATTTACATATCATTTACATAAGCCATACCCCCTGTAAAGCTCCCCCCTGTGCATTACAGCTTTTTTTCTTTCCTGAGCTAGCTAATAACAATAGGTAGGTATGGAAGGTCTAAACAGACTAAACATGAGATAATGTGTACGTGTTCTTAGAATGAAAACAAAAACGACAAACTTTAATGTTTATGGAAACTCACCCCCAGGACCGGCGAATGCACTTCTGCCGCTCTAGGCGAAAAACAATTGTGCTGCCCCTCTATTTGCAACGTATACCAGCAACAACACACAAAGACCAATATGCCATACATATAACGCAAAACCAGCAACAACACACAAAGACCAAAATGCCATATACATATAACGCAAAACCAGCAACAACACACAAAGAATAATATGCCATACATATAACGCAAAACCAGCAACAACACACAAAGACCAATAAGCCATAGGCCTACATATAACGCAAATAGTGCGCAACGCGCGTGTGCCCCAAAATGTCAACAATATTAAAGTTTATGCAGGAGGCAAATGCCTGCTGGCATTTTTCTTTAAGCAGTCATTACAGGAATTTTCCAAATAATCATATTTCTTTAATGTTCGTGCTTTTCATTTGGCGAACCCAACCATAATTAATGGCCCTTCACCCTCTGTAGCATCTTGTAACAACCTTTCACGTTTCTCTTTTGCCCATGTCCAGACAGTAGACGTTCTAAGGGAACTGCAGCATCTTGACCCCTTTAAATCGTCAGGATTAGACAATCTGGACCCTTCCTTTTTAAGGTTGTCTGCTGTAATCATAGCTACCCCCATCACTAGTCTTTTCAACCTTTCTTTCAATACCTCAGAACTACCGAAAGATTGGAAATCTGCTGCAGTAATTACGTTATTTAAAGGAGGGGATAGATTAGACCCAAACTGCTATAGACCAATCTCTATCCTCCCTTGCATTTCAAAGGTTTTCGAAATAATTGTTAATAAACAAATTATCCACCATTTCGAATCTCATCACAGTCTTTCCGACATGCAATCAGGTTTTCGAGCCGGTCACGGGTGCACTTCAGCCACACTCAAAGTAATAAATGACATCATAACTGCTCTTGATCAAAGACACTATTGCGCAGCAGTATTCATTGACCTGGCCAAGGCCTTTGATTCCGTCAATCACAACATTCTAATTGATAGATTAAAAAACCTAGGTTTCTCAAATGATTGTCTTGCTTGGTTCACAAATTATTTTTCTGATAGGTTTCAATGTGTTAAGTCTGAGGGACTACTCTCCAGTCCTCTGGCTGTCTCCATGGGGGTGCCTCAGGGTTCAATCCTCGGGCCGACTTTATTTTCTGTATATATCAATGACGTTGCTCTTGCTGCAGGAGACTCAATGATTCACCTTTATGCAGACGATACCATCCTTTATACAGCTGGCCCGGTGTTGGACACTGTGTTAAAAAACCTTCAAGAAAGCTTTAATAATATACAACACTCTTTCCGTTCTCTTAATTCTAGTAAAATTAAATTTATGTTTTTTAATCGATCTCACACTGTATTTGACTGTTCAAAAAGTATCATGACACTAGATGGGTTTGCAATAAAGCAGGTAGATACCTATAAATATCTAGGGATCTGGTTAGACTCTACACTCTCTTTCCAGACCCACATTAATCAGCTTCAAGCTAAAATCAAATCTGGGATTGGGTTCTTATTTCGTAATAAAGCCTCCTTCACTTTCCCATCCAAACTTGCTCTTGTGAAAATGACTATCCTTCCAATTATTGACTTTGGTGATGTTATTTACAGAATTGCTTCAATTTCTCTCCTTAGGAAATTGGACGTTGTATATCATAGTGTCATCCGTTTTGTCACCAATGCTCCATATAACACTCACCATTGCAACCTTTACAGTTTAATCGGCTGGCCTTCATTACATACCCGGCTTCAAAAACATTGGTATCTTTTAATTTATAAATGCTTACTGTGTAACACCCCACTTTATCTAAGATCATTAATTTCCAGAGCAATCCCCTCAATGAACCTTCGTTCAAGCAGGTATGTCACCCTGGTGGCTACAAAAAGCTCGTACTTCTTTTGGACGCCTCTCCTTCCAGTTCTCTGCTGCTAATGATTGGAATACACTTCAAAAATCTTTGAAGCTTGAAACCATTGTCCCGTTAATCACTTTTAAATTATTGTTAGCAAATTTATTGTCGGACCATTGTACATGCTAACCTGATCTGTGTACATGATCTACCGATCTGTATATTAATCTTCTACTTTATTGTGTACTACTTTGTCTTGTAATTATATGTGTAACTTATGTTTTTGTACCTCAACGCTTTTTGGCCAGGTCGCCATTGTAAATGAGAAAGTGTTCTCAATGTGCTCACCTGGTTAAATAAAGGTTTTATTATTATTATTATTATTATTTCACCTCCTCAAATTACTGTTGCAAATCTCTTTACACCACTTTCGGTAACACTTTATTTGAAGGGGTGTGCATAAGACTGACATGACACTGTCATAAACATGACATAACACCTATCATGAACATGAAGGAGTCTTTATGAATGTTTATGACTGTTGTTATTAAGTGTCATTCGGTAAATTATGACACTTTTAATGCAAAGTTGACATTGTTTAAAATGTCTTTGTTATGACAACTTGACATTAACAAAGAGAAAAAGGGTCTTTGTTATGACAACTTGACATTACTCAAGACAAAAATGTCTTGATTATGAAAACTTGACATTTGTTATGACAACTTGATATTAACCAAGAAATCATAACCTGTCAACCTGTCACAAATATGTCATAACAGGTCTAATTATCAAACTTCAAGCATTTTGCAGTGTAATAACCCTTAATGACATCTTTATAACTAGTACAATGTGTTCCACTTTACTTGAGGACAAGTAAAATATTCATGACACAGTTATAATGGTGTCATGACGGCCAAAGTTGTGACAGGTTGACAGGTTATGATTTCTCGGTTAATGTCAAGTTGTCATAACAAAGACATTTCTGTCTTTGTTAATGTCAAGTTGTCATAATCAAGACATTTTTGTCTTGGGTAATGTCAAGTTGTCATAACAAAGACATTTTAAACAATGTCAACTTTGCATTGAAAGTGTCATAATTTACCGAATGACACTTAATGACAACAGTCATAAACATTCATAAAGACTCCTTCATGTTCATGACAGGTGTTATGTCATGTTTATGACAGTGTCATGTCAGTCTTATGCACACCCCTTCAAATAAAGTGTTACCCCACTTTCTTATGCGTATACACACACAAATGAAATGTCCGCAAGCACATTATATCATCAGCAGGTTCAGCATCTTAAATAACGACTAAAGAGCAAATGAAGCTTAACCCTCTGAGCCCGACGGCATCGTCGACGACGCCACAAATCAGCTCCGAGAAATTATGATATAACTCGATGACAGATTTATGGATTTTCTTACCGTTTTTTCCAGCAGAAAGCTAACGAGCTAGCCATCACGGGGGTGTCTTTGGTGTCTTTCTAGCCTTTACAGAAGGTTTTCTATCCAGCCTGGAACTTGTGCATACTTTCTGAGTTTTTCAGCAATAAATCCAAACGTTTATATCCAACTTTGATACACTTGAAGTCCATAATTTATAAATATTCCGTCATATTTGCCGCTAGCTCGATGCTAGCTGCCATTTTGGATGTCCACGTGATGGTTTTTGACCAATTACAGGCTGATCCGTCGTAAACATTGGGTGCGTCTTTGGGTCATTAGGCACACACCAAGGGAGAGAGTGAGAGAGAGAGAGAGAGAGAGAGAGACGCACGGAGACCATAGGACGGAGACGCAGGTTTCACAGAGAACACAGAGTAATAGATGAAATCGAGCTCTGAAAGATGGATTTTCAGGAGAACAGAGCTTTTTGACAGATGAGGAACTAGATTACCAGGATAGACCCAGCTGAAGTGCCATTTATTTATTTACTGTAAAAAAGTATTATAGAAGTATAAATGTAGTATAAAAAGAATAGAATAAATAAAATAATAAATAAAATAAATAAAATATAAATGCAAAGCCTGTGATGTGGCCCTCTTTGTGATTGCTGATAGGAACTGTTTTGAGGCTTGGCACCAGTGAATTTCATGAAAACGCCTGGACTTCTTTTGGAAAAATGTCAATAGTTTTGGTTCTGTACAAGTTATAATGTTTATTCCTGTGCTCCAGGACTCCAAAGACATGAACAAACTGTTTTCCAGAGGAAATTTGCTTCGCTTTTATTTATTTCTGTGTGATTTCAATAAATATTTGAGTGATTCAATTTCCGATTTATTTTTTCATTTGTCTTTATGGTCCCATAACTTATTTTACATTCAGGTGACATCAATGTAACACAAATATGCTGAAAGTTCAATTTGTCCTGAAAAAAAAGAGGTGTGTCAATTGTCTGTGCACAAAAGGGTTGATGTTTTACAAGCTTTTTTAGTTAATAACACCAGACGGAAAATTTATTGTAAAAATACCCTTAGGTCTCTGAGGGTTAACTTACGTTTCAGAAACGCGCACGGCAGGCCTTCATCGCAGCAAAGGTCTTAACTGCATCCTCTATTTCGATTCTCTGTGCCAGTTCATGTTCTATGGAGATTGTTGCCAGTCCATTAAGTCTGTTCCCTGTTCACAAAACGTTCCGCATTCAAAGCGCCGGCGACTTTTCAGTATGGAAATACACACAGACAATGCCACGCCCCTACTGCATGCTAGAATCTCCGAAAAACAAGCCGATTTCAACCTCATTCAACCTTTTAAATATACCAATACTGTGATCTCAAACATGGAGACGTTTCTTCATGATCTCAACTAACAGTTTCTGCAAAAAAGCGGAAGTCACCAATTTTGAAAAAAAAAAAAACGCTTTTCTCATTTTGCTCGCAAGTTGTGCTGCCGACTTGTGTCACTGGTTTCCGTGACGGGTCACATATTTCTGTCATTGACAGAATTTTTTAGCAGTGACGAAAATATCTGAAGTCCGTCATTTTGAATACTGCGGTTCGCTTACTGTAAACAGTGCAGAGTTTCCAAATTCTACTTCAGAACAGAAGAAATTGTTGAATAAAGTTGTTGTAGTTCAATTGCTGTCTGTGTGTCACGGGTGTGGTGCAGGTTGATGAAGAGGCTGAGTCAAAAGCTCCAATTCATACATTTACTTATAAATCCAAAAACAACAAACAGGTACAGGCAGATAGACGGGCAGAAGGTTAACACTCACGATCACAAAACATAAGCACTGGTAACAGAGACAAGAACTGACAAGGACAGAAGGAAACTAAATACAGATACAAACGAACAATAACGAGGTGAGGACAGGTGGCACGGATGATGAGGACGATGAACAGGTGGGTAATTGAGGGAGTGAGTTCAGGTGTGGAGACAAGAAGGATTCTGGGAAGTGTAGTGAAGATGAAGACAGACTGGTGCAGACGATGACTGTGACACTATGGACGGGTTTACAGCTGATTTCATAAAAAATATCTCAATTTTTGTTTCAAAGAACAAAGGTCTTATGGGTTTGGAATGACATGAGAGTAAGTAATTAATGACAGAATTTTCTTTTTTGGATGAACTAAGCCTTTGACTCAAGTACATTTTTAATGAAAAAACTATACTTTTCCTTTGTTACGCTGGGTGGCATTCCTCTTGTTACTTTATTTTTAATTCAATACATGTTAAAGCTACAATATGTAATTTTTTTCGCCGCTAGGGGTCGGTAACCTTTTACAATAACAAAGGCGTAGATTAATGACGCAGTGATAAGCGGAATCATGGAACTTGTTATCATGCTGATGGATCTTAATAATGTTTATGGATGCGTTAATAAATTCATGTTTTTTAAATTGACTATGGCATGAAGCAGGGCGCGATTGCTAATAAGAGACCGATATCGGCGCCACACTCGAGTCCCGCGGATATAAAGAAATAAGGACATTTAATTCTACTGAACTTCCGGCAAGTGCTGAATTACTCACACAGGTCAGTTTATTAGACTACTACTCACTTGGTCTAACGTTACACTATCATACTAAACTGCATTAAGTGCAGAATGACTAAAGTGTGTTTAAAGTTATAATGTTATTCTATGTTTTAGTTTGTTAGCTGTATGAGACTAGCAGTAAGCTAGATCAACATTAGAATATCGTACTGATCATATTCTGTCATGATCCTGGCTCTTTTCTCTCTTCTTTTTCACTCGGTCTCCATCTGCTGGTTGCTCTCTATTTTTTGCTCTCATCTGCTCTCACACACACACACACACACACACACACACACACACACACACACACACACACACACACACACACACACACACACACACACACACACACACACACACACACACACACACACACACGTTATCTCTCACTCATCTCCATCAGCTGTTCCTCGTTCCCTCATCCCCACACATGCTCTCAATCTCTTGTCATTAGTCTCTCTATTTATAGCTATCTCTCTACCCTCTTCTCTGTCGGATTATTATTACCCGTCACGTATGTTGCTAAACGTTTGTGTTTCATCTACAGATGATTAGTAGTGATGGCGAGATGAAGCTTCATAAAGCATTGAAGCGTTCCATCCAATTGGTTCACTCATGTGCCGAAGCTTCATGGTGCTTCATTTATGATTAATGTGATTAATGACACGATAGCTGTGTCCCAATGTGAAGGCTGCGTCCTCCGAAGGCCGTATTTGAAGGCCGCATGGCCGCATTTGAAAGGCCGATTGCGTCACAGCGGTGCGACGAAGGCTGTCCCAATTCAAAGGCTGCATCCTCGAAGGCCGCATTTGAAGGCCGATTGCGTCACCACGGCGAGATGAAGGCTGTCCCAATTCAATTCCGCATCCTTCGAAGGCCGTATTCGAAGGCCAGTTGGGTCATCGCGGCGCGACGAAGGCTACCCTGATTCAAAAGCAACACCAAATGCACCCTTCGTTTCCCCGTAAAAGGAAGGATAAATAAATGGATCCTTAGCGGCCTATCCTACCCTGATCCTCCTACCCCATAATTCATTGCGCGTCGGTGACGACAGCATTTTTAGTGCAGCATTTGGCCTACAGTTCAAATTAGGGCTGTCACGATGTTAGATTTTTCACACCACGGTTATTGTGGCCAAAATAATCCACGATATCGATATATCGCGATATCTATAGAAATTCAAGTAAATGTCAAATCAAGTAAATTTTTACTTTGTTTATTTACTTTTTCTTTTTTACCCAACAAACATAAGGATACTGATAAACACAATGCACGTATGCATATTTACTTGTGTTCTCAATATTTTTTTTGCAAATTTTTGTGAAGTAAGACAAGCATGTGAAGTATATCTGGTTTCAAACTGGAGCAAAAACACTGTCTGAATGTTTCCTGAAGAACTGAAAAGCTCTTAAACCTATTGTTGCAACTGTGTTTTGTTCATGCAGATTTGAACAAAAAAAAATCAAGTGCAAATACAAATACAAATAAGACGAGTAAAGAAAACGGGGTACTTAATAATCACCCTTTATTTAAATATATGAACACAGAAACCCGCTGTTAACAGGTTAATGTCACATTTCCCATTCCATGACTAGTAGAATAAATCGCAATTTACTCTCTGTAAAATAGCGTAATCCGCAGGGTGATGGACACTGAGATGGGTAAAAAGGTTGGTGGCTACACATTCTGCAGATTGGGTTTAAGGGGGTCGCACACCTGACGAGAAGCGTAGCTCCGCGCCGCGTCGCGTGTAGCACACCGGACGCGCACTTTCTCAGTTTATGGCCAGCAATATTGTTATGTTTAAGGACATTATGAAATTAAGATAATGTCTGTACTGTTATGATTATACTGCACAATTAAATACAATCGTTGCAGAGTCTGCAGTCTAAACACTTTACCTCAGTCAGAGCACATCCGTTAACTGAATGAATTGAGAATCTCACCTGAAAATCCGAGCTATTGCTGGGCGCCGCGGACAGACGCTGAATGGTGCCTTTGGTGTGTGTAAACTCAAAATAATGTGCTCGAATTTTAAAGACGCGCTTCTCGTCCGTTGTGCGACCCCCTTTAAGGTGCAGTTTTCTTTAAAGTTGAAGAACTCCCATACTGGCGAGCTTGCTTTTCTGAGTGTTTCACTCTTTCGCTCAGACAACATTCTTTCAGAGTGGCTGCGCTGGCGCGCACTGCGTCGTCTTCTTATTTGATAGTCAGTGGGTGCAATACTGCCACCTGACAGGTCAACCAGGTACTGGCGCTGGAGTATTTACGTGTCATGTTATCATAAGAGTCCTATTCATTTTAAACATCGTGGTTATCGCCAATACCGGTATATTGTCACACTCTAAATTAACACGATGTCGATATTTCATGCTTTGAATATCACGATTATCGTCAATACTGGTATATTGCGACACCCCTAGTTCAAATTCAAATGTTGGTGTTCAACTTTGCATTTTAAAAATACAACAACCGTTCATTTTTCGTTTTTCAATTACGGGTTAAAAAATGAAAAACGAATGGATGCAAATTTACACGGACTATCAAACTAAAGATAGTTTAGTGATAGTTATCACTATTTTTAGTGATAGTTTTTAGATTAAAGTCTTTGATTTTACTAGTATTTTGATTGACTATCAATTTTTTTAAAATAGGCCTACATTTTTTTTTACATCCATTCGTTTTTCTTTTTTTAACCCATTAATTAATAAACAAAAAATGAACGGTTGTTGTATTTTTAAAAGGCAAAGTTGAACACCAAAATTTGAACTGTAGTCTACACAAATGCTGCGCAAAAAATAATAAAAAATGACTTTTTGCCCCTTTATTAAACATTTAAAATATTCACAAATTACTATGGAAAAAATGTCGATTTTACTGTTTTTCTAAGGCCAGATTAGAACCTGTAAATTATATTTTTCCCTCAGTGCTGAATGAGAAGAGCTCTTCTCTGGAACCATGATTTATGATAATACATGTGTCTGAATAAATAACGAGCCATTTTAATTGTTCGTTTAAAAGTGAACATTTCAAGCTTTAGGCTATATTTTGTTTCAGTTCATTTAGCCTATGCTATGAGACGCGCTCCAGTTCACGGAGATGATGAAAGCGCGCTTGATTGTTTTAGGCTATTTTATTTTAAAAAAGCACAATGTTTTCTTGTTATGTGAGCTTGTACACATAAAAAGTAGTTGCGAATGATGTATTATTCTTTTCTGTATGACCAGAAATTATAGAGCTTATATATATTTATTAAAAAAAAAAAAAAAAAATATATATATATATATATATATATATATAGGCCTATATATATATATATATATATATATATATATATATATATATATATATATATATTATATATATATATATATATATATAAATATATAAAAAAAATTTTTTTTTTTCACTGTTGATAGGAAATTGCAAATGTTCGCGGCCGCGCCTCCGTGCCATGCAGTGCGCGCTCACACTCCCACACACACTTGCGTCAAAATCTTGTTTATTTGTGATCATCTTAGTCCTGTAGCCCAGGGGTTCTCAACTCCAGTCCTCGCGGACCACTGCTCTGCATATTGTGTATGTCTCCCTTATTTAACACACCTGATTCAGATCCTCAGCTCGTTAGGATAGACTCTCCAGGTGTGCCCAACCCTGCTCCTGGCGATCGACTGTCCTGCACAGTTCATCTCCAACCCTAATCAAACACACCTGAAGGTCTTCAATTAAGGTCTTAACAACCAATTAAGGTCTTCAGGATTACTTGAAAATTAAAGGCAGGTGTGTTTGATCAGGGTTAGCAGGACAGTCGATCGCCAGGAGCAGGGTTGGGAACGAGAGTCTATCCTAACGAGCTGAGGATCTGAATCAGGTGTGTTAAATAAGGGAGACATACACAATATGCAGAGCAGTGGTCCGCGAGGACTGGAGTTGAGAACCCCTGCTGTAGCCTATTGTGACTGACATTTGACGAATTTCTTTGTTCCTTTTTTGGATGAAAGCGCCTTCTAAATATGTAGCCTAAATCTAGGCTAATAATAATAATAATATTATTATCATTTGCGTTGAGTTCACTAAAGACAGTAGGCTATTATGTTAATCATAAAATAATGTATGAATGTTTTATTTTTATATAACCTAACCTTGTTTGTGTTATATTTCTTTTTTATATGTGAAGTCTGTTATTGCTTATTATATTATACTGAACTTTTTTCCCCTATAATTTGACTTTAAAGACAAGTGGCCTAAATGTCGTTTTATTTTTTTAGAAATTTCAAGAAATATTAAGTTTAAACATAATGAAATGCATCCCGCATAAACAGGAGGCCAGGTTGGCACAGACTGGGGGAGAGGCCACAAATCCGTGATTTTACAAACCCTTGGGAACGGATTGGAAAACCGTCACCACGGATTTTTTTTTTCCCCACAGAAGACTTCCCGGGCTCCGTATTACGGGGTTGAAAACCTGAGTACCGTAAATAAATTCACCATGGTCCATTTATGTAGGCTACATAATAAAAGGAATACATCAGAGTTTCCGCTAGAAAAAAATGGTGCCGGTCAAAGTGACCGGCAGAGGTTTGGTTTTACGGACATTTTGATGATATGCCGGTCCAATATCACCTCTTAATTAGTCAAGTTGAGGAAAACTGGAGGCAGACTATGTAACTTAAAAAAGGATATAATCAGGCAATATAGAATGCAACATGTTATTATTAGCCTAACTTTTAAATAGACGGAAAAAAAACATGAACGTCTGATTGGCGTCAATCAACGCCAATTGTTTTTTACTATGGTCACACACATTCACTTTTTGAAACATTGAGGCACAGATGTACCTAATACAAATAAATAAAACATATCCAGTTAACTAGCAGATCGTTAATTTAGTTCGCTATTAAATAAGAGATTTAGCGCTAAAATCTGTTTTTTAAATCAAGCTGAGGGCTCGTGTCCACTGCTATCAGTTGCATGGACGACGCGCTGCGCGAGTTGCGCAATCTTCACTCGGATGCACCCGTACCCACGAGTTCCTACTTCCTAATCCGCGTGCTCAGATTTGTAAACCGTGCCTTCAGTTTTTGCAATCTGTACCTACAAGTTCGTGCCCACGCTTTCGCAATCTGTTCCCACGGGTTTGTAAACTGTACTAACGGATTTGTGGCCCCTCTCAAGTCTATGCCAACCAGGCCTACCTACTGTTTAAGCGGGATGCATTTCATTATGTTTAAACTGAATTTTTTTAATGGATAATTTCTTGAATTTTCAAAAAAAAAAACGACATTTAGGCTACTAGTATCTTTAAAGTATCTTTAAAAACTTGACATTTAAAAAACAAATATAACACAAACACAAGGTTAGGTTGTATAAAAATAAAACATTCATAAATGATTTTATGATTAACACATTACTATCTTCAGTGAACTCATTTATAGTTATAAACACAAATGATAATAATAGTGCCTACATGTAGGTTTTACATAGCTATTTAGAAGGCGCTTTTATCCAAAAAAGGAATGTGGAGTGCGCACTGCATGGCACGGACGTGCGGACGAGAACACTTGCATTTTACTTTCAACAGTGGAAACAACTTAAAATACTCTTATCATTTCTGGTCATACAGAAAAGAATAATACAGCATTCGCAACTTTTATTTGTCCAAACTCACATTACAAGAAAACGTTGTGCTTTTGTAAAATAAAATAAAACAATCAGGCGCGCTTTCATGATCTCCGTGAACTGGAGCATAAATGAACTGAAACAAAATATAGGCTACATATAAAGCTTGAAATGTTTACTTTTAAGTGAACAATTAAAACAACTTATTTTTTCAGACATATTTATTATCATTAGCCTATAAATCATCTCTCTATATGGTTCCAGAGATATGCCTCTTCTCATTCAGCTCTGCGGGGAATGAGATATTTTATTTCCAGGTTCTAATTTGGCCTTAGAAAACCAGTAAAATCATTTTTTTTCCATATTAATTTGTGAATATTTTAAATGTTTAATAAAGGGGCAAAAAGTCGGAGGGTGCATTTAGCATCGCTTTTGAATCAGGTAAGCCTTCGAGCCGCAATGATGCAACCGGCCTTCGAATACGCAAATTAACACGGATCCAAGACTATCAAACTTTTCTACAAATACATTAGGCTATTTGAAATATTTAATAAGGTCAGTGTACTTTTTCGTCAATTCGTTTTTCTTTTTTTTTAACCCGTAATTGAAAAACGAAAAATGAACAGTTGGATTTTTATGAACACCAAAATTTGAATTTGAACTGTAGGCTACACAAATGCTGCGAAAAAAAATAAAAAAAATAAATTCTTTATGACTTTTTGCCCCTTTATTAAACATTTAAAATTAATTTTATCTTTTTGAAAGGTTTGTTCCCGTTTATTTTTCTTGTTTTTTTTCCCAGCCATTTTGTCACTGCCTCCGCCTGTAGCATAGGTGCTTTATATAGACTTGTCTTGATTTCTACAACAAATGACGATTTTTAGGTTAAACGTTCACAATACAATTCCATATAAGGTTATATTTCAGCACTCCGAATGGACAGCGACGCTTAAGTAGCACAGAACATGTTCTCGCGTGTTGATGTTAAGTGCATTTTTGGGAAACGCGCAAGGAATTGAGAGCGCTCTTAAGAGCTAATATACATCGATCTATATAATGAGATGTTCCTGATTCACCATCGTCCGTCACGGCTGGCCTCTGAAAATAGCTTTTAAGGTTAGTCTGCCTGGGCCTGCATATTTGAAGCGTCTCACTCAATCGTTCGTTGTTTAGGTCTATATTACAGCCGTTTTAGGCGTGCAATTTATTTGAAATACATTATGCGATTGTTGTTTAATAACTTTCAAACGGTACAGCCTGTCCTTATAACACAGACAGACAGAGTATTTTTGCTTTATACATTTTAGGCTTATTCTCAAATTCAGATTATGTTAGAGGGGTGGGATTATTAGGCAATTTTAATCGGACAATTTGATCGGAGAGATTTAATTTTGTCGGACATTTAATTTTTTTCCCGGCCAATGTCCGGTAATTACCGGACAACGGAAACCCTGATATATATATATATATATATATATATATATATATATATATATATATATATATATATATATATATATAGAGAGAGAGAGAGAGAGAGAGAGAGAGAGAGAGAGAGAGAGAGAGAGAGAGAGAGAGAGAGAGAGAGAAGAGATGCCTAATGTGTTTCTTTTCTTTTCATATATTTCATTAGCCTACATTATTTACGTAGCTCTGGCCATGGTTTTGGCTAAGCCGAAAATACATGAGTGAAACATCCTCACCATGTCCTCAATATAAAACATAAAAATGACAAAAGCCAATTCTGGCTCCATAGCTGTTTATTCAATTATAACAAATTAATGATCAGGATGGCAGCTGTACTCTCGCACTGTTGCTTGGCGCCAGGAGCGGTAATCGGGAACACCTGGAGGCAATCCTACAAAGGCTACAAGGTGCGTCCTTCGAAGGACAAATAGGCTGCATCCTTCGAAGTCCGCGGCCTTCAGAGGATGCAGCCTTCACATTGGGACACAGCTTATGGCTTTGGTGTCTGAAGCATTGAATGAACAAACCACGAAACACTTCCTGAAGCAGTCACGTGGTACAGGCGGCTCGCGAGGCTTTAAACGTCACCGACACAAGCCTCGATACGCGCTTCACAGAAATCATCCCGGATTACTCGACACACGCTTCGAAGCCTCGATACGGGAGGACACATCACTAATGATTAGTCCAGTTCTGTCTTGTCTTGTCCTGTCCAGTGCTGTTAATTATTTTGTGCAGTACGTTACCTGATTTGTGCTGTGCCCAGTGTCGTGCCGTGGAGAGTTGCTGAGGGTTCGACGCCCCACCAGCAATCCTGTTCTAATCTCACACAAGCCATCCGGACCTGCCGCTTGAGCATCACACTGCCTACCAGAATATTTTGTGAAGTTCCTTTGTTAAACGGCCATTGCGGCTTTGCCTTGTTTCTATTAAAAGCCCTATTCGCACTGGATTAGTATTATCTGGGGACCTTGTGTGATTTAGAAATTACCCCGCCACATCTGAATTTCGTGTGGCGCATTCGCACGGGATAACCCAAGCCTGTGATTTTACTCAAATTTACTGACTTATCTCCCGGATATGGCGTCAGGCTATTGCTTGGAAATTTCTTTTCGTTATAGGTCTAGCTGTATGATATATTATGACATACATAGCCTAAACAGAATAAAGTTCCTTACCGCATGCTGCATGTCATTCATCTCCATCTAATCATTCTTTTTGTTTTGCTCTTCTGATGATCTTCAGCTTTCACTTTCTGCAAATTGTGTAGTTGTGTAAAGCGATATGACTCAGCCCCCAAAATACTATCAAAACACTCCAAACCAGCCTCCATTATTCGCGAAAGATAGATAAAAAGGCGCACATGAAAAAAAAATCTTGAAAAAATGATATCCGGCCAAATCACAGAGATGCCGATTCGCACGGGACTGATATTATAACAGGATTAACAAATTACAGACAAATTACAGACAAACATATATATATATATATATATATTACAAATATATATATTACAAATATATATATATATATATATATATATATATATATATATATATATATATTACAAATATATATATATTACAAATATATATATATATATATATATATATATATATATATATATATATATATATATATATATATAATATATATATATATATATATATATAATACGGGAAGATGGATATGAACAATTTACCAATATTTTTTCAACACTATGGAAATTAGACAAAGTTTTACCTTTAGCCCTGTATTTTATATTTTATATTTTCATTAGGGTCATTTATATATTCAATTTCTAATGTATATTAATTACTAGTTAGCATATTTAATATATCTGTACCACAAAATAATCTTGAGTACAGAATACAAGTCTTCAAATGAGCTATGAGTCCACAAGTGTTCAGTATTAGAAACATACTCACTTGTTGGACTGTAGACGAAGTCAGAAGAGCAGCTTCGCCTCGATCGAGTCTGAGAGATGAGTTTCTGACAGATTTCTGTCTTATATAAAGCCCAGAAGAGGGCTGGATAAACACACCCACAGACTAACCAGCTCAGAAACAGCTTGTATTGATTAACAGTTGATGCATTGATGTGAAAAGGTATTTGCCCCTGTTCCAGTTTTCATACTAGAGAAAAAGCCTAGTGGATGGGAAAGTGGATTAGAGCAAAATAAATACAGGAATTAGGGAAGAATGTTCATCTTTATAATGTTTATAAGGCCAACCAATAAGTGAGTCTAGTAGACAACCAATCGTTCTACATATTCAGTGACTTTTGTTGGAACTAGATTGTAATTTACAGGAATTAACTTGTTTTACGAGATGAGTCATGCTCATAAATTTTGAATAACAAATTTCCTCTGTAACAGGCTCTAGTTTTTATCAACTTCGTCTGCGGTCTAAAGTCAAACCTTTCCTTAATCATTAAACTCTATGGATGGCTGTTCATGCTTTTATCACCTCACGTTTAGACTAATGCAATTCACATTACTGCAGGATTTCAAAGTTTCAAAGTCTCGTCTTCAAGTTGAGCAAAATGCTGCAGCAAGATTCCTTTTTAATAGCTTTAAAATCGCCCATATCACCCCAATTCTGAGGTCCGTTCATTGGCTGGATTCATTTCGGAATTGATTTTGAAATAATTGTATTTGTTTATAAGTCTCTACATAATCAAACCCCCAGATATTTATCTGAGCTGCTGCAAACATATACTCCTTCTAGAAGTCTGAGAGCAAGCGAAAAGATTCTGTTATTAGTCCCACACTCCAGACTCAAACACAGAGGGATCGAACCTTTTCTGTGGTCGGGCCTCGGTTGTGGAACAATTTGCCGGTAGAAATCAGGATAGCCCCTTCCATGATCACTTTTAAGTCACTTCTAAAAACATAATTGTTTTTCATGGCCTATAATTAAGGTTGGATGGTTTTACTATTTTCCATTGAGTCTGACACTGTTTCTACCACTCCTGGTTCTTTCCATTATATATTTGAGTCTGATACTGCCTTGCCACCTCGATGATGATGACTTGACGAATGATGATGGAGACTTAGCTGGCGATGACTGAAGTGGAAGGATGAACACGATCACTGGAGAGAGACGTTAACATTTGACTTCTCCTCCGCCAACAGAGTCTGGACCTGCAAAAATTGTGAATGGTGGTTACGGCATATATCTCAGACTATCCTCCATACAGTAATCCGTTTCATTTTCGGAAGGTGCGATGATGGGAATATGCACATCATCAATGCATCATCAACCACAGTGGAAATCCTAAAGGAAAATCTAATTATTAGGTTACTTTCAGAGGTCACAGCAAGATGTTATCAAATGAACGTCATTTATCAGATTCTCCTTATTTAAACCGATTCCTCCACCACTGTCCTGCAATCCTGTGAAACTTCTCTTTGCTGGATCTCATGAGTTTGTGTCCAGGAAACAACACACACACACACTCTCAGAAAGAGTGTGAGAGCAAGGCACACTCCCCCCCCCCCCCCCCCCCCCCACTCCCGCCCACACCCCTGCCCACTCAGATACAGCAGCTTTACTAATGTGCTCTCCGATGTTATAGAGAAAAATGTGCAATGAATTAATGAACTACACTGCAAACAATGCTTTTCTTACTTAGCATTTTTGATTTCTTGTTTATAATAATAATAAAAATAATAATACATTTTATTTATAATGCGCTTTTCTCAAACCTAAAGCGCGACATTAAAATAAACAAAAACAACAATGACAATGCAACTATCAGAGAAAAACATCCTTAAATAAATTTGTCTTAATCAGCCCTTTAAAGTGTTCCAGTGTTGATGCATTTCTGATGGTAGGAGGAAGCACATTCCATAGCTTGGGAGCTTTGTATGAAAAGGCTCTTTCCCCCATGGTCTTAAAGGAATAGTTCACCCAAAAATGAAAATTATGTCAGTAATTACTCACCCTCATGTTGTTCCAACCCCGTAAGACCTTCGTTCATCTTTGGAACACAAATTAGGATATTTGTGATTAAATCTGAGAGCTGGATCACTCCTCCATAGGCTTCTAAGGGATTGAAACTTGACAGCCCCGAAAAGTTATTAAAGAAATCGTTAAAAGAGTCCAAGTGACAGAATTTTCATTTTTGGGTGAACTATCCCTTTAAGCTTACACGAAGGCTGATGAAGTAAAAGAGAATTAGAAGAACGGAGAGAACGTGATGGAGTATA
This sequence comes from Chrosomus eos, assembly GCA_036326025.1. NCBI lineage: Eukaryota > Metazoa > Chordata > Actinopteri > Cypriniformes > Leuciscidae > Chrosomus > Chrosomus eos. The sequence continues at coordinate 1,595,374 of JAZAVI010000028.1, forward strand.
AGGGCTAATCAGATCACAAAGGTACTCTGGTGCAGTCGCATGTAGCGCCTTGTATGTTAGTATAAGAATATTTGAGTATAAGAGTATTTGAAATCAATTCTCACATTTATGGGAAGCCAGTGCAACTGTGAAAGCACCGGTGTGATGTGTTCACGAGGAGAAGTACGAGTGAGCACACGGGCAGCAGAGTTTTGAATGTATTGTAGCCTGCTCAGAGATCTAGCTGGAAGGCCAGAGAACAAGGCATTACAATAATCTAACCTAGTTGTAATAAAGGCATGTATTAGCCTCTCTGTGTCTGCAAAAGAAAGAAAAGGTCTAAGTCGAGCAACGTTTCTCAGGTGGTAGAAGGACGTTTTAGAGATGTTTTTTATATGTGCTTCAAATGTTAGCTGTGGATCAAAAATGACACCAAGATTCCTCACCTGTAAAGTTGGAGTTACCAAGCTGGAGTCAACAATCAGACTAATCTGCTCTGCTTTACGAGTAGCCGCCACTGTACCAATCTGCATCAATTCAGTTTTGGAGCCGTTCAGCTTCAGGAAGTTATTCTGCATCCATAAACTAATCTCTGCTAGATAACTACGCAATACTATTAATGAGCAATGAACATCAGGACTAGTGGTGATGTAAATGTGCGTATAATCCGCGTAGCAGTGATACCCAAGACCATGATTCCTGATGATCTGCCCAAGTGGAAGCATATAAATGTTAAATAAAATTGGACCCAGCACTGAGCCATGAGGAACTCCGTGTCGAACAGGCACGGTGTCAGATTTGTAATTACCCAAGCTTACAAACTGGGCACGACTCGTTAACTAGGACTGAAACCAATTGAATACTGCTCCAGAAACACCCAACCAATTTTCCAGCCTATCTAGCAGAAGAGAGTGACATATAGGGCTCTATTTTAACAATCTCAAACGCAAGTATCAAGTGCGAAGCGCAAGTAACTTTGTGGGCGGGTCTTGGGCGCTGTTGCTATTTTACCGGCGGGATAAATGACTCTTGCGCCCGTCGCAAGTTTAAAAGGGGTTGGTCTAAAATAGCTTCATTATTCATAGGTGTGGTTTGGGCATAACGTGAAATAAACCAATCAGAGCATCATCCAACATACCCTTTAAGAGCAGGTGCGCATGTTGCATGGCGGATTGTTATAATTATGGCGCATTTACCAGGCGCGCGCCAGGAGTGGTTCACAGCCGAGGAGATCGATGTTCTCGTCAGGGCCGTAAAAGAAAGAGAAGTGACATTGGGGATGGGACCAAAGAAAATAGTGTCATTGTTCTGCTGAAGTCAGTTCAGTGTTGATTCAGTTCCAGTGTAAAGATCATTAAACATTTAATCTATAAAGCAGTTCTACAGAAAACAGTGATGTCATCGTCCAGCTCAGTTCAGTTCTCATCCAATAGTGCAGTCAGATTAATAATATTGTTGAATATTAACTGTCCCCAACACTAAGCAAGCCAAAGGCGAGTGACAAAGAACTCTAAGACTGAAATTCCTGATAAGAATGAACAGAAGAACTATAAAAAAAAAATAAAAAAACCTACAATAAAACAATAAACTTACTGATATGAAGAAAAGATCATGAAGCAAGTAGTTGTAGCTGTGTACAATTAGTTATCCACTGGAGAGGGGCTCGATGAAGCAGCTTCAACTCGAGCTCTGATATACCCCCCAGTGGCTAAATGTAGGACCTGTTAATTAAAGGGCAAGGTACCTAAGATGAAGGTGGAGTTTGGGGAGGTGGAGGGATACTGGAACAGCTGATGCCAGGGAGAGGTAAGCGGCTGCTTATATAGGCTGTAGGCTGTTGGTTAAAAGATTAGATTGGCTCGCTCCTCCCTAACTTAATTCATTTAACGAGTTTGTTTGCCCATAGAATCTTTAAGATGTTAGGTTAAACTTATTTGGCTTTCTGTCCACTGGAGAGGGGCTCGATAAAGCAGCTTCAACTCGAGCTCTGATATACCCCCCAAAAGTGTTGAATAAATATTTGGGACAGCAAGTTAGAATAACGTGATCAAATACAGGATGCCTAGGAGCATAAGTATATTACCCCCCAAAAGATTGGAAATGGAAAGCTGTATGGAGCATGGATGGACGCTGCTGCGGCAGTGATATGTTAAATGGGGCTCCTGGCTGGAACTGCGTCTCCCTACTATGCCCACCATGTGGGGCTATGAGTGGAGCTCCGGCGGGAGCTGTGTTTGAAAGAGTGCCTGCGTTCGTTGTGGAGTGAAACGACATGGGCTTGTGGAAATTTGACTGGGGTAAGTCTCACCGCTGCACTGCTGCGGCAGTGACTTTCAGAAATGACTCCTGCGGGAGTATCTTGGGACTGGAGGTTTGAGTACGTGGTTGGAGAACGCCCTGCCACATCCATGACATGGAGCTCCATGGAGTTAGAGAACATAGGGGCTCCAGATGTCACAAACGGGGAAGAAGGTCCTCGTCCCTAAAGGCAAACGGGCCACCAGTATCTGATGCGAAGCTCCCTACGCAGCAAGAGGGAGCCTACGGTATACATAGAAATGCAGAACTACCATCCTTCTGACGCAGGGGGCGGAGATCACATAAAGACATAATGGCCCGTCGCGTTCAAGGGACGTACGATCCTTGGTACCTCCAGTCCTGATTTTTCGGATAGGAGGGCCCACACTGCGATCCGAACGGGAGAGCCTCCATGGTTAAAAACATGAAGGATCACACAGCGATTCGGAAAGGGAGAGCCCCCACGGCGCCCGAACGGAAAGCCCCCCATATGTATAAATAGGGAGTTCACTCGACGATCAAAACGGGAGAGCCCACCACAGCAAGTCGAACGGGAGAGCCTATGATGCATCTGAACGGGGGAGCCCACACGGTGATTCGGATGGGAGACCCCACTCCAGGAGTGGTAGGTCACGCACGTCCGAAAAGGGAGAGCTCTCACTGCATCCAGATAAACACACCCTGCGGGGCTGGGTAAGCGGGGAGATGTGAATAGTAGGGAGAGGCGGTCCAGACTCAGAAGGATGCTAGTGCTTATTGTGCTTGTCTAATGTTATGTAGATCTGAACTAACGTATGTTTCGAAGGCGTGGAATGACCATCGGCCTAGCATTTTGATTTGGTGATCGGAAAGGCCCCTTTGTGCTGCTGTGGTGGCTGCACCAATTCGGAAGGAATGTGAAGAAAACTGTTTGGTTGGGATGCCGGAGCTGTTGAGGATGGATTTGAGGTTCCTTTAAAACCAATGTCTGGAGGCTGGGAGGTTATCATCGATGAAGAGAGGATCGAGAGAAGAGGTGATTTGGGAATACCTCTGATGGAGAAAACAGTTTAAGGACTGGTAAGGTTGGATAGGTGTTGGCAAATTGAAGATGAAAATCGAATGACTGTTTCAATTGATCGGTTTTGCTTTGTTTGATGTTGAAATGTATGGTGTCGCAGTTTATAATTTGGAGGTCGGAGAACATGGGATGGATGGATGGTTGAAGTTTGAGTTGATGGTAAATTCTGAGAATCTCAAACCATTTGAGACTCTGAAACCTCTGAAATTCTGAAGCCAAAGAAAGCCAAATTGAACATGCCGTCTAGGGATTTTGTTTTGTTAGGAGAAAAAGACCTGAGCAGAGAGTGGTTAGGCAGACGCTAATAATGTCGACGGTTAAAGTTAGCTGAGGCGGCGCACAGGGCACATAGAATGGGCGTGAGCTCCGCCACAGAAATTACAGACATGGAGGAAGTAGCATTGTTGTCTGTTGCAACGTGATGAATTAAAGCTGTTGCACACTTGTCTGCCTGAAACTGAGGTAAAAATCTGGTTACGGTCATTCCTTGATTGAGGGACATTTGAAGTGGATTTTTCTTGGAAAGGAGCTGGATGGGTTGGAAGATCTGGGTTGGTTTGGGGACATTCTGAAGTAGAATGAATGATGGACCTGCAGATGGCGCAAGAAGGGCTTTGAACGCCTAAGACTCTGTTATATAGATTGAGGTCCAAGGCACCCCAGTAAGGACACTTGTTCCAGTGTGACGCGGGCGTCGCATTTAGCTGAAGAAGCTTATGTTATGTATAAAAATTACTACCTTCGAAAGAGAGACTGAGCTCTGCTATGATAGAGAGGTAGTCATTTAATTCCTTATGTCTGGCTGGAAATGAAGTGCAAATTACATCTGTGTATCTGGCAAAAGCAACGCAGAATTCTGCAAGTGTGAGAACTCGTTTTGAAGGTTTGTACGGAATTTGTAAGATAAACGATTTAAGTCAAACGAGCGGTTGGATTCATTGAGAGGGACGGAAGTCAGTAGAGAAGAAAGATCGATAGTTGCACCTGATAGAATTAGGGAACGGACATGGGCTGGGACTGGAGGTGGTTCCATGGCGACTGCATTGTTAGGAGCTGGAAGATGGACTGCTGTTGAGAGTGAATGGGCTGGCAAGCGGATTGTACCTGAGGAGCAAGTGTTAGTGTTGAGAAAAGTAAATGAATGTTGATCGGAGGGTCCCTTTACTGACTGGTGTCCAGTGTTGGGAAGGATACTTTCAAAACGTATTTCGTTACAGAATACATGCCCCAAATTTAATTTGTTACGTTAAGTTACTCCGTGAGTGTTGTTTGCTGATTGTCAGCGAAACCTGGTTACACCCGCAAATCCCCGATGCTACAATAGAGCTAGTAGGCCGCACCATCCATCGCCATGACCGGACCGAAGCCTCCGGTAAGATCAGAGGAGGTGGACTCTGTGTTTATGTACTGGAGGATTGGTGCACGGACAGTAGAGTAATCGACACCTATTGCTCACCGGACCTAGAGGCCATGTCTGTCCAGTGCCGACCCTTTTATCTGCCACGGGAGTTAACGGTAGTTATTGTGACTGTTGTTTACATCAATCCAAATGCTAACGTTAGCACGGCACTCGGCCAGCTTCAGCTCATTGTAAATAAACAACAGAGGGCTCATCCGCACGGTCTTCATATCATTGCTGGGGACTTTAATAAAGCACGTCTTAAGTCTGTTCTCCCCAAATTCCATCAGCACATCAAGTGTGCTACTAGGGGAGAAAACACATTAGATCATGTTTATTCCAATATTAAACGTGCCTACAGAGTGTCTCCCCTCCCCCATCTTGGACAATCAGACCACCTCTCTCTGCTCCTCTCTCCGGCCTACACCCCCCTCAGGAGGCAAACAAAACCAGCCACACAGACCATCACAGCCTGGCCTGAAAATATTCTCACCCAGCTGCAAGACTGCTTTGCCTGTACAGAGTGGAGTATATTTGAAGATCAGGACCTGGACACACACACAGAGTCTCTCGCTTCAGGAGCATGAGGTGAGGAAGAAACTGAGAGCAGTGAACCCCAGGAAAGCTGCTGGTCCGGACGGCATCCCGGGAGCGGTGGTTAAAGCATGTGCAGACCAGCTGACAGGGATCCTCACCAAACTGTTCAATCTCTCCCTGACACATGCCATCGTCCCCACATGTCTGAAGGCCTCTACCATCATCCCCATCCCCAAAAAACCTGCCATAGACAGTTTGAATGATTACAGACCCATTGCCCTTACATCGATAATCATGAAGTGCCTGGAGCAATCAGTCTGTCAGCACATTAGAGACTGCCTCCCTCCCTCCTTCGACCCCTACCAGTTTGCCTATAGGGCAAACAGGTCCACAGAGGATGCCATCGCACTCACACTTCACACAGCGCTGAGCCACCTGGAAAACAAGAAGAGTTATGTGAGGATGCTCTTCGTGGACTACAGCTCAGCTTTCAACACAATCATTCCAGACATTCTTTACAGTAAACTGATAGAGCTACAGATCCCCCTCACCACCTGCATCTGGATCAAAAACTTTCTTTCTAACCGCCCACAATCTGTGAGACTTGGCCCACACCACTCCTCCACACTCACACTCAGCACTGGTTCTCCTCAAGGTTGCGTTCTGAGCCCTCTGCTGTACGCACTATACACTCATGATTGCTCACCAAGCCACCCAACCAACCACATAATAAAATATGCGGACGACACCACAGTGATTGGATGTATCTTCGACGGGGACGAGACAGCGTATAGGGCAGAGGTGAATGATCTGTCGCGTTGGTGCTCAGACAATAACCTGACCCTGAATATCCTAAAAACAAAAGAACTAATTCTGGATTTCAGGAAGCACAGACAGGACTACACTCCCCTCCTCATAAATGGAGATCGGGTGGAAATTGTCACCACCTTTAGGTTTCTGGGCACCCACATCTCTTCTGACCACTTATGGACCTACAACATCAGGGCCCTGGTTAAGAAGGCTCAGCAGCGGCTACACTTCCTGCGTGTCCTCAGGAAGAACAATCTGGACACGAAGCTCCTGCTGGCCTTCTATCACTCCTCTGTGGTGAGCGTACTTACACACTGTATAAGTGTGTGGTATGCAGGCTCCACAGCTGCGGACAGGAAGGCAGTGTAGAGGGTCATAAACACTGCTCAAAGGATCATTGGCTGCCCTCTGCCCAGTCTGGAAAACATTTCTACATCCTGCTGCCTCAGGAGAACCAAGGCCATCACAAGAGACCCTTCGCACCCTGCTCACCACCTGTTTGATCTGTTGCCCTCGGGGAGACGCTACAGGTCAACCAAATCGCACACCAGCAGGCTGACAAACAGCTTTTTCCCCTGGGCCATACGAATGGCCAACACCCATGGACACTCACACACATAAGCCCCTACCTCCATGTCTTCTTTCATTACATTCCACTCTGAACAACAGACAATCAGCCCACCTTCAAAATTGCACTACTATAACTATAGTCACTTTTAACATTTTTAACCTCTTGGATTTTATATATATATATATGTGTGTGTATGAGTATGTGTGTATATGTGTGTACGTATTGCATATATTATATTATTTTTAATGAGAGAACAATTGCTCGTTTAGCCCATTTGGTCTTTTGTCCAAATGTATTTTGTTTTCGTGTTGCTTTTTTTATGTCTGGTGCAAGGGGCGGCTCTGTGAGCACACAAAAATTTCGTTGTACCTCTACAGTGCAATGACAATAAAGGCTATTCTATTCTATTCTATTCTACTCAATCTGAGTAACGTATTCTGAATACTTGGATTACTTCCACATTGAACTGCATTTTATAAGTGTAGGAATGCGGAATGGTGATGCGGTGGTGACGCGTTGTAGGGATGGCGCTGCCAATAAAGCACCTAAAAGCTATCACAAAGAGTCGGCAAAAGTATTGATTATGAATATGTCAAATATAGCAAGGATATATTTAAATGGTTTATTAATAAACAAGTGTTTTCTGTCTGTGTTACTGTCGCCTGCAAAGATGAAGTTGACGATGCTGACTCGCGATCTTTGCATTATGCTAGTGAACGTGCCAGAGAGAAATGCGCATTTCATATGGATTACATAAGCAGAAAGCAGTTTGTTTGTTTCGTTTTGAATTGTTTAGAGAGTGACTAAACTTGTGAAACAGAAATATCATAATGTAATCCATTGATTTCAACAATGTAACTGTATTCTAAATACCAACTATTTAAATTGTAACTATAACGGAATACAAATGGGCCTACTCATAATTTAAATTCTGAATACGTAACGCCGGTCTTCACAGGTGGTGGGTCATCTGAAGTCTTCACAGGAGTTGGGTCATCTGAAAGCTTCACAGGAGTTGGGTCATCTCATCACAGGTGTTGGGTCATCTGAAGTCTTCACAGGAGTTTGGTCATCTCATCACAGGTGTTGGGTCATCTCGTCACAGGTGTTGGGTCATCTGAAGTCTTCACTGGTGTTGGGTCATCTGAAGTCTTCACAGGTGTTGGGTCATCTCGTCACAGGTGTTGGTGTCGTCTCTTCACAGGTGGTGGGTCATCTGAAGTCTTCGCAGGTGGTGGGTCATCTGAAGTCTTCACAGGAGTTGGGTCATCTCATCACAGGTGTTGGGTCATCTGAAAGCTTCACAGCAGTTGGTGTCGTCTCTTCACAGGTGGTGGGTCATCTGAAGTATTCATAGGTGTTGGGTCATCTCATCACAGGTGTTGGGTCATCTGAAGTCTTCACAGGTGTTGGGTCATCTGAAGTCTTCACAGGTGTTGGGTCATCTGAAGTCTTCACAGGTGTTGGGTCATCTCGTCACAGGTGTTGGTGTCGTCTCTTCACAGGTGGTGGGTCATCTGAAGTCTTCACAGGTGTTGGGTCATCTGAAGTCTTCACAGGTGTTGGGTCATCTCGTCACAGGTGTTGGTGTCGTCTCTTCACAGGTGTTGGGTCATCTGAGTCTTCACAGGTGTTGGGTCATCTGAAGTCATCACAGGTGTTGGGTCATCTCAGTGCTTGAATTTGAAAGAATTAGAGATGGCTGATTATTTATAGTTGATAATTTAACGAACGTAAAATACTGTACAATTTTTCAACCTCAACCTGGTATGCATGATACTTTGTAGTTCATTTTCCTTCATTTAATTTCTTGTGTAGCAAAAAATATATATTTTTTCTTCATATCCAACTTTCCTGTGCAGAAATCCTGAACGAAGGTTGAAAAGTCTGAGATGAAGGAAACCAAACGTCTACACATTCCTCCAAGACTGCTGAAGTTCCTGTATGAACAACTTCGATAAGCCATGTAAAGTTTTAGCTTTTGCCAAATCTCAAAATGGAACTTTAACTGAAATACTGATCACTCCTTCATCTTTATGCAGGTAGTGATTTACAGATAATGCCACTAAAGTTTCCTTTGAGTATTCGCTGTTGATTGCCAAGGCAACAAAGCCGCATAATATTGGAGAGGAGTTAATCAAACCCGCCTGCATTAAGCAGCTGAAAAGGTTAAATCTGTCCCACTTTCTAACAACACTGTTAAAGACAGAATTGATAAAATGGCAGAAAACTGCAAAAAACAGTTGCACAAAAAGCTTAGAGAAGTCCAGTTAGCTATGCAGCTGGATGAAATGACCACAGTAGCAGGAGAGTCTGTGCTTATCGTTTATGTACAGTATGTGGACGGAGATGAATTGAAACAGGACATACTTATGTCTACCAATTTACCCACAACACCTACAGGTCAGGATATTTTTACGGCTGTTGATTAATACCTCACATCGTACAATCTGCCCTACACAAATATCGTCGCTTGCTGCACGGATGGAGCTGCCGCGATGATGGGTAGAAATAAGGGATTTAACAGCCGTTTGATGGAAAAGGCTCCAGACTGTGTAATTTTCCACTGTATGATACATCGCCAGGCACTCGCCAGTAAAAAACTGTCCAGAGACCTTGGTGACACACTGGCAACAGCTGTAAAAGTCGTAAACTTTATTAAAGCTCACCCTACCAACCAGAGATTATTTGCACAACTGTGTGAGGATGAAGCGCACCAAACTCTACTGCTACACACGGAGGTGCGCTGCCCTTCGCGTGGCAAAGTGCTTGTGCGCTTTCTAGAACTGCAGGATAAAATCCTGGAATTTCTGCGAAATCAAAACACACTGTTGGAGCAACTGACTGATGAGTTCTGGATCAAAACCGCATACCTTGCTGACAAATTCACTCTAATGAGACAACAAGAGACTGCAGGGCTCTGAGTCAAACATCTTGGAGTGCAAAGAAGCAATCTATGCTTTTATGCGTGGAGTACAGAGCTGGAAAAATGTCACAGGGGCATTTACAACACTTTCCACTGGTGCTTCAACATTCTGGGGGTACCGTGAGTGCATCTCAGAGTTTTGCCGTCACATGACTTTGCTACAGGAGGAATTAAAGTCCCGCTTTGCGGATGTTGACACATTATCCAAGGAGTCGTGGGTAATGGATCCATTCACATCCAGGCTTGAAGATGTGGAATATCTTGGCTGTGAAGATGAGCTCGCTGAACTACAAACTGATTCACTGTCAAAAAAGTACTTCCAGGAGAAAGGATTCACAAGGCTTTGGATAGCCAGGGGACCTGTTGTCGCACCTAAACTCGCAAACTATGCCATTACAAAGATCATTCTTCCTTTCAGTACCACCTACCTCTCTGAGACAGCCTTCAGTGCCCTTGGGTTCAGCAAGGAAAAAGGTTGGGAACCACTAGGTGATCTAGGTGATAGACAGGGATCAGCACTTCATCATCAAATGGATCCAGGATAATCTACCTGAATGAACATCTACGTCCAGCCCCAAACCCTCTACTTGTGTCGGCACGGAGAGCTGGGCCGTGACGCAGGCCTCTCGCCGCGAGACAGGTACGGTTGACCGCAGACAGAACCATTACAGTACACGGTAACTATATTAGAAACATCATGATGGATAGGCCACAAAGGCTGCATTTACACTGCAGATCTTGATGCCCAAATCCGATTTTCTGACTATATCCGATTTTTTTGACGACCCGCTTACATCATCTTTTAAAAGTGACCCGTATCCAATTTTTGCATTTACACTATACACTGCTGAAACTACCAAATGTAGACGTTCTGACCCAGAAAAGGAAGTAAAATAGCACGAAATACAATGGATGCAGATGCGAATAAAATTATCCAGTGTTTTGCTTTCGCTCTGTATTTGTTTTTTAAGCGTTTTATCTTACGTTGGCTCTGTAGCCACGAGCGCTTAAAACCGTGCCTCCCCATATCTCGTGAAATGTCTTCAAACACGGATTTATTTCTGTAACAACCCTGCATTTTTGCTTGCACTGTCTCTTCGCCCCAAACACTCAAAAGACACGAAACCTCCGCATTGCTCCACTGTGTGTGTGTATCCTTCGTCCCCCATCGCGCCTATAATAAGTCATGTGATCTCAGTTGGTGGTTTCTCCACCTGAGTTGACGTCACTTTTTTAATGACGTACGGCTCGCATTTACTGGAGAATATCCGATTTGTCTGCTTACATGGCACACGCAAATGCACGTATACGATTCATATCCGATTTATTAGCACATATGAGTGAGGCCTGAATCCGATCTGAGAAAATCTGTGCCACATGAGAGGAAAAAATCGGATTTGGGTCACTTGAACCATGCAGTGTAAATGGGGCCTTATTGTTCCCTCCCCTCTGTAGTTTTTGGTGGCTACTAAAGCTAGGTAATTAAGTTTATTAAATGCATTCACAATATGTAGGCTACACATTCATGATCTTATACCTAATACAGGGCTTTATAATCAAAGAGGTCCTTAATTTGAGGTTGGCAGGGGGTTCACATTTTTTATTTCTCTGATGTGCATTTCAAGATGTTTGAAGACCAAAATAGAAATAGAAATAGCTTTAAAACCATGTCAGTGGGCAGTGAGTAGATTATTTGTCAATACCTGCTTTCTCCTCATCTCCATCACTCTTTCTTTTTTTCTCAGTCTCTTCATCCCTTTCTCTTCCCCTCCTAAAACTGAGATTTTTTAATTTACTAAAGGCTACAATTTGTATTATATTCTCAATATGTACACATTCATTATTAATCTTGTGCCTAACATGATGAAAATGGCTTTGTTAATGCTTCTTGTCCCCTCACAATGACAGTAAACTAATTATTACATTACATGAGTCACGTTACATAGGCCTATTTTTTAGTTCAAAATGGCGAAAATAGACAAAACTATTAGTTTGCCTGATTATTTTTTGTCATTCGTTTAACATTTATGACCTAAAAAAAATGTCAAATATGAATTTAAGTTTAGCTACTTACATCGTATCTCACACTTGACCGTACGCATTGAGTCGCACTGTTAAAATTCGCGCTCAGCAGCGTCTGTGAATATAAAGCCCTCCTACTTTGATTTGATTTGTCATCTCAACTATTCTGACATTGACGAGCAGTGACAGACCAATGAGGCTCAGATGAACACACACACACACACACTGTCCTCTGTTTCTGACCTGCTCTCTGCTCTGCGCCGCTGCGGATTGAAGATGAAGAGCGCGTTGAATCTGAATATAACCAGACTGAAGTGAACACGAATTTGTGTAGCCTACAGTAATCACAAATTTTAGGGGGGCTAGGCAGAAGTTTAGGGTGGCTGAAGCCCCCTAAAAAGGGCCTAACGACGCCCCTGCTAAATAGCCTACTGCCTTATGCTTATGCATTTTGTTTTCGAACTGCTTAGGTTATAATTTAGTGAAATATATGTCAGCCTTTGGTAAAATATGTGATACTGTCTAAATACAATATATTTTTTACATATAAATGTTCAGTTTTGGTTAGACCATGACCAGTGGCGGCCCGTTTCAATGCCGGGGGCAGACAACATGGCGGCAGTGCGGAGACGCAGCGTGGCAGGGGTTGCCGACCCGCACTTTTTTTCTACATCAAAAAGGCCGCCTATCGCGTGGTAAAACACACTTGTTTGCAGCCACATCAACTTCATTCAGTAGGCCTGTCGCACTACCTCTGCAAATCTATCTGACTGGAGTGACATATGTTGACCATATAAACATTGGAAATCAGTGGAAATATCGGATGAACTGGGTCGGTGTAAAACGGACACTTTCCACAGTGAGCACTGACGCCGCAAGCCTTCACTACAACTTGCTGGGCTTCTACACAGTCTACTCTTTCGTGTTGCGTCAAGGGCAGGCCATGTTAAACCGAAGTAATGATAAACAAACCACAAAACGACAGAGACTCACCACTCCGGCCCGAGGGATTCATTGCCTTCTATTGCTGATGCTGCTGCTATCAGGGGATGTTCATCTAAATCCAGGACCAGTTACACCGGGGCCATCACAAAACATCGGTGCAGAGCTCTTGTTTAAATCCCAGGTAACATCTTCCTTGGAGGTGAGTGACTATGGAATACCTCAGTGCCCCCTTAAACAGAGCAGTTTCAGTCGCTATTGGTAACTGTGATTTTTTGACCAACATACAACCGGCGCTTGAAGCGCTCAGTGAACATAACGCGAACCTTAAACATACAAGCCACCCGACGTGTCGGAATCCTGCAGTGACGAAGCAACGATCTTCTTATTTATTTCGGACTGTAAATCACGCAAAGGTCGTATGGGATCCAAAATTGAAACCCAAAGGACTTTTTGGTGGACACTTGAATATTAGAAGTGTTGTTTCAAAGACTGATCAGTTGACTCATTTGCTATTGAACTCCAACCTGGACTATTTGTGTTTATCAGAGACGTGGTTACAACAGTTGTAGCTACCCCACTGGAATGGTAGTCAAGTACTCCTTAAACTGATGTTTCCATTAGCATTTTATTCGTGACACTCATGTAGACACCGTAAGAGCTACAGCAAAACAAACAATTCAAACAAACACTGTATCACTCAAACCCGTTAACCAGCATCACAATAAAACGATACAATTACAAAAATGATAAACATTAAACTTAGTTTACCTTATAACCCTCAAGTGGGATGCACAAAAACTTCATAGGGAGAGAAAACAGTCATGCATGCAAGCTGCGTCCTTCACGAAAGTGTGCGCACATACATATAGCGGAAACAGAGCGCGCTTTAAACATCCATGTTGGCACGTTAAGGTATATTTTATCATAATAAAAGTCCTTCAAAATAGCTATACAAATAAATCGTTACAAACTTATAAATTCAAGCAAATTAGCAGTCACTTACACTCCCACCAAATCATGCGTTATAATAAACAAATGATTTAAAAAATTACAATGACACTTCAAACAATATAAACCAAAAAAAAAAAACATAAAAAAAAAAAGTTTAACAAGTCTCCAACAGTAAAACCAACTTCTGAATGGGACGTTCAATAACAGAAGGCTTCCCAAGACGTTCTCCTTTCTTTCCCAGATTTTTATCACCAAGATAAACCCTGACTCTCCGCACAAGTCCATCCGAGTCTATAGTTGTTTCTGCAATCCTACCTAATGACCATTTATGTCTAGGTAGATCATTGTCCTTGACGATCACTATGTCCCCTATTAACAGATTTCTCTTAGGGGTGTGCCAACGCTGTCTGACTGCAATATTGGAGAGATACTATTTATGCCAGCGACTCCAAAATTGTTCAGCAAGATATTGGACATGGCGCCACCTTTTTCTGGCATAAAGATCTTCTCTAGTGAACTTGCCTGGAGGAGGTAAGGCAATGGTAGATTTCATGGTAAGAAAATGATTCGGTGGGTTCAAGGCTATTTGGGTCGCTTAAATTGTTGACAGTAAGTGGGCGACTGTTTACAATTGACATGACTTCGTAAAGAAATGCTCTTAAAGATGAATCGTCAATCCTTTCAGAAGCAATTAAGGGGCTGTTTACACCTGGCCACTTCATGCGTTTTCTGTGATCGGATCGTGAAAAGACCAGGTATAAATGCCCTCCGAAACGCATTAGAGACGGATTTGAATCCGATCGCTCAAACCACATCAGGAGGTGGTCTGGGCCGCATTCCAGACGAAACTGGACAAGTGTAAATGCATCTGGTTGTTGAAACCACATATGTAAATTTTACTCCTCCCAAAAATGCTAAAAAATAAACGTGTGAGCGTGTTATATAGGCTATATGTCATGTTATAGTCAGATATGACAACGCAACTGCAACACGCATCACCGCAGATGAGCAGCTGAGCATCTCTTCATCAAGCCAACGTGCAAACTATCGCAAATCAAAGTGAAAGTAAGTCGCAGACACTTAACACACAATCGTCTTCATTAAAAGTAAAGAAACGAAATGATCTTACCAGGGCTGTTGCCGTTCTCACTTATTGCTGTCTTTGATTTTGAAATTAGCTGATGATCAATAAAATGCAGCTCATATCTGTTGCTTTCGGTGATGTGCACTCCATTAAATCTGCATGTAGCGCGGGAATTTAAGATCCGATTTATATCCGTTTTGCAAAAACACATTTATGTGACCAGGTGTAAATGGAATCGTTTTGATAAATCGGATAGCTATCCGATCTGAGAAAACGCATGAAGTGGCCAGGTGTAAACAGCCCCTAAAAGTGTAGACTGGAGGACACTTCTGACAGTCCTAATCTGTCGCTCCCATACACCTCCTGTATGACTTGCACATGGTGCATTCATAACAAAGTCGCACTGATTCGAAGCCAAGAAGTTATTCAACTTCTCAGTGTCAAGTTCTTTGAGCGATTCAGCCAACTCATTCTTAGCCCCCACAAAGTTATTCCCCTGATCAGGTCTAATCTGCCGCACAGCCCCACGTATGGCAATAAAACAGCGCAAGCTATTAATGAAGGAATCTGTTGACATTGAATCAAGCATCTCAATATGAATGGCAGGGGAAGACCGACAAGTCAAGATCAATCCATATCTTTTGTGCGCCTTTCACCCTTGTTTCACAGAAAATGGGCCAAAACAATCCATACCACAGTAAGTGAATGGTGGAGAAGGATTCACTCTCTCTGAAGGCAAGTCAGCCATCCTTTGCTCTTCTGTTGGACGCCTGTGTTTTCTACAGATAACACAATTAGGCACATGAGATGCTACAACACGATTGATGCCTGGGATCCAAAACCCACTTGAACGAATTTCATTGATGGTAAATCCTTTACCTTGATGTTTAACTCTTTCATGGCAATCAGCAATGATCATTTTCGTAATGTGATGGTCCTTGGGGATAATTGTAGGATGTTTGAGTAGACTACAAAGAGAAGAATTGCGAAGTCTTCCTCCCACCTTAAGCACACCATCACTATCGAGAAATGGATCAAGGTTGTACAATTCATTGCGAGATGACAATTGGATACCTTTACTTAATGCTTTCAATTCAATTTCAAACACATGTCCTTGCAGAAGTTTGATTATGAGGCACTCAGTCTTTTCTCTTTCCTCAACTGTAGAAAGTCTGTTTGACTTGTCCTTGCGAATCCGTCGTTGAATACGTGCGATTGCTCCCATTACCTTAGACCAAGACGAGAACTTTGACAGGCGATTTAAAATAAGTTCCTGTTCCACTGCTTTTGTGTTAAGCGTTTGGGAACATCTGACTTCTGAGTCACTTAGTTTTAATTCTGGAATCTCGTTGGCAGGAAGAACCATCTCCTTATTCCATAAGAACCTTGGCCCTGTGAACCAATCAGATGAAATCATTTCATCAACAGTGAGACCTCTTGAGACATGATCTGCAGGATTTTCCTTTGTTGGAACATACCGCCATTGCTGCGGAACTGTACTTAAATGAATCTTTTGTACTCTGTTAGCAACAAATGTATGAAATCGTCTGGCCTCATTATTGATATATCCCAAAACAACCTTGGAGTCAGTCCAGAAAAACTCTGTGATGTCAGCATAAAGGTCCATCAATGCTCCAACCCAAATCAGTTTTGACAGCATAAGGTTCATCGTTCTCTCCTAAAATCACTTGTCTTGGTGCCAGTGCTCTAGCACAATTATAGTAAATCAAAAGACCAGCTTCACAGTCCTTCAAAGAGGGTATCTCTTCAACAATTGCAGATAGATGATTCCAAAGTTTAGCTGTTTCACACGTAGGTATATGCGCATGATTGACAGGAATACAATCTTTAGTATAGACAGGGGGAGTTCAATATAAGTGGCAGAACTATAACCCCTTACACGAAGTCCTGAGATCCTTTCACTCTTCACTATGGTATCCTTTCCAGTCATGGTGGTCAGTTTTAACTTGACAGGAAATTTATCTGCTTGCAAGACATTGCTAACTTCTTGGTCGATAAAGGTTGTATCGCTCTATGAATCGAGCAAGGCATAAACTTGTTTTTCCGTACTTGCCTTGTTGTTTGATGATAACTAGGGATGGGGCCGATCCGATCCAGTATCGGTATCGGGACCGATACCAGCAATAATTCACGTATCGGATTTTACCGATCCAACCTGCGGAGATATCCGATATCCATGAGCCATGTCTGCGCTTTAACTGAAATGACTCCAAAAGTGATTCCCGCCGGCTAGTCTGCTAGCTGGCTGCAAACTGTGGAATGGATTTCTTGAACGGAGGCGCGGCTCAATGAGACACAGAGACCCCCCTCAGAAAATCCATTCCGCAGTTTGCAGCCAGCAACAGGATAGAATTGAACTGCCAAAATGTCGCGGTGTGGAAATCGTATGGTGGAAATACTTCACATTGCACAATGTACAAACACCGCAGCAGAGCAAGACAGCAAAATGCAATGTTTGCAAAGCCGTATTAATTAAACCATTTGTCTGGGATGCATTTTTGCTATTCGCAGTCCAGAGAGAGATCTCTCACGCGGTGCCACAGCGTGCACAACACGACAGCCCTGCTTAATGAGTGACGACGGAGGTCTCTACTGTTGCTAAATTGCGGGACGCTTTTAATAATAAAAAGAGCTATTAAAAGCACAAAAATCTGCGCAACGATATGCTGTTCCCAATGCGGCGCGCGCTCCCAAACAGACCGCAACAAGACAAGCAAATTATACTTTGGGTTTCATGTGCGCGTATAAACGATCAAATGTAGCCTACACAAAAATGTCAAAATGACCAGCTTGGAGATTCACTTAAACAGTTTATGTCTAAAATGGACGCAGTTATGGAAATAGTTGGGAGGAAAATATGGTGCATCAGTATAGACTATTAGATATGCACTCGTTCTAAAGGGACAGCAGTATCAAACAACAAAAGGCAAAAAGAAAATCACTCACAAACCTTGAATGAATAACTTTAGCTTTAATAAGCATAAATCTATCTATGATAAACTTTGCAGTGCTATTTTACTTATAATTACTTTATACTTTATATAATTCTTTTTAGACCATACCTGAATAGTAATGTTAGTAGACCTTCCTGAAATTAAAGCACAATATATATATGGGACATCATACTTGCCTGTAAAGAGGAGTTTATTTCAGCATCATAAAAAATCAACAATAATGATAATAATACTATTAAAGCAAACACAGCTCTGGTATCGGAATAGTATCGGTATTGGCCGATATCCAAATTCAGGTATCGGGATCGGATCGGAAGTGAAAAATGTGGATTGGTGCATCCCTAATGATAACCATACTGGCACAACCATCGATGTACAAGATGATGCCTTTCCGGCCACACTTAGAGACAGAACCGCTGTTGACTCATCTTCTGACCTTGGAGCAGATGCCGTTAATGGAACTAGCCTTTCTCTTTTGGTGAAGTTATTATCATGAAGGCAAGTAGGATGTTTTGACGACAGTCTCTTGCTCTATGGCCAGTTTTCAAAGATCCATAACAAAGTTTTTTTTCCTTTATGTATGCCCGTCGTTCTGCTAGTGTCTTGGTCATCAGTTTGGAACAATCATGGAGCTGATGTTTAGGATCTTGACAAAACACACAGGGAGGTTTGACAGTTTTCTTGATGATCTTTGGTCTATTAAAACCCAAATCGGGACATTAAGGTATTAAGAACATTAGCTTTATTCCCTTTAGACTCTCTGAGATTTTGTTTGTTAATTGTATAATTTTTATTTTGATAAAAAATAAAAACGGGTCCTACAGACCCGAACACCATACAAGGGTTGAACTAAAAAACAAATCATTTTCATATCGTATAGCATTTGTAAATAGCCTAGAAATCTAGACGCACCCTAGCGGCAGCGAAAACTATTTCGCTGCCAGTATGGTCTAGCAACTCTCCATAGGCTTTTGAGCTGGAAAAACCAAAAACAGGTCAGGCCAATCACATCGTTTATATAGAGTCGGCGGGCGGGCTTAACACAATGACGGCACAGTTCATGACGTTCCGCGTGATATCCATAGGTGATTTCCCTGCTACTTGAAAACAATGAAGATGCAGCGGTCTTTCGAATCGGCTTTGGCCGCGACTCTGGAGGACTTGGAGTTAAGTGAACGTCAAAAGGAAGATGTGTTCGGAGTTTTGCCGACCTGATACGGCAAAAGTTTAATATATTAATTAGCTCCGCTGGTGGAAAAACGCATGGGTCTCACTCATCCACAACCGTTCGTTGCTCTGCTTGGTTGTAGCGTTATCCTATTGCGTGCTGAGGGATTTTGAAAGGTAACCGTTTATTCCCGCCCCTCGGATTGAGGCATGTCAATGGAGAGTTCCCAGACCTAACATCTTGATGTAGGTCTGGCATGCCAGGCTAATTTGTAAATGCTTGTGTTAGACACCTGCTTTGTGGAGGCACTTGCTGGGCATTTGTCAGTCTCTCTCTCTTTTTGAGCAATGCACATGTAATGTCTCAGCAGCGTCTACAGTTTGCTTATGAGCTGTGATTTCTCTCTCGAGAACCACGCTTGTGCATTTTTTTCTCTGATTCATAAACACGCTGGCGAACGATCCCGGCTTCAGCGTCATCATTACGACGACACGGCATTGATTACAGCATTTGTTCACACAGCGCGCGTTTCGGGACTGAACACGGCAATGTTACTAGGTCCCCAACCTGGCATCAATCCCGGCTCGTGTTTGCGTTCACACAGAAGGAAATTTCCCGACAATTTCCCGGGATCAACGCGCTTTGTAAAAGGAGCTCATGTTGCTTTAATGTCGCAGACTGGACGGTGCGGAGTCATGTGACTACACACGCGGTAATATGTTTTAAGGGAAAAATACATTAACACGCAGTGGGCGGAAATATTAATAGGATTCAAAAACCGAAATAATCGACATGGTAAAATTACGTCGGTTATAGGCTCTGAATTTCGGTTTCGATTATTTTCCGAATAATCATCCAGCCCTATCATGTGGTGTGTGCGTGCATGAATGCATGCATTTGTATGTGTGTGTGTATATGAATAAAAGTGTCCTAAATGACAAAAAAAAAAAAAAAAAGACTTGTATATGTATTATAGTTCAGTTTGACGAACAAGACGGTGAACGATGTAGCTGCCTCGTTTGTTTTGCTGGAGGACAACAGGCATCTTGCATCGCATGCTATCTTTTTTTTATTACAAAATATGCATACAACCCATATATTTTAAATGTATTGTTTGCTTTAAATTACGATTGTATGTTTGGTAATTGAACCTACATGAATTTTAAATTAATGTGCTATATTTCAGATCAATATGTTTGTTTTCCTTCATTTTAATCAACACTAACTTTATTCTCATCTGAATTATAAATAATTTATTTCTGTATAAAATAAAAAATCCAGAATAATCCAGACCAACCAGAGTGCACTATTTCTACAACATCATCAGTGCTGAAGCGGAACTACCAGAGCCGTTGGGCAGATAGCGAGCAGATATTTTGATATTTTGTGTCACGTCATGCACAATAACCCTAAAGGCAGGGCCGGCCCGTGGCATAGGCAGTATAGGCAAATGCTAAGGGCGCAAGCGCCTTATACCCTAGGGGGGCGCCAGAGCCGCGTAAGGAACTTTCCGCTTTTATTGTACTTCATTAACACTGCAACGAGTGGAGCATAAGCCTGCCAGTGGCGCAAAAAGTGGGTATACCAGTATGTGTAGCGGAGTAGGCGCCCTCATAAGATTTCATCATAGAATTTTGACAGGGGACCCCCCTCCAATAATATCGCGAGCGGGCGCGGGCGCCGTGAGCGCTGAGTGAACAGGCACGAGTAGTGAGTTGTCGTCGAAAAGAGATGGATAAAGCAAAAAAGCGGCCAGGGGCTAAAACAGAAATAGCCCATTCGTTTTGTTTTGTTTTGCTTAATCGGCGGTGCTGGGTTAGTGCTGGTGTAATGCATTGGTCAAAAAAAAAGTCAGCGTTAGCTTTTTTTCTGACACCGCATGAAACGTGTAGATCAGCGGCCCATTGGTTGTTTTCTTGATTGACACTGGGCTGGCCCAATCACATCTGTAATGTGAAGTATAGAAAAATACTCTTTCTATTAGTATAGATATTAGTACAAAACTTATGAAAGTTTCCTTTATTTTTAAGTGCATTGTTTTACAATATATGAGTATTATCATGGGATTAATATTATTATTATTATTATTATTATTATGTAATGTAGACAGACACTAACTAAAAGAGGTTTGAATTTTTCTTTGTTTAATTTGAACACTGAATATGGGTTGGAGCTTTTAATTTTGAACTCTCAACGTGCACCAGATTGATGTATTTAACATTAAAATGCACAAAAATTTCTTACAGGGGAGCATGCCCCCGAACCCCCCTAGCCTTGTAGCAGCCTAATAGATTAATAATAATAGTAGTGGTGGTAGTAATTGTAATTTATCTACTACAAATTACGTGGTCAGATAAAATGTATTTATACAATGCAACTATGAGGGATGATTGAAATATGCCTGAACGTTCTTTGTAGCATTTGTATAAAAATGTATTACAGTTCAAGTCATAATTTGCTTGTTGAAGTTTTGGAGTGACTATGAGAGCATTTTTGTTTAGTTAAATACTCATTATTTTTAAGGGGGGGGGGGGGGGGGGGGGGGGGGCAAAAATCAATCTCGCCTAGGGCAACCAAAGGGCTAGAGCCTGCCCAGGGTATATATATATATATATATATATATATATAATATATATATATATATATATATATATATATATATATATATATATATATATATATATATATGTAGAGACACCAAACACAAATGAATCTTCCATTTGATTCATTCAAACAGAACTCAATCACTAATTCAACCATAAAGATCCCGGCGCCAAATTGTCTAGAGACCCCCTCAGAAAGGATTTTATGGCCCGCAGGGACCACCTTTGACCTGCCTCAGCACCACCACTGCTGCAGCAGGACAGATGTTTAACAGACTCGTCTTTCTTAAGGAGCAAGGTCCCATGAGAAGATGAACAGAGCAGACTTCAGCAGGGACCTTGCCGTGACCTCAGATTGGAATGTCTTTCTTAAACCCCAGAAACTTTACACACCAACACACTTTACATATCAAACCACATTAATTCTGCACATTCTGCAGAGAACAACTCACACAGAACAATGCTCAGTGGACTCATAATCAAACATTGTTCCACTACCTAATCCTATATTGTAGCTATGTATGTGTCTATTATACTAGATAGCATACAAGTCATGCAAATGTTGTTACTTTAGATGGATGAATGAAAGTGTGTCTTGTTTGATATCAGTGAGATCATATATTCTTAATTCTTAAGATGGCTTGAGTGAAATCTGTGTAAAATGCTTTGTATGATTATAATAATCTATAATGTTAAACTGTGGTCTCTTGTTCTCTGCTAGTGTTGGAGAGTAAGCAGATCATAGATACCGCCTGATTTACGATAAGAAGAAACGAGGTCCACCTCCTAAGATGATGGCATTGTCCAATTGGCCAGAATTCTCCAAAAGAGGTTGGACTAACTTTAAGTTAAAGACCCGAACAAGGCAGTTCAGTTCAGTTCAGAGAGCAGTTCAGAGAGCAGTTCAGTTTCGGTTCGGTTCAGTTCGGTTTTGAGTTCGGTTCGGTGTTGAATTAAGTTTGTGCCTCTCTCTACAAACAGCAAGAGAGTGTTCATGTTCGTACGCTTCTACATCGATCAGACCCAAAGTAGACCAGCAGACAAACCCATCAAGATCGGAGTTTAAACAGCTTCATTCAAGCCATCTCATCTCTTACTTTCATTTCTTCCTTTATTTTATTTTCTCGTTAAAAGTCTCGTTCTAAGTTAAGTTTTGCTGTAAAGTTCGTTTACACGTCTCTCCTGCAATGCACTTCGAACTGTAAAGACTCTTGTTCATCCATTCGCCAACACATCACGTGACCGGCGGTTCAGAAACTCCAGCCAGGCACTCCAAAGACAACCAGCCACGCGGACCCAGCCGGGAAACCCCTCTGACGAAGCACCTCAAATAGGGAATTCCCTGGCCTAAGCAACGCAAAGGACAAGCAAGTAACCTCCAGACTCTAGCTGAACTGGTGTTTTTTTAATTTAAATTGAATAACCTGTCTAAGGAACGAAGGTTTAAATTAATGCTTGGTGGTTCGTTCAGGTTTATGTCTTGCAAAGTGCATCTCACTCTGAAAACTCACTCTTTCTCTCTCTTTCTCTCTCTTCCTCTGCGCCTCGTATGAATGTGTGTGTGTGATTGTGTTTAGACCTTAGTTTTATGTGTTTAGAATAATCAATAAAGTCTTGTTTATATTTGAAAAGATATGTCTTGTGTTGTGTGCTTACACATTTAATGTCTTGTACTGCCGATCTAAAGTTACCTTGCTAATACATAGTGTTTCACTATAGATTGGATATTTATATCTGTTGCCAAGGTTTAAATTACGGCCCGTTCAAATGAACTCTAAACGAGTCATTTGCTCGGTTCCATAGTGATTCGGTCAATGATTCATTGCAAATCGATGAATCATTCCCTTTGAGCTAAATTGGCCTTCCGGCCCCCTTAAATACATTTTATGTATATTATTATTATTATGTAGGTTCGCTACATATATATATATATATATAAATACATGAAGGGCCAAAGCCGGCGGCACCGCCACCGGGGTTGCGGTGCCACCGGCTTGGGCCCGTAATCGCTGCTCGCAGCTATATTTTATTATTATTTTTTATCAACCTTTCGGGCACTTTTGGGGCCCTTAACGTGCTCAAAAACTATTGAAACTTTGCACACCCGCAGCCATCAGGGCCGGGCTGAAGCTGGTAGCCGGGCGTGGCAGGGGGCTCAACAGCGCCCCCTTGAACAGGGTCCGAAACCTTGGTCCATAAATCAAACATGCTTGCATGTAATAATATGAAACTCGGTACACATATAGATGTCATCGGTTCATATATCCTTCGTTCATTTACTTTTTACCCCAGCCCAACAGGAACTCGGCTATTTTAGGTTGTTTGGAAACGCATGCAATGGAATTCGAAACACTTCTCCTAGGAAATTCGTCCAATCGCCACCAAACTTGGTGTGCATGAAGTCAAGCAATTGAGGATGAAAAATTGCCAGGGGATTTTTGATATCTCGAACGGTGTGGCCGTGGCGAGGAAACGAAATTATGGCGAATAATGGAAACAGGAAGTGTGTTATAACTTCTGCATACATTAACTGATCTTGATGAAACTTCAGCAGTGTGTTCGTTGTAAGAGGTGTTCGCTGTAAGAGGCTGATCACATGGATGTGACTCTTGTGAGTCAAAGTTATAGCGCCACCAACTGGCAGAAGGAAGTGTGGCACTTTCAAAATGCTTTGAAATCACCCTCTTACTTTAACCCGATTTGCTTCAAACTTCACTACTATAATGTAAACACACGGCAGATGTAGACCTGCGAATGGATTCTTGATATCTTAGATACTGTTGCCGTGGCAACGCATCAAACTTTAATATTCTTTTTGTAAGGAACCTACATAATAATAATATACATAAAATGTATTTAAGGGGGCCGGAAGGCCAATTTAGCTCAAAGGGAATGATTCATTGATTTGCAATGAACCGTGACCGAATCACTATGGAACCGAGCAAATGACTCGTTTAGAGTTCATTTGAACGGGCCGTAATTAGAACCTTGGCAACAGATATAAGTATCCAATCTATAGTGAAACACTATGTATTAGCAAGGTAACTTTAGATCGACAGTACAAGACATTAAATGTGTAAGCACAACACAAGGCAAATATCTTTTTAAATATATGGACGACTTTATTAACTAATCTAAACACATTAAACTAAGGTCTAAACACAATCACACACACCCATGCATTCAAGGCGCAGAGGAAGAGAGAGAAAGAGTGAGTTTTCAGCATTAATTTAAACCTTCGTTTCTTAGACAGGTTATTCAATTTAAATTAAACACCAGTTTTGTTACAGTCTGGAGTACTTGCTTGTCTTTGCGTTGCTTAGGCCAGGGAATTCCCTTCTTGCGGTGCTTCGTCGAAGGGGTTTTCCGGCCCGGGTCCGTGTGGTTGTCTTTGGAGTGCCTGGCTGGAAGTTTCTGAACCGCCGGTCACGTGATGTGTTGGCGGATGGATGAACAAGAGTCTTTACAGTTCGAAATGCGTTGCAGGAGAGACGTGTAAACGAACTTTACAGCAAACTTAACTTTGAACCGAGACTTTTACGAAAAAGAAAATAAAGGAAGAAATGAAAGTAAGACGAGTTAGATGGCTTGAATGAGCTGTTTTAACTCCGATCTTGATGGGTTTGTCTGCTGGTCTAATTTTGGTCTGGTCGATGTAGAAGCGTACGAACATGAACACTCTCTTGCTGTTTATAGAGAGAGGCACCAACTTAATTCAACACAGAACCGACTCAAAACAGAACTGAACCGAACCGAAACCTGAACTGCTCTCTACTGAAAACTGAACTGCTCTCAACTGCTTTGTTCGGGTCTTTAACTTAAAGTTAGTACAACCTCTTTTGGAGAATTCTGGCCAATTGGACAATGGCATCATCTTAGGAGGTGGACCTCGTTTCTTCTTATCGTAAATCAGGCGTTATCTATGATCTGCTTGCTCTCCAACACTAGCAGAGAACAAGAGACCACAGTTTAACATTATAGATTATTATAATCATACAAAGCATTTTACACAGATTTCACTCAAGCCATCTTAAGAATTAAGAATATATGATCTTACTGATATCAAACAAGACACACTTTCATTCATCCATCTAAAGTAACAACATTTGCATGACTTGTATGCTATCTAATATAATAGACACATACATAGCTACAATATAGGATTAGGTAGTGGAACAATGTTTGATTATAAGTTCGTCAAGAATTGTTCTGGGATGAGTTTATGCATTTTTATATGAGAAGTCTCTTGTCTCTGTGGGTTTTAAGAGGTCTCAACAATGAGGTCATTCAAAAGTCTTCAAGCAGAGGGAAGTCTGTTTTACATCTCGGTGTCATGTTCAGCAGTGATAATGCTGAGGGAGGTCAAAGGTGGTCAGGCCCCTTGGTCCCTGCGGGGCCATAAAATCCTTTCTGAAGGGGTCTTTGTTGCTGGCCTAGACTAGCCGGAGCCGGGATCTTTATGGCTGAATTTAGTGATTGAGTTGTTTGAATGAATCAAATGGAAGATTTATTTGTGTTTGGTTCACCCTCAAACTCTACATATTTCCCCCCTTCGATCGATGATGGGTTGAGAAGAAGACATCATTGAACGCTGGAGAAACAGAAGAAGCAAACACACACAGCAAACAACAAGGCAAACACCTCCATGACTGGTCACTTTACTGGTGCAGGGCATTAGATTATCTAGGCCTAAAACAGGTTCACTCTCTCAATATAGTCAATCATGTGGAAAAAGTTTAGTTCAATTTTAGGACCGTTATTCTAGTTTGTTTTAAAACGGTGATTGATCAACTTTGTGACTAAATTTGATTTGTTTGTTTTATTCTCTTCTAAATTTTTCTAGGTTTAGACCAATTTACCTTTCAAATTTTTATGCGAATGATGCAGAGAGTTCTCTAGGCTAACATTCGTTTTAAGGTGACTTGCAAACATCAGGCGTGGTGCGTCAATCCTTATATGGTAACCTTGACCCTTATGGGGTAACAGGGATTTTACCTAATAAAAGAAGAAGAAAGGGAAGAGGTAAAACAAAACAAAGCAGTTGAGTGACTCCTGTATGGCTACTGTTGTGCAGTGTCAGGTGTCACCATGTAATGAGAGGGTTACACTTGTTGGGTGCATTGCTACATGTTTCCTATGGAAAGGATAGCTAAGTCAGTGTTGCGATTTCAGTGTCTACCTGTGGGAAGAACATGTTTATTGAATGTTTTTCATGGTAGCTGTGTTTAACTTGTGTATGTTAGTGGTACAGTGTAGTGTAGTGCAGGTACTGCATGTATACTGTATGTATGTCAGATCTGTCTCAGTCTGTTTTGCTCCCCCTTTTGCTTGATGGTGTAGCTTTGATGGGCTTGTTGCATCTTTGCCTTGGAAAGGGATCTTCTGTGATCTGCTGGGGGTCAGTCCAGTAAGGCAGGAAGTTCTCTGGCAGACATTGGGAGGCGGTTTGGCATGGATGCGTGAAGCTGTAGTGCAAAACGTGGTCTCCTTTGTTGCCTTCCTCTTGTGATGCCTTCTGGTTGTGACAGACTTTCTGAACTTCTGTGCTTACTGTCGTTGCTGTAGGACACACATGGTTCTTGAGTTTGGAGCTTGTGGTGTGATCGGTAACCAGGATGGTGTTTTCTGGTACCTCTGGGTGTTTGTCAGTGGTTGACTGTGAGAGACCACTTTGTTTTGGGTTGTTGTGGAACAGGTGGTCGTCTCAGGAAGGTGTACAAGGTGATCACTGGTCTTCTGTGTTCAGCTTGTCTTCGATGAGCACTTGCAGTTGCCTCAGGAGTTGCTCCGTGTCTTCTGAGGGGAGACTGTTGTGTTCTTGGGCACACTCAGTGTGGTGTTTGGCTGAGTGTTGCGGAGGTGGGTTTCATTGGTGGTGTGTAAAGAATCCAAGATGGCGTAACGTGCGAGGCATATGTTCAGTCCGTCTCGAGTATATTGTCTTTGTTGTATCTTTTAAAGTTTTCTAACATTTAAATCATCATTATTACTTTTAAACTAAGCCACTTCCAGACGCAAATTCTCCGATTACATGCCCTTACCCTTGGGACTAATATTACGTAGCCCTGTGGGAGTTCACCTCTCGCCGAGCCAAGGAGGGGATCCAATTCCAGGACGTTTGCTGTTGATGTTGGCGACTAGAAAATTTACGCACAAACCAACTGCACTGCCGACATATTCCTCGGATGTGTCCTGACAACGGCGGGATTTCCAGTGCGATGAGGTCGTCGTGAGTAATCTCGCCAATTTGGTCAGACCCGCTTGATACTACCCTTGGCATCGGCCCTAGAACAGTCAGCTGGCTAGCGAATCTGCGGCAGTACAGCAGTACAAGCCTGCAGCTGTCAACCCAGGCTAGCTCTGGTGGCTAACCCTGCCTCAATTTTCTGGACTTAGCTGTTTTTCTGTCATTTTGTCACTCAGACTGCATATACTGAACGAGTTTTACTGAGGTCTACTGGATTACTAATAACAACAAAACTGCTTCACCAGACCTGTGCTGTGCAGAGAGAGACGCGTTAGCGGCTTGTTGCCGCGGGCCCGTGCGTGTGTGCGCGTGCGCGACGCTTGGTCGGGTGCTTCTCTGGTCGTTGATTGCACTGGCTCGAATGACTACTTTTGCCAACCGCAATTTCAGCATGGCTCCTTTATATTTGTTGCTGTTATTTATTATTGCTTCTCTTCATTGTAAATCTCCCACTCATCATGTACCAGGGTCCTTTGGTCATTTAATTCCCCTTTTCTCTGTAACTTCATCTGATTTAACTGTTTCCTCTAGAGATACAATTGCTTTTACAGTCACACAATGCTTAGGTCTGCCTCGATTTCATATTCAGACTGCAATATCATTATTTGTCCACAAAGTTCTGAATATATTTTACAATGTCCATAATCCCATTCCTTTATTTTACTTTCCCAAGTGTACCAAACGGCCAGTTTTCACAGCCATTAGCCGGGCTTTTATTCTTTTCCTTTTATTTTCCTCAGGAGATGTTCAGCAAAATCCAGGCCCTTTAACCCTTGCTGACAACTTAATGTCTCATACATTTTCATTTAATGACTTTTGTAATCGTAAGAGTCTTGGTTTTATGCATATTAACATTAGAAGTCTCCTCCCTAAAATCGATTTAGTCACTGCTCTGACACACTCAGCTAAACCAGACATTTTAGCTGTGTCTGAATCCTGGCTTAAGAAATCTATTCAAAACTCAGAAATATCTATTCCAAATTACAAGTTTTTCGCCAAGATAGACATGCAAAAGGGGGCGGAGTTGGAATTTACTGCAGAGAACACCTACAATGTTCCGTTCTTCTATCCAGGTCTGAACCCAAAATGTTTGAGCTCTTACTTTTAAAAATTAATTTCTCCAAAGATAAATCACTTACAGTAGCTGCTTGTTATAGACCGCCTGCAGCCCCTAGTTGTGCTCTTGATACACTATGTGAACTGATTGCTCCACACTTATCCTCCGAGTTCTTATTGATGGGAGACTTAAATCTAGACATGCTAAATGCCTCAACAAACCTACTGTCTAAGCTGGACGCTCTCAATCTCACACAAATGATTAACGAACCAACTAGATATAATTTAAAATTTGTAAACAAAGGCACTTTAATTGACATAGCTCTGACCAACATGCCCTCAAAATATACTCCAGCGGTCTTCAGCCAAGACCTCAGTGATCACTGCCTCATTGCTTGTGTCCGTAACGGAGCTGCAGTCAAAAGGCCCCCCCTCATCTCTGTTAAACGCTTTTTAAAACATTTCAGTGAACAGGCCTTTTTAACAGATCTCGCTCAGGTATCCTGGAAGGACATTGACCTGATACCACACGTGGAGGACGCTTGGTCTTTTTTTTAAGGATGCCTTCATCACCATCCTGAACAAGCATGCACCATTTAAAAAGCACAGAATAAAAAATAGATACAGTCCTTGGTTCACGCCGGAACTGACCGCCCTCAGCAAGAGTAAAAATATTCTGTGGCGGACTGCACTGGCCTCAAATAATCCTCATGATCTGCAGCTTTTTAGGGAAACCAGAAACCGGTACACACAGGCAGTTAGGGAAGCTAAGACTTGTTTTTATAAACACAAATTCACGTCTTGCAGTTCCAGTTCTAAAAAGTTCTGGGACACAGTTAAATCAATGGAGAATAAGAACATCCCCGCCCAACTGCCCGCCACATTAAAGCTGGGAGACACTGTCATTACCAACAAGTCCGTTATAATAGAGGGCTTAAATAAGCACTTCGCTATGGGTGACCATGTGATCCATCTGGCTACCTCCACCCAACGCAACAACACAGTATCTTCTGTAGCATCTGGCCCTAGCCCTCCACAACTCTCATTCACCAAAATCCAAACTGAAGATGTCCTGAGAGAACTACAGCATCTCGATCCATACAAATCAGCTGGACTAGACAAACTGGACCCTCTCTTCCTGAAAATGTCTGCTAACATTATTGCCTCTCCCATTACTAGCCTTTTTAACCTCTCTCTTGTCTCATCAGAGATACCCAAAGACTGGAAAGCTGCTGCAGTTATCCCTATATTCAAAGGAGGGGACACTTCAGACCCAAATTGTTACAGACCCATTTCCATCCTGCCCTGCCTATCAAAAATCTTTGAAATTCAAATTAATAAACAGCTACTAGGTCATCTTGAGTCCCACCATAGCCTGTCTGACATGCAATCTGGCTTTCGTGCTGGACATGGTTGTACCTCAGCATCACTCAAGGTTTTAAATGATGTCATAACAGCTATCGATCAAAGAAAACACTGTGCTGCTGTCTTTATTGACCTGGCTAAGGCTTTTGACTCTGTTAATCACAGCATCCTCATTGGCAGACTCAGAGGGCTGGGCCTCTCAAACGAGTGCCTTGCCTGGTTCTCGAATTATTTTTCTGATAGATTTCAGTGTGTTAAGTCTGAGGGCTTGTTGTCCGGGCCTCTGGCTGTCTCTACAGGGGTGCCCCAGGGTTCGATCCTCGGTCCGACACTATTTTCCATCTATATTAATGACGTCGCTCTTGCTGCGGGCAACTCTCTCATCCATCTCTATGCAGACGACACTGTTCTATACACATCAGGCCCTACACTGGAAAACGTGTTGGAAACCCTCCAAAAGAGCTTTGAAGATCTGCAATTTGCTCTCCGTGACCTCCAACTGTCTTTAAACTCTGGTAAGACAAAATGCATGATTTTCAATCGGTCACAGACTGCACCTTTTTGTCCAACACACATCACCACCCTGGACGGGTCAAAGCTGGAATATGTGGAGAAATATAAATACCTAGGGGTCTGGCTAGACCCCTCGCTCTCCTTCCAAACACATATAAACCATCTCCAGTCAAAGATTAAATCTAGGATTGGGTTTCTATTTCGAAACAAGGCTTCTTTTACTTTTTCTGCAAAACATGCCCTTGTGAAAATGACCATCGTCCCAATGCTTGACTTTAGTGATGTAGTCTACAGAACTGCTTCAAGCTCTCTCCTCAAGAAACTGGATGTGGTTTATCACAGTGCTATTCGTTTTGTAATCAACGCCCCATATAACACCCATCACTGTACCCTTTATTCACTAGTTGGATGGCCTTCGTTACACACCCGGCGCCTAACTCACTGGTATCATCTAATCTACAAGTCCTTATTAGGCAAAACACCATCTTACCTAAGATCTTTATTATCTGTAGCAGTACCCACACACAACCTGCGCTCGAGTAGATACATCTCTCTAGTTGCTAAAAAAGCCCGTACCTCATTCGGCCGTCTCTCTTTCCAATTCTCTGCTGCAAATGATTGGAACAATTTACAAAAAACTCTTAAACTAGAATCCTTCATTACTATCACTACTTTTAAAGCAACACTTTCTAAACTACTAACGGACCACTGTACATGTTAATATTACATCTTGTGCATATTCAACTGAATAGCTATGTTTGAAATAACTTACATCTCATCATGTTAGTCATGCTATCTCAGGATATCTATCCTCCAGATATACTGCTTATGTTCTCATTTATTACTTCAAATTTACTTTTAATTTTTGTACTCTGTTCAGCATCTTAATTGAACCTGAACATTTTTATGTGTGATTATATACGTGAATGTAGTACACAACGTGTAATTTTATGTTGCCTTGCACTTTTAGCCTTGTCTTGGCCAGGTCGCGGTTGCAAATGAGAACTTGTTCTCAACCGATTAACCTGGTTAAATAAAGGTGAAATAAAATAAAAAAATAAAATAAAATTGTCGCTTATCCACATAGAATGCTTTTGGATGCACTCGTTGATTCCAGTTGTTTCCTTCTGGTGGGTCCCATGACTTCTCCATGTGGTTGGAATGGTAGAAGTCATCGGCATGGGAGTCACGTTCTCTGTGCTCCAAACGAAGGACTGTGTTGTCATGCCACTGGGTGTCTTCCAGTGCAAGGCTTGTGTCTTGGCTGATGGAGTTTGAAACTGTGGATGTTTTCAAACCTTTCTTTGAGGCCATCTTTTGTTTGATGTAGGCCTTGTGTGTCAGGTCGCGTAGCTGCTGAATTGTCATTGTGCCTGGGCAGGCCATGATACCAAGATGATGACTCAATCCGGGGTGCAGGTTTCTCAGGAAGAGGGTTTTGAAGTTCACATCTTCTTCAAGTTCAGGTATGTTATGTGCACCTAAATAGGCTTGTCGAAAGCGGTGGAAATAGGCTTGCGGAGTCTCTTGTCGACATTGTTTGGTTTCCAAGGCGATTAACACACCGTGTTCTGACTCTGGACCTGTGAATTCTTTAATCAGTGTCTCACGTAGCAGCTGGTAGTTTGACATGACATTAGCAGGTTGTCGGTCTAGGAAGCTTCGTACCTCTGGATTGGATGTGGATCTGAGGAGGTAAAACCTGTCTCTGTCAGTCATATGGGGTCTCATCTCGAGGTGGAAGTCGATATCTCGGAGGTAGGCCTGGATGTCGGGACCCTCTGTGGAGTTCGGGTTGAACTGAGTGATATTCTTAACCAGCTGGTTGAGGTCTTTAATGCTCATCCCATGTGCAGCTTGTGCGTCTGCCTGGATGAGCTCTCTTCCGTTGTTGGCAGGGAAGAGCTTTGTGGTGAAGGCCGGTGACGTTTTGGGTTGTGGCCATTCACTTCTTTCACTGTATGCCAGTTCTTGGATGAAGGACTCTGTTCTGCTCAGCAGGGGTGATGCTGAGGGAGGTCTCTCCCTTCTTGGCTCTGGTTTCTGTTGGAAAATGTGCTGGAGTTCATCTCTGACCGCGTAGAGCTCGTCGTTGGCGTTGTCTCGCTGTTGGATCAGACGGTCCAGTTCAACGCTGCACCTTTGCAGGTGGTCTTCCAGAGCAGTGATTTTAGAGTTCTTACTTTCAATGTCAGCTTTGGCTTTCTCTAACTGATGTTCAGCAGACTGGAGTTGGTTTGCCAGGTGTTTCTGGACAGTCTTTAACTCTTGTTTGTCACGTTCAGTGACTGCAAGGGCTTCTTGGAGCTTGTCAACTTGTGTCTTTGTTTCTTGCTCCGCTTCGTCGGACACTTTGAGTTTGTCCTGAGCTTTACCTTTGAGCTGGTCTTTGCAGTGTTGAGTGTGCATCAGCTCTCTCAGGAACTCGATGGTCTTGGAGTCATCCTGTACTTTCACTTCCAGCTTGTCTATGCGGTTCTGGGCACGTGTCAGCTCCTCCTGAAGGTGGGTGACGTGCTGGTGGCTTAGGTTTAGCTGGGCTGTGAAGGCATTGCTTAGGGAACAGGTTATTTTGGTTAGTTCCACATGGTTTTGGTTTGAATCGTGTGTCAGGAATCTTCTCACAATTATGATTATTATTAAAAATAATAACAGTTCAATTGTCTTTGGTGTGAGGCAGTCTGTAATGCCTCTGAGCCAGGCGTCCACATCTTCCCGTTGGGCAGTGGGGTTTGTCGTCCACGACATGTTGGCACGCTTGGTGAAGAGACTGACACAGATCTGTGTGTATAAGCCTATATGTGGTTGAACGGCTAAGTGTCGTTTCAGTAATTGTACTTCAATAGTGAAGTGTCGTAATGACTAAATGTTGGTCTACGTGTACACAGTGAGGTTAGTGATGCGAAGATCTCGTCACTCAACTGGGTAAATGAAAGAGAGAGAAAAAGGTTAAAACAAATCTCAACGGAAAGAAACTTTTTTTTATTCTATGGGAGAAATATTTTTATAAATATTTTCTATCAATGAAAAGCTGGTTTCAACTCGTGGTGTGAGGACTTAGTCGCTCAACTGAGTTAGGGTTTCTAATTATTCACTTTCCGTGTTTACAATTCTTTGCAGCTAAAGTTCACCTTCACTAGTGAAGGCATCGTCCTTGCTAACCATCGAAGGCTAACTTTGCAGATACCCTGTTAATTAAACTTACGTTTAACTACATGTAAACTGTGTAGCTAGAGAATAATTCATATAGCAATAGGAATTTTCATCGACAGGTGACTAAACCGATCATTCCCCGTGTTTGATCACTTTATTCCCTTTTGCTTTAAATTTTTTTCCTCTCGTTAATTCTTTCATTTCTTTAACTTTCATAATAACAGCAGTCAGCTGTTCCCTTGGCTAATCAGTCATCTATATGATTTCATTTAATTTCCTCTCTTGTTCAAATGTGGTTTCATTTCCCATAGGGCCCAGAAAGGAAACAGAGACACCCTTATTTGTTATTTTGGCTTAGTTTCAACCAGTGCACTCATTTTCGTGACCCTGCAGCACAAGTAATTTCAACAATTTACTAGGGCACAACTATAATCCTGAAGATTGATAATAAGCAGAATTTAAATAAGAAAGCTGTCCGTTTCCCTCTTATCCTTCACTTCGTCAAGCCGTAGTGACCCCCCCCAGTTACGTCCAGAGAAATAATTAAGTCATAAGAACCATCTCATGTCATTTATTTCATCTCGGCTATGCCCTCTTCAGGAAATACTCTCAGAACCACACAAGTCTTAGCCTACTAACGCTCACACCTAAGCTTATAAGGACACAAGAGACACTTAGCTTTGTGCTAAATATCTAGCGAACCCATTAAGCAGTAGTTCTGAACTTTTAGGGCCATGCATTAGTCACTCACCACAAGTGTGCCAAAATGTCACAGAGCCCCTGCTTAGCCTGACCTCAACAGCCCAGAGAGGAACCCCTCTCGACCTGCCACTGGTCAGCACAAGTCTGAACACACATCAGACGAAAACAGTGCTGCCATGTCCGAGACAGCCAAGAGCCTGAAGTTGCTTAAAGAGCTTCTTCACAATAGACTTTACAAAGACAACAAGAGGGACGAACACGACATCCTATGCCTCAGCATAAAACCTGCAACAGGCACACAGAACACTGCTTGTCAACAACAGACCACAGAGCTAACACAGCTGACACAGCTGACAACTTCCCACGGCTGGGACCAAAATCCCAAAAGACCAAGAAATGCTGCTTTGTCTGTCTCCGCAAAGAACTACACAAGACCGGCCCTAACCGCCCGTCGATCACCACACCAGCCCCGACGTCAAGACTCCTCGGGCACATGATCAAACAAGGTATGGCCCGGAAACTCTTTGAAAGACTCTGAGAGACAAAATCGAACTCTTACATCTCAAACACGCGAGCTGACTGTGCAGTCATACAGCCAGAACGACATCCGGCTCAAACAGGTAGCTCACATTCACCTGACAATTGGTTCTTTTAGTCTGAAACACCCGGTGTACATCTCACAATTGGATACTTACCCCTTTCTGATTGGCAAAGATCTGCTAGAGCGCTTTGAGCCTTTACTAGACTTCAAACACCTGACAGACTGGGCCCAAGTTCAAGAACGCCTCCTCCCCCTCCAGTCACACAGTTTACCAAAGCCAGACTGGCCGGTCATAGAGGTAACGAGAACTACAACAAAGCCAGACTCTAAGGTCACAGAGTTCATAGAACTCCAGCAGCCATCCAGGGGTACACAGCCTCAACACCAAGTCAAGGTTCAAGTTCGCTACCATGCACCTTCCAGCTCGCCAAAGACCATAACAACTTCATGAACATTGGGAGTCACCACCACTTTAGACCCCTCCAACCACCCTAGCACGCTGTCTAGACCCACCAACAACCGGTGCCCCAAACACCCGCTATACACCTGGCACATGCTACGTGCACAAGACAACATTCAGCGTTCTGCACCAGATGCCATCACTGCGCCACAGCTTGTGGTGCCACAGTGCAAAAGGGGGGTCATGCACATGTGAATGTATGCTCAAGACGCAGCACCAGAGACACTTGCAAGACACCGAAGCAAGTGGCACACCGGCATCCTCAAAGCGAAGTCCCAGCCAACCAAGGACGACACTCGTCAAATTTTTTTTTTCCTCCCTTTCTCTCTTTCTCCCTCTCTTTCACTTTTACCAGGATGTTGCTGTGCTTCGCCATCCTGTGCCTCCAGCCAACCAGAGAGCAGCCGCAATCGGACATCTCACCAGGTCCGGCACCAGTCATCGTCCTAAAGGAACCACCAGGACTTCTCATCACCAATGGCCGGACCCACACTCAGAAAGTGTACGTGCCACCTGATCCTCGCAACGTCTACAGAGCACACTACCCCAGCGCAACAACACAATACAGCTGGGTAGGTGCCCGATGGACAGAGGACTCCCTCACTCACGCTGAGGCTGATGTTGAACACATGCTCAACCAACTTGAGAAAATGACTGTCACGCTAGCGGAGCCAGGCGGCCACAACCGCCGCTCCCAACGGTTTTCTACGAGCTTTGCTCGGAGCCGCCACTGCCGTCGGAACTCTGTTTAACATTTGTATGCCCAGTGTGAATGCAGTAAACCTAGCCACCGTGAGGCGGCATGTAGCCGAAATTCAGGCTGAGATTCCACAGATAAAAGAGCAACTCACGACACAGAGTACATCCCTGCAGACCATCGACAAGACACTAAAGGGAATTGTGGTAACTTTCAACACTCACAGCGTTCTGCCGACCCCAACAGTGAACTCCATGAAAAAGCTGTTACTGTCTCCCAGAATGACGTTGCTCAAACTCAGCTGGTAACAGCCCTGAGGACAAACCCTCTGCGGGGAGTGAACCCCTCCATCGACAGCCTCGCCATGGGTAGAATTCCACCGCACCTGATACCCTTAGGCCTCATGCAAACCGTGGTGGTGTCCGCCATCACCACGCCAACTGACTCTTTACAAATACACCTTGCCTACTCTCTGGGTAGTGCCATCCCACTCTGCGTCGACCACAAGCAGAAAAAAAGGGGGGGCTTTCTCCTGAACTTGCCCATCCTAGAGTCAAGCCGAAGCTCAATAACATTGTCAATGTCAGATTTTGAAAAGTAACACTCACTTCAAGATATGCACGCTGGACGTGGATGCCTCACACGACAGCGACACAAAGCTGCCCCAGCTCTGAATCCGCACATGTGCACATTGACCAAAGACGTTCAGTATCTCTGCCCCTAACAAACCTTTCCTCAGAGACAACACTGACGGAATCTGCGGCCTGCAGATCAGCGGCACACGCTGCCCTGCTAAAGCCAAGCCTCGCACTCAGGTCACCGAGACCCACGCAGAGATTGTAGGTGAAAGGGGGACTCCTTAACACTCCTGTGCGCACAGCCGCACTCACTGACGACCAAAATGACACTGACACCTATGTCACCTTGCTCGACCAGAGCGTGTAATCCAAGCATCAAAGGTGCCATCCTTCACCTCGACGACCTGGCATCGTATCCTCTTCCAAGCGAAGAGCACCAATCAGAACTGACCTTGTTCCCATCGACATAGCCCTCCAAGCTGTGTCTCAACTGCCCGCCTTAACTGCCTCACCTGTTGTCCAATCCTGGACTGCAGCTGATCCTGCGCTGGGTACCTCTACGGTAATCAACCCCACCCTGACACTTGACTTTCAATCAGGAGGCTCAACGAGAGGCGAAAATCTACACCCAAGCTCACGGGACCCTCAGGAAGAGGGTACCACGCCGGAGGCTGCGTCAAACTTAATCAAGCTGAGCCCTCAGCCTCGGCTCGAGAGCACCTGCTACCCTATCATCATGATTCACCTGTCATCCGCCCACTGTGATGGTTGTTGTCCGATTAAGTCCACACAGGGACTTCATCGGACAAAAAGGGGGATATTGTAGGGATTGGGCTAAGAGTGAATCTGAATAAATAAAAATATCCGTGCTAAAGTCCCAAAACCTTCAGGCACCGAAAGACTGAATTTTACACACACACACACACACAAGCCCTTCCCTCCCCCAACACACGAGGGAAGCTCCTGTTACGAGACTTTATAACCCATCGGAATGTCGCAGAATGTCTCTGAACAAAGAGACGGACATTTCTGTTGTGTAAAGACATAAAAACCATTAAATATATTTTGTTAAATGTATGTGTTTTTCCCCATGTCACAGTGAAATATCTTTGTTTGGCCACGGCATAAATAGACATTAGAAATACCTTCTTTATGCATTTTA